>CAKAOJ020000014.1:4037500-4445000 GCA_916701645.2 Sebastolobus alascanus | reverse complement strand
TGAAGAGAAGCCAAAGGGATGTGAAGAGAGATAAAAAGCCATCAGATCACAGACCTGGGAGAGGTTTCTGTTTGAGACTCCTTCCTGTGAGGAGAGAAGACACCAAACTGTTACACAGTGTCGGTGATGTGATACACTCAACATCGCTCCATGTTGTTAGGGGTTAGCTGGATTAGCACTGGAACATGTAAATTAAGGTGTATATATATATAGTATATATATACAGTATATATACATATATATATATGTATATGCAATGCAATGCTGACACTTAAAGCTACAGTTGGTAACTTTAATAAAAATAAGTTTTTGTCATATTTGCTCAAACTGTCACTATATCCTGACACTACTAAATGAGACAGATAATCGGGTTCCTCTGCCTCCTCCTAATGCCCATAATGGCATTTGCAAGATTCCACCGCGCCCGCAGAAAAACAACCAATCAGAGCTGAGGAGTCTCTACAGCAGAACAACAGAAAGTTTGTGACCAGCCCTCCATGTTGAAAACAGTTGAGCCAAAAAACACCCACCAGCTGATTGGGGGCAGCAGGAACAAGCTGTTAACACAACACTGAAATATTTTCACCTTTTAAGTTGATATTGTGAACTTGTTAGCAAACAGTTAGTCTCCACAGCGCTGTGTCAGCGCTAAAGACAGGTCTGGCTCCACATATTATCATTCTGCTGCAGGGGGGGGAAAAAATGCTCTGGCTTGTTTGTATCCCTATAAACCAATCACAGTCTTCTTGGGTGGCGCTAAGCACAGGATGCAGCGACAGTGCCCTTGCAGAATGTTACACACTGGTCCTTTAAAGGTCCAGTGTGTAGGATCTGGCGGTATCTAGCAGTGAGGTGAGGAGATTGCAACCCACAGAAGCCTCTCCCGTGTGCCAAGCGTATTGGAGAGCTACGGTGGCTGACGTGAAAACGCAAATGGCCCTCTCTAGAGCCATTTGGAGCAGATCCAGTGTGTAGAGTGTGTGTGTGTATGTGGGTGTTGAGTGGTGAAGCAAGAGAGAGAGAGAGAGCGAGCAGTGGCGACAGGAGCGAGTCTATTATCGACTCCGGCCCAAGCAGGAAAAGTTAACAGTTTGGTTTGTCCGTTCTGGGCTACTGTAGAAACATGGCGGTGCAACATGTAGGACTCTGTGGAGAGGAACCCTCTCCCTATGTAGATATAAACGGCTCATTCTAAGCTAACTTAAACACAACGATTGTTATTATCGGGTGACTATACGCTAAAGAAAACATACTTATTAATATTATATTCCATTTCTGCCAATAGATCCCCCTAATTGTTACACACTGGTCCTTTAATATGATCTTAGTGATTAGTGTAGCTTTAACATCGACTGTAAATTCTTTTTCTTTTTTCAAATTTGTCTTTTCTAGTCCAGGATTATTGCTTCACTGTTAATCATTATCATCAGCACTATTATCCCCATTATCAGCATCTCTACATCCTTCATCAATCATGACATCATCATCATGTTTATACCTGAATGACTTGCCCTTCAGATTCCTCAGCAGGTCCAGCTGATTCAGAGGTGGAATGAGTCTGGGAAACGACAAAGAGCATTTCTGTCAAGTCACTTTCAACAACTCAGTGTTGGAAGGTTAAATCTCGCCGTCGGGCTCTTGAAAGCTAATTCCATTTAGTTTGTCAGTTATTTATTTGGCTGGTCATCACCTTTTCACCTCAAATTACTACTGGAATGAAACCAAACAGGAAGCCATTTCCAAATAGGACAGACAAGCAGTGATCTCCTACTTCTGGACGCATAAAGGGGAAAAAATTCTGCTCTGTGAAAGTCAGATTATATTTGCTGATTCATACAGTTGGACATCAAAATAAGTGGTTAATTTTACAAAGTAGCCACTGGCAGTGTTTGTCTTTTGAACAGCATTTCAAAGAGGTGCTGGTGTCACTGCCAAGACACCAGCCTCATCCACTGTAAAATTACCCTGATGAAAGCAGAAAGTGAAAAGTCACACCAGTGTGAGATTCTCCACAACAGACGGTAGTATCTGATTCAACAATAAGATGAGGATATTCTGTAGGTTCAGCTTCCAAGTTTTAAGAGAGATGGCAGAATGTGATATGGGAAAACAGTTGTACTTATTGAAAATGCTGAATAATGTACAGCAGTATTCAGACAGCTTTATCACTTACCTGTACATCGGGACAGCTACAGTCTGCTCGTAAAAATCCCAAGTGTACAGCAGATCTGTACGAGAAAGGTTGGTGGCATAAAACCTCCAAGCAGCCTGGATGGAGAAATAAAAAAGTAGTTTTAACTTTTTGTCAGGAGCACAAAACAGAGATTTGATAAATCTGTACATGGTGTTGTTGTCATATGTTTGGTCAGCCGATTAGACTGTTGTCAGGCTATTAAACAGGCGTTATAAATCGCTATAAGTCCCGTAGATGTGGGTCAATAGGGGCCTACTACACCCACTAGTAGGTTTTATCATCTTTTCACATGGTAGATCACCGAAAGAAGGAATAAAAGAACAGACAGCGACCTCTAGTGACCATATTAATTAGTAGTAGTAGTAGTAATTAGTCATTTGCGATGATTGATGGGACACAAAACAGGGCTTACACAGGTTTTCACCCAGCAGAGTGGAGTTCGCGTCCCGTGTGAAACCAACAATGTGTAGTTGTCTTTGTGTTCGCAGTTATTTTAACCCAAAACATGGTGTTTTTCCCGAAAATACTAAGTGTTTTTTTTTTTACCTAAACCTAAAGACGTTGTAGTTTTGTTGTCTAAACCTACAGTTGTATAGTTTTGTTGTCTAAAACTAAAGAAGTTGTAGTTTTTTTACCTAGACCTAAAGAAATTGTAGTTTGGTTGCCTAAACCTAAAAAAGTTGTAGTTTTGTTGTCTAAACCTAAAGAAGTTGTAGTTTTGTTGTCTAAACCTAAAGAAGTTGTATAGTTTTGTTGCCTAAACCTAAACCTAAATTCTCCAGCCAGGAGAATGAGACTTGCCGGTCACTGCCAAAGACATCAAGAACTCCCAGCAAGCATGCTGCTGCTGTGGGAGCCGACGCACGGGCATCGATCACGGGGACGTCCCACACCAACATACATGGACATACTGAGGAGAGATGCAGAAGTGGAGAGTGCTGGCGAGCTAGCCAGTTGTATGGAGGAACGAGATAGCTGGAAGCTCCGCTGGAAAGCCCGTCTGAGGACGACCCAATGATGATGATGAAACCTAAAGTATTTTTGTTTCTGTTCAAAACTTGATGCTTCATTCAGTTTTATGTGTTACTTTTAAGTTTCACTTTGACTTTTACAACGTAGTTGGCAGTTGGCGTAGTAGGCCCCTAATGACTCACATCTATGGTGCTTATAGCGACTAATAACGTCTATTTAATGGCCTGATAACAGTCTAATTAGGTGGTTTCATATACCTGGATGAGGCCTGCTGCAGGGTTACGTCTCTTCTCAAAATGTTTCTGCCTGTGTTGCTCTTGCACTTTGAGGGCAAAGCCAGACCCCAGGATGCCCTGTACAGGTTCAGTGTGACACAGAGAGCCCATAAAGTGATCAGTTACCTTGATTGACCTCTACTGGCCAGGAGCTGGAATTGCAACAACTCCTTCAACACCTTGTAGAACCCTTCCACAACAGAGACCAGTAAGCAAATCCAACAGAAAAGATCTAGTAAATAGGTAATATCACAGAATTCAACATGTCTGCAAAGCCTCAAGGTAATAGAAATGTGAGAGAAAATGCTAAAAGTGGCAAAAGTAGGGACTGTTTGCTGTTAACAGAGTACTGATACAGCAATCCACTGTTATGTGTGTGGGTCTTAGCTGCTCCCTCAAAGCACTGCTGAGTCTGATATCATCAGCGTTTCTCAGGTGAAACGCCGAACATTTAACAGCAATTTAATTTACACAGTGACTGGAATTACAATATCATGCGATGAGAGCTGAATGTAAAGGGGAAAATGAGCAGAGTTTTTGTGCATTCAGAGGAAGCTTTTTAGCTTACTTCTACAGTCTCAATAGGACAACTGTAATGTAACACACTGGCTCACTTAGAGTGCTTCTGTTTCTGAGTGACTAGAGTAGGAGCATAAAAGACTGAAAAGTTATTAGGTGGCTGGGGTGCACATTATCATATAAAGTACTGCACATCCTTTTCCAATATATCACAGCAGACATTTCATAACAAGAGAAGCAAAGGAGTAATTAATGACATTAACAATGGCTGCATTCTGTGTAGGTGCTCCAGGTCCAGGCAAGGCCCTGGTATTGTGTATGCTGTATGATCGTTAGTGTTATTGGTTCCACCTGTGCTTTCCCTGCTAGGACAACTCAAAATGTCTGCTTTGAAAAGGTCTGCTTGACTGCTGTACTTCTTTACTGAGCAGTTGCCTATTACAAATCTAAGGACCAAAAATCACACATATTACATGTAATAACTTAATTATCATTCTTCACTGGTTTACTTGTTACAAATAATAATGTACGACTCACGTTTTAAAGCAGCATTCATTATTATTATTATTATTATTATTTATTTTTTGGTCACTTGGTGGCAGCGCAGCAAGCTGTGAACTCAACACTGACATATCACCTAATATAGTTGATATCTAACTATAAAGCAAGGAATCTCTATCTGTATATGTGTGTGTTTCCTTCGCATGTCTCGACAATCGTTCATCCAATCTACCTCACACTTGGCGGCTGTATTGCCGGGGACCCAAGGACGTGCAGTGTCGGAGTTGGTGCAATTTTGACTCGCGTTCAATATTAATAAACTCTGAATAAACAAGCGATAGCGCTCTGTACAGCAGCGGGGACGGGGCTTCAGGGCTTCAGCCATGTCGTCTGCAGTGGGCTTTTATTGCAGTTACTGACTGCAATTGGATGCTGGATATACTTACGTTACAACCAGACTCTTCCTTCACTTCCCTGGAGTCATTGAGCGATGAGCGGTTTTCGAGAACACTGCAAGCAGCACTTCGGGAGCAAAGCAATGGCCCGTTCTGAATGGGCACACACTCCGAACGGCCACGCCCCGAACGGGCACTGCACTACTTGTGCTAACCAACAGTTGCCTATTTACACATCCAGCACCATTAGCATCAGCATTTTGAGTCGTGTTTTTGGAGACCTGATGAATGTAAGTTCAATATTCACTCTCCTTTTAGCTCTGTTATTGGTCTATGAACTCCTGAGGGAAATATCTGGTCCTTTAGCTGCTAGATGCTCCACTATGTTCACCACCTACAGTGGCTGCTAACTTTGTCCGCTGTTTGCTGGGCAGGTACAGTGGGTTTATCTGAGCTTTTGCACTGAAAACAGCTGCCTGCAGGAAACGGCAGTGGTGAGAGCGGTGACGCTGATCCAAGTTGTAGGCCGTAAAACTAAAACAATGAGCTGAAAGATGCTAAAACACTGCATAGATATACGTATGGAGATAGTATTGATTACGGGGTTCAAAGTACCCCTGACGAGCCCTCGTACTTACAGCAGGAAGTGCAAAGAAGGCCACCCCGATCATGCTGAATGAGGCTGCCAGCAAACGTCCATTCCAGGTCTTGGGAACCTTATCACCATAACCAATGGTGGTGAGAGTGATCTGGTGAAAAGATCAGTTAAAGACACTACTTGATTTGAGTGGTGCAGGTTGTAGATATTTTGAAACAGAAGCGGGGGGAAACTGGAAATAAAATTAGTATCATAACATCACTATTCTCAAAACTATATTGTGGATACAGTAAACCCTTGTCTTACCAGTCCCCACCAAAGAGCATCAGCATAGGTCTCAAACTCCTCATTTGACTCCTTTTCCACAGAGTAGACCAGGAATGAAGCCAGGATGAGACACAGGAAGCCGATGTACCACGCTGTGATCAGCTCCTACAGGGAGAACCAATACAATGAGCATCAGGGAATCTAAAGTAATAAAGTGCCATCGATGATGCCTTGCATAGTGGTGATGTAACCCCTGTAGACAAAAAGCCTGTAGTCTGTAATAATATTTGACATGATTATATGAGTCGCATGCCCACTGCCACTGTGCGTCAATGATGACGCACAGTGGAAAATAAAGCACTTTTAGTTTGAACTCCCATGGTTTAAAACCCATGTGAATATGTTGTCTACCATTGGATTTGAATACTAGTGACTCAGACTTAGAGTTAAAGTTGTGCAGAGGCCTAAAACCTGTTTCCCTGTTTGTACCTGATCATCTTGTTGACTTATGCAGTGTTCAAACTACGAGCAACACAGCAACCAGCTACAAGTCATTTTCAATGGAAGCTGGTGGCATAAAACTGACAACGGCCTATTCTAACCTTAACCATTCGAGGTCAATGCCTAACCTTAACCATCTTGCGAGAGTTTCACAATTTGCGTTTTACCGTCTAGACACGACCCCGTTTTGAAGCCTTGAGTTCGGCAATTTGGCCGTCGCCATCTTGTTTTTTTGCAACCAGAAGTGACTCAAGAGGGTGGAGCTAAGCACAACTGAACCCTGAGTAAGACATTGTTAGGAGACCAAAAAGGTTATAATTAACTTTCATGAACTGAAAACACACTGTGAAAGGGTTAAAGTTCTAAAATGAAAACACGGACAACTCTGAGACTGGACAACGCTGTGGTTGCGACCTGTCAATCACAAGGTAGCCACGCCCTAAAGCATTCTCTGCTTTATGGTCTATTTGAATCTAAATGGAATAATAATTTACGAAATGAACATCATGCTGTATTGAAGAAGACTTGAAACTAGCGATTGAGACCATAAACTCATGTTTACAATGTTTACTGAGGTAATAAATCAAGTGAGAAGTAGGCTCATTTTCTCATAGACTTCTATACAATCAGACTTTTTGCAACCAGAGGAGTCGCCCCCTGCTGGCTGTTAGAAAGAATTCAAATTTAAGGCACTTCAGCCTTGGCTTCACTTCTCACACCTGAAGGTTGTCCACGGCGCCCAACACTAATTGCTTCGTGGTGGGCGTGAAGTTGAGCTGGTCTCAACTTGTTTCAGCGGCCCCTCCGATGATGCGGTGAAGCGCCAACCAACTAAAACCCAGTTCCTTTCCATCTAAAAAACTGCCGTTAGCCAGTTCCCAGTACTATTTAACGACATGACTACATCAACGAGCGCTTGAGGAACCCTTCAGCGGTGACTCTGCGACAATGTAGCTGGCCACGCTTGGCCGTTTTGTTGCTTTTGTCTCTCGTAGTGTGGACATAGCTTAACAATTCAGTTCTTCATGTGGCCAAAGGCTATCAACATGTAACTAGTAGTGACATATGGGTGATGGTATGGTTCAAGAGAATGGTGCTAAAGAAGATGAAGGTGGTGACATGATGTGTTGGCAGCTTGATGAAGGGCATAATTCCCTCTGGGGGGTTGATTTTAATTTAATTATTCTCCTAAAAATGGAAGTGGAGTAAATCAAAGAGGAGGCAGTATAGGATGGTACTCTTCTTAGTTACAACATTATTTGTCATATCAGGTCATTTTTATTATACTACCATTATTATGTAAAGCATGATAACTAATTTCATTTCAATCTTTTGGTTGAAAAAACTGTGACTTCATTGACTGTGGAGATTTCTGTGTAGTTAATTTGACTGCGGCATCAGATATGGCTTTTAACACCACGTATAGCTGGCTAATAATTCCATCCCTCTGATCACAACATTGAGAAAGGTGCGGTCAACTCCTTGTGAACCTCTACAGAAAAACAACGACATGATGTCACCTTGCTGTGGGCATAAACTACAGATCCGAGCAGCTTCCAGGTGCCTCCGCGGCGGTCCATACGCAGCATGCGCAGGATCTGCAGGAATCGCAGACTCCTGATGGCCGAGGTTGCAAAAACATTGCCCTGAGATCCGGCTGCCAGTACGGATACTGAGGCTATCAGCACCATGATGTCTGGAGAGAGAGCGAAACACAATCATATAACTCTACACACGCTGGGAGGCCAGAGATAGTGTATCCTTGATCAAATCAGACTGAAGCAACAACACTTTACTGTGTGCAATGAGGACCAATTTTCTTGCAATTCAAAAGTTGTTCCAAGTACTTAGGGGCAACTTAGAAGTGTTGAATTTTCATTGAGGTTTCTATGGCTACAAATTTCATTTCACCTCGTCTTTAACATAACCTCAAGGCAACGGAAGAAAGCATAACAAAGATGGTTATCATATCCTCGCTCAAACCCTCCAGCATGGAATAACACCGCACAGTCTGTGTTGTTATCTTCTGAGAGAGCAAAGTGAGAGAAATGACAGCCAGCAAAGCCGACTCTGTTTTCTCACCTATGACACAGAAAGGCTTTCTGGCAAATTTTAACCTCCCGCTCCATCCTCTGTATCGACAGCAGCAGCCAGCGGCCCATATTCTCACAATGTACTCCACTCCAAACACCACGATGGTCACAATTTCCTGTGGAACAAACCAAAATGGTGGCGTTAACCCTGTGACATGAATATATATGGAGTACAGGTTTACAGCGAATGAAATGATACCTACCAGGATGTACAAGGCACTCTCTGAGCTGTTTTTGAACTCTCTGATGGTGGCGAAGACTGAAAGTATGAGACAGGAGAAGACCAAGAGGAAGCTGGAAGAGATAGGAGCACAAAAACAGTTATTGCTTTTTTATTCTAAGGTAGGTCACTGTTCCATTTGTCAAATTCTCTTTTAGATAGAGGAAGTTCAACAGTGATTAAGACAGGTTAAAGCATCTGTGATGTCAGTGAAAGGTTTCTGAGGGGCTCAGTTTACTGCCAGGCTTGTCAGTTAAAGGTAGGGTTTGTAGATTTTAGAAACATTTTTTGCTATATTAGTTGAAATTCCTATTACATCCCAAAAGCAAATCACTACATTAAACGCTCTGACAAAAAAAATTAAAAAAAAATGGTATCTGTGGCTGTCGCACGACTGTAATAGAGTGGTGCAAGGATGACATATTTGTGTGGGCCAACCAGGAAGTTAGAATCGCACAAGTTCCCTCAATAAACAGCCAATGAGATTTTTCCACTGGGTTTTGGATTATTGCAGAAAATAAGCTCTGTGGCAAACAAACGTTTATGATACTTACACGGTTTGTTCCGTAAAATAATCTGCACAAATAAACACCACTTTTATGATTTTTGAAGTGTGAATGCAATCCGCAGAAATAAAAAGCTAACATTATTAATGAACTACACCATGGTCGCATGAGCGCGAGTATACACACTGAGGATGTAAAGGTGGACGAGTCAGCGTGATGACGTTTTGTAGTCTCATTTAGCCACTTGTTAGCAACCACCTTTTTTAAGACAAACCTCAAAATTCACAACATATTTCATATCATAGAATAAAACTACCTGCCTGTCTACTTATGTCTTAATTTTCCATCAATGGAAAAATTACATTAAAAAAAAATCCCTATCAACACATATTGGAAAAACTAAATTACAAACTGATTCTGTAATATTTTTAAGAAAAAGTATTGATTTGAAAAAACTGTATCTTAGAGGGTCAGTTCACCCAAAAGGAAACCTCACATCACCATTTGTGACGTGTTTTTTGTAGTTATGTTACGTTGTATCCATACGTATTTTACTTAGTTTATGTACTTATTTTAAGCCCAACCATGATGTCTTTCCTTAACCCAACTATATGGTTTTGTTGCCTAAACCTACCTGGGGACATTACCGTAGTTTTGTTGCGTGGCATACTAATACACGATACACAAAAGCGGCACAAATGACACTCGGAAAGCCTAAATGTGTCCTCATGACACACAGATTGTCCTTCTAATATTGTGTGATTTATACGCCTCCCTGTGAGATTGGGTTGACAATGGAAAATAATTGACATTCAAAATGACATTTTACAGTAATAACTGAACAGCAATATGTCTTTCAGAAACACGTCCCAGTACATCTGGATAAACCACAGACCTCCGTCAACAGTTATCATTGGGACTATTTCTTTGGTTTAAAAAAAAGTAGTAGAACTCAACAGATACAGAATAAAAGCACTGACATTGACATTGATACCATTAGAGGTGAACCAACCCTCTACCACATTTCCTCCACATTAGATTTAACATTCATCTGTGGTGATGGCTTTAATATACCATAAAGACTGATTGCCATCTGCTAATCAATTTCTAAAGCTTAAGTGGGTCCGGTTGGGGACTGAATGAATAATTAGAGCTGCAGAACCTGGGTGGGTCCTTCATTAGTGGAAATAAGCTAAACTGCTAAAACAGCTGCAGCTCAGTTAGGATGAGTAAATACATGTATTAGCGAGTAAATAGGAAAGAAAGCCTGAAAGAGGAACTGAAGGCAGGCAAGCAGATAAAATCCGGTAAAGGTAAATGTCATCAACCTGCCTCTGTGTGCCAGCTCGTATTAGACAGAGTGAGTGTGTTTACTGGCTGTTTCTGTCAGTAGCTCTTCACTGGAGTGAAAAAAAATCTATTTTTTTATGTTTATCATATTAACCCTTTTCAAAATAGGATAGGAGTTAATATCAGACATGATTAAAGTATTTTTTGTTAAGACTGGGACAATACCATAGACCAAACATCTCCAAAAACAGGTAGAAATATGTTCAAAGATCGATCAAACAATGATTCTTTTAGATAAAATAGAAAAGTAACTGATGTGATTTGGAAGAAAATCAATTGTGTAGCCACACCTCTAGAGGACTGGCTGAGCCCATCAGGCGAGCGCTTTATTGGATGGAAGATAAAATGTGATTTGAGGAGGAAGAGGCACGGCAGGGCCCGACCTAAGGGACTTTCTTTAGAAAAGATCTACTAGAAGGAATCCAAAGCAGAGCTAATGGAGAGTGCCTGGTGAAACCCAATACTGGGACAATGCAGGATTTGAAAAGACGCAACCAACATTAATCATAGTAGATACTGTGGAATGTGAGCAAGTATCTTCCTGAGCACAAGCTCAGATGTTACACATTACAGCTGAGCTCACACTACACTAGAGTGATGTCAGTCACGTGTTATCAATCGCTGTCAATCGATTAAAATACGTAATCGAGATAAATCGCAAATTAATCGCACATTTTTTATCTGTACAAAATGTACCTTAAAGGGAGTGGACATATGCTTGCTTTATGCAAATATATGTATATATTTATTGGAAATCAATTAAAAAACACAAAACAATGACAAATATTGTCCAGAACCCCTCACAGGTACTGTATTTAGCATAACAAATATGCTCAAATCATAGCATGGTAAACTGCAGCCCAACAGGCAACAACAGCTGTCAGTGTGCTGACTTGACTATGACTTGTCCCAAACTGCATGTGATTATCATAAAGTGGGCATGTCTGTAAAGAGGAGACTGGTGGGTACCCATAGAACCCATTTTCATTCACATATCTTTAGATCATAGGTCAAGAGACCCCTTTGAAAATGGCCATGCCAGTTTTTCCTCGCCAAAATTTGAAGCGTTATTTAACCTCCTTCGCGACAAGCTAGTATGACATGGTTGGTACCAATGGATTCATTAGGTTTTCTAGCTTCATATGATACCAGTATCTTCATAGCTTTAAGACTGAGCCCGTTACCACCTCCAAAAGATTGATTCCGTTAATGCGTTAAGGAAATTAGTGGCGTTGCTTTAACACGTTATTATCGCGTTAACTTTGACAGCTCTACTATTTACACATCCTTTAGATACAGGGCAACTTTAGCAATTATCTGGAGTCGTGTTTCTTTCCACTTGATGAATGTAAGTCCAATATTCACTCTCCTTTCAGCTCTGTTTTGGTCTTCATCAACTCCTGACTAAGTTCACCAGCTTCAAGGTCCAAAAAAACAAGCAAAACAAGATAAAAGAGGTGAAAACACTTTGTAGAGCTGAGGGGAACTGCAGAGTCGGGTGAGAAGTCTCTGTGGGTTCATCACTACCAGTGACACCTTTTCCATTACATGTTATCCATTATTCATATAAGAACTATTGATTCATGCAGCTTTAAAAGTGTGGAAGGGGGCCGTCATGCAAAACTTCACGGGCCTGGAAAGAGCTAACACCAGCCCTGATACACACACTGGACAACCTGGAATTCCACCTTTAAACACAGCTACCCTAGAATGAATCTTGTACACTATTCAAACCATGGATTGCATTCAGTCCACAACATTTCATCAAATCACTCCAAATCTTAACATCAGTTTTACAAAGCACCTAATGGCAAGGCTCACACTTTTGACAAATCCGTCTCAGAAAGTAAAAATCTAGACTGTGATTTGAGCACCCCCGGTACCAAAACACCATTCATCCAGCACCTGCACACCTATATAACGGGAGGAAGCTTGACTAAAAGCGCATGATAACCATTTTTACCTTAATGAAACACAATTCTAACACCACTAATGGGCACCCAGCAAACCCCATATATGGTGCATGCGCGCATTGTGGTGCTAGCGATTTTGCTACTTCATGCTACCTGGACAAACGAAATGTCATTGTGAATGCTGAGATTCCACAGATTCCCAGTCTTATCACTCTACCCAACCAAAACTCACTAAACTAGCAGCTGAAGAAGAGAAAAAAACAAACTTCACTTTATACAGCCATAACCATAAATTATATCTTACCTTTGCTGTTTTGTGATCAAAGTTGTGTTCAAGGGCATATCAACGCTGCTAAAGGCTACCCCGATGTATCTTGATAATTTTTTAGTTGATTCCAGCTGTTTGTATTCCTTTGCATTACATGAAGGAGCATTTGCAATCCTTCCTCCAACATCGAACCACCTATCCTTAGGTTTCCATGTGAAAACATGGTCTCCATGTGGTGGATGAATCGTGGTACTGCACTCATCCTAAAGGCATTGGCCTTCAATACAGGCCTGACCTGTCCACATAGACCAATGTGTTATGGTTTCTGTATGTATAAAGATCTGACTGATTGATTTTTCAAAACAAAGCCAAAAACAGCTGTATTGTCATGTAAATTAAATTAAACGAGTTTTACAATTAGCCGAAAAAATTAAAAATGGCACAGATGGTACCCAAATGTACCCAAATGGCCAATTTGAAGATGCCGCCTTAACATGCCTCGACTAAAACCTCTCCAACTTTGCTCTGCTTCACTTTATTAAGCATGAGTCTGTGCACAGGCAATTTTTAGATGTGATATGATTTGCTAGGCTGCAACATCATCATTCCAAAGGGATACTCACTCTAAAAGTGTGCAGTTTTGTTTGGCGGAAATTACATATTTAATTTATATTGTGTCCCATCTTCATTTGCTCTGACCCAGTAACATATATACTGATGCTTACACCTCTGCAGCAATCTCACCAGTGTTACCTTTATTATGATACCAAGATTATTCAAAAAGACCTTGAGCAGGCGCCTAGGGTTCAAGAAGCTATAGCTTAAATGAATTGGGCTTGATATGTTCAGCAGAAATGTTTTGCTCTGACAATGATCAGTGTTCAGCTGCTTCAGCAGTTCAGAAGCAAGAAGCAAAAGTTTAACTCTGAAAATACAAATGCAACAAGATACATTTATTTCCTGTCTTAATCCTGATACAGTTTACTGACTGCATCTGCACCTTCCCTTCAAGGAAGCTTTTAACACAGATTCCTCACTCCTTGAGTAAATTCAGAGTGAATCTGTCTGCACATGTGGTTTTTCATATGATCCACCCGGACACGCAAGTTCATCTAAGCTTTTACTTTCTGTCATGCTTCATCTAGCCCTCATCCATCCTCATCAAGGACCCTCATCAATCCTCCCTGGATTCCCGAACTGTAATACTTTTTTTTTCTACCAGAACGGCAGCTCACCTCATTTTTCCTTCTCCTGCTGCTGCAGTTTCTGTTGTGTCATATCAAACTCTTGGCAGCGGCCGCTGGCTGTCAGCCAATCAGAATGAAGCGGCAGAGATCAATGGTATGTGGCAACAGTAAAGTCCATGGTCGATCTCATTCTATATAATACATTATATGATATTCTTTATGATTCTTCATCAGAGGCATAAAGACATGAGCTGCTAGCACATTGAGCTGTAGCTGCACCAGTTCTGTATGCTTTATAGTAGGTTAGATTGAGGTCATTCTCTCTTACATCTACAGTACATGTGTGCGTTTTTGGCACCTCATGCATCATTGATGGCTACAGCAGTCAATGCTTGCTTGGTAAAAGCAGAGAGAGGCTTTTATTACATTCTGCTTTAAGTCTGCAGCTTGTTGTGTAGTTTTGCTTATTAAATCTATGTAAACTGTCGAGAGGCGTCTCTGGTATATTGGAATTACAGTCGGTATAGATTTTGTCAGTTTAAATTAACAACACTGTATTATTCATAGCAAGGTTTGGTTTTCTTCTATTCAAGGTCACTCAGTTTTACAGCCTTTTTCTGACAGGCTGCTCTTATACCAGTGGTTGTCATAACATCTATATTTACCAGGAATAGCAAAAACACTTTCCTTTTTTCCTCTTTTTAGCAGTCATTTGATGCCCTAATGATCACCTCCATCACCTCCTTCTGCAAGAGTGAAGGTGTAAATTATGTGTCTTCACATCTTGTCATTTACAGCACTTTGACTTGTCACGTTGACATTTCACCACCTCAAGACAAACGTTTTATGTAGCTGAATCCGGTCCGCTTTGTGTGTTCGTAGTCGTAGTGACTCTACTGTTTGCTAACAGTATTAACTGGTGACTTTCAGCCCAAAGCGTCCATGGTTGCTCGTAGTAACTTATGTAAATGGTTGGCATAGATAATAAACACAGATGAGTAT
Organism: Sebastolobus alascanus; assembly: GCA_916701645.2. NCBI lineage: Eukaryota > Metazoa > Chordata > Actinopteri > Perciformes > Sebastidae > Sebastolobus > Sebastolobus alascanus. The sequence continues at coordinate 4,430,239 of CAKAOJ020000014.1, read as the reverse complement.
GTATTTAATACTGATTAAATTCAAATTGAAGGCTTTTACAAGGACACAGCTGCCGTCACTACGAGCAACCACGACGCATTTTCTGAGAGTCACCAGTTAACACGGTTAGCAGACACTTTGTACATGTTCTGTTTGTGATGCCGACCGATTAATGTGAGTTCATTTATTCTGTAGGACCACGACAGCCCCTAGACAGTGCCTTTAGCCCACTAACGTCACTAGCTACGTTAGCTAAGCAGTGTTAAATTAGCTGGCGTTACTTGTTTCACCATAACGTTAGGCTAACGTCAGGCAAATGAGAACTGCTCAGGTTGTTACCAAACGCCTAGACATCGTTGTCAAAAGTAACGTTACATAGTAGAAAATTGTACACTTATTAGGACAGCTTGCATTCAAATGCATACGTCTTGTAGGGTGACGCCACCGCAGTAATGGCGGTTTGAGAGAGCAGCAATGGTCGAGCGAGCTATGGATTAAATGGAGAGAGAGCAGCGTCAGTGCAGTGAATCAGAGAAATACAATATTATTTTGATTGTTTCATGGCGGTTACATTCCAAAGCACAAATAAACACACAACTAACTCTGCACACCTCCGTACAACCCTGCAGGAAGGTGCCGAGTTGCCGGATTTTGAATGAATGCAGCCAAAAGGCAGGCTGTCCTCTCTGCCTGGTGTATGTGCCTTAGTCAACTGACACACCCATCGCAGCACACAACAGACTGAGGAACAGGGGAACTCACAGCGATGTAACAAACCCATTCTCATCTGTCAAATACAGCCACAAAGCATCTAAAGGGGCAGGAGCGTGTGGCGAACCTGTTGTTTTTTTATTTCGGCATCACGTGCATCTTGGCTGCGTGTCCAGTGAAAGTGATCGTTTGACAGTATATTGACATCATACCAGAAATATTACTACAGTTTCAATGTCTAGACATCTGTGGAATATGTCACAGACATGAAAAAAAGTAAAGATTTATTTTTAAATCAACACTTCCTGCTTCTGTTTCAAAATAAAAGCGCTCTAGTGTTTTTTCTGTGGACTTCTGTAGAGAATTCATTCGTCAACACAAGGCTTTTATTCTGAAATATTTACAAGACAGTGTTGTAGGAAATGCAGTGACTTGCACAGCTCCATGAATGAATATAGTACGGGTTTTAATTGTGGATTATTACTATTATTTACAAATGAGCACACGCTTCTTAACCTTTTTCTGTCTAAAATAAATATAAATGACATTTAGAATTAAATGAAATGGCCATTATGAAAGGCAAACTCAATGTAGAAAGAAAGAGCTGGCAGTGTGGACACCACATGCGTGAGAGACGCAGCAGTTCAGCGAGGCAGCCGTCACACACTGCTCTCACGGGCAGTCTGGCCCCAGCGTAATGCTTATGCCTTGGTATCAGATGTCGACGGGCGTGACAAAGCGGCGATATTTGACCACCTGAACGAGCTGCAAACCCTGAACGCTGTTATTGACTTGAGGTTACAACCCCACATGGGGCTTAAAGGCTGTTTGCAGGCTGCCAGAAGCGTCCGGAGTAAAGCAAAATAAGAAGAAAATAGAAAATCCAGGCAGAGGGGTGCAGGGTCTCTGCAGAAACAGACACCACCACACACTTAGTTGGGCATAAGTGATGATTAAGAGGAATTATTTTTGTATCAGTCTACACATTGTTATATAGGAAATTGTTGCATAGTATACCTTTAACAAGGTGATTGATTACACTTGCAGTCAGTTTGCTGTAGCTTGCAATTCCAAAAGATGCACTACGAGACTGCAAAAAATAAGTTCTACTGTACATGTTTACATTGATGTGGGAGTTGGATTTCTCTTCCAGTAATTAACCCCATGCAGTACCAAAATGACAAAGGACTCCTACTTAAATTAAAGTAAAGCAGACCTCTTGGATTCCTTAAAATCAAATGTTGTGGACAAAGAAGCTGGCTCGCTGCAAGTCTTATCGGACATCAGTTTATGCAACTGTCCCGACCCGACTTTGCCAAGCTAATCAGCACCTACTAATGAGGACACTTGCTGATAAAGGAGAGGGGCAGAACCTGCCTCCTGAAGCAGTCAAACAATTAGCTTCCACAGCTATGCAGAGTAAAGCTTCTACAGATTCATTAATACCTCTCCATCATACTGGCTGTGAATACACAAAGCAGCTCGTGGTTATGAGAAAGTCCAGGTGGGAGACCGTTGCCAAATACACACAAGGTCTTATCAGGACAGTACATATTGCTTTTGCTTCTTTTTTTTGTAACCTAACTGACTGAAACGTACTCAGGACGAAAGATGGAATACCAGTCTTCATCTATATGTATTTCTTCACAGCTTGTCATGATGGTTCATCTTTTGACTGTTCTGTCCTCACTACCTGTTGTTCCCATGAACGTGTACTCAGCTATACAGACAGCTAAACACTCTCCTATCAAACTCCAAGGAACAGACTGATCAATGTGTTGAATTTGGCAGTTTAATAGGAGTAAGTGTAAAACTGTGGACTAAGAACAAGGAAATACAAATGAAAATGCTGCATCACTGCACTGTATCTCACAATGCAAACATATAAATAAAGGACCAATAACCTATGCTATTGGCAAAGTTCAAGGTAAGTCTATTTTTACTGTTCTAAAGAACAAAAAATAAAGAATAAACCATTCCTGGCTAAACACAATGCATTTTCAAACAAATAACGATGCATCCATGGCACTTATATGTTAACAAACAATGCTACTTACAGATGACGCCATGTATAAACTGGGAAAGACAGGATGGCATTAGATTGTGGCCAGCAGTAACATGTGGCTGCCTCAGGTAAGATCTGGAGAGGAAGTGAAGCACTTCCTGTTTCCAGGGTCAAAAAGAGAAATATACACAGAACAACCACCAGGAGGTGACAAATACAATTCAAACCAATCTGGCTCCAGAACAGTACAAAGAGGGCAATAAACATTTCAAATTCTCAAAAATTAATGAATGTTTTCTTTCATGTGTTTGGCCACAAGAGCATGTCTAGATTTAATTTACACAATCTGACAATGTGATACAAGCTGTGCAGCTGTGCTAATATGCCAATTTTCTATTAAAGAAACAGTGTGTAACATTTAGGGGGATCTATTGGCAGAAATTGAATATCTGTACAATCACCTGAAAATAAGAGTCGTTGTGTTTTCGCTACCTTAGAATGAGCCATATATTATATCTACATATGGAGCGCGTCCTCTTCACACAGCTGGCCGCAATGGCTCTACAGAAGCCCAGAACAGATAAATAAAACTCATCAAGGTTTAGGCTACTTTATGCAAATCAGGGGCGTCCAGCACGACTCGCCGCCTCTGTAAACTAAAAAAAAACTTTGAAACTAACCGTTTTCGATCTAAAATGAAGACAGATGAAGCAACTGCATGGCTTATTGCTCACCTAAAATGTCAGCCGATTACACTGTTGTCAGGCTATTAAATAGGCGTTATCAGTTGCTATAAGCCCCATAGATGTGGGTCAATAGGGGACTACTACACCCACTAGTAGGTTTTATCATCTATTCCCATGGTTGATCATCGAAAGAAGGTGTAAAAGACAAGACAAAAACATGACAGCGACCTCTAGCGACTGTAGTAATTATGACAGGAGCAGAATCGGAAGTCAGGCACTGTAGACAGTAGACAGTATAGACAGTGTGAAACTCCATAAGGGGTGGAGGTCGGTCACAATGGATGGGACACAAAACACAGGGCTTTCACCAAGGAGACCACAGTTTGCATCCGGTGTGAAACCAACAATGTTTACTTGTCTTTGTTTTTATAGTTATTTTAACCCAAAACACAATGTTTTTCCCTAAACTTAACTGTTTTTTATGCCTAAACCTAAAGAAGTTGTGGTTTGATGCCTAAACCTAAAGAAGCCTTTTTGTTTTTGTTGAAAATGTGACGTTTCATTCAGTTTTACAACATGTTAACGTGTTGCTTTTAAGTTTCACTTTCACTTTAACAATATAGTAGGTGTAGTAGGCCCCTAATGACCCACATCTATGTTGCTTATAGTGACTGATAACGTCGATTTAATGGCCTGATAACAGTCGAATTGGGTGCAAATGTTTTCAGAAACACATTTCAGTGAACTATTTTCGTATTATACAAGAAAAAAGTTTCCAAACAAGCTGCCATGTTGGTTCTGGTTTGAAAGCTGGGAGAAGCAGCCCACAAGTGAAGGCGTTCCTCCAGTCAGGTGCCTTGTGCATAGTGGCAACCTATCAAGCATCCAGTGCTGGGAAGCGAGGCGATCCCTTACGTCAGAAAACAACCGTGTGGACAAGTACCATTACAACTACTGGCTCTAGAGAGGGCCATTCGCGTTTTCGCGTCGGCCACCGTAGTTCCTCTAAACACTTGACAGACAGGAGAGGCTTCAGTTGGTTGCAATCTGCAACCTCAACGCCAGATCCTACACACTCCTCCTTTAAAGAAATAGTTCAGCATTTTGGGAGATATGCATATTTGCTCTGTACTTACAGTACGACACAGATATGAGAGTGACATCAATCTTCTCATCTAACTCTCTGGAAGAAAGCAAAGGTTGGTACATCCCAAAATGTTGAAGTATTCCTTCCATTACTTGTGCAACATTTCGATTATTATCTTAAAGCCAGGGACACCGAACTAACACTGTTAAATTTCCAGTTTTATTATCACATTACTATGACGAAATAGTTTTCATTCTATTGACCCAATAATAGTAGGATCAGGTGTTGATTCTACATCAATCAGATAGATGGATGTTTTTAACTACTGATAAAGTAACATTCAGATACCACATGCACCACGACATACACACACTATTTTTACGTTATCTCATCTGGATTGCCGCCTGTCCCAATAAAAAACCCACTTAGAGAGAAAATTACATTGACTCTTGCAGTTGACAAACAGCCACTGGCAGCTACACACACATCCACTTGTTGCCAGAGAGGTCCAGACGACATCACTGAGAACGTGACTATCGATCAATCATGTTGAGGGGGCTGTTGTTGGAAGCAAAAAAGCCTGCATTTCCTCCTGAGCTGCAGAGAAAGAAACATTGATTTGCCCCGCTCAGCACAACATTGCCTACCCAGACATACTCATCACGCTAAATTTAGACTGCGACGAACTAGAGGGGGAGAAAATAAGGAAGGAGGGATTATTCACCAAGCAAATAGTGCCTGTGAGAAGACCATGTGCTAGCACTGCGGCGTCCACTCTGAGGGCTCCTCAGGGGATGTTTGAGGGTGGTGATGACTTTCTGGGGCACTCGTCTTCTAGTGAGCCTGCTATCTGCTGTCATTGTGTTCCTTATGAGCCACAGGGCATACATACACACACATAAGGTGCAAGATAGGACAGTCATGTGAAGTCAATTCAAGATTCAGATAAGGGAAAAGTACACAAAGAACCCTTTAAAGGTCTATTTTGGGGGCTCCATTAGCAGACATGGAATATAATATTCATAACTATGTTTTCATTTGTGTATAATCACCTGAAACTAAACATCTTGTAGTAAAATTACAGAAATATCATTCAATGAAAAAGAAAAGCTATATCAGAGGCTGGCCAAATTGTGTTTTGCCATGCTACATGATAGGCGACACTGCTAGTCTACTTGGAGTAGCAGAAACAGGCTGTGAACACAACACATCTGACATATTATCACCTTTTATAGGTGAACTTGTACAGTGGCTTATTCACACATTCAGCTGATATGGATATGTCCATCTGACGTATATAGGTCCAAGTCATCCTCCTTTAAGCTCTGTGTTTGGTCTCCTCGAACCCCTGAGGGAGATATCTGGGTCTGTAGCTGCTAAATGCTCCACAATGTTCTCCAGCTAGTCTCTAACTTTGCCTCAGGAGCTGGGCAGGTAACGTACAGCGGGTTATCAGAGCCTTTCCGTTGAAAACAGCTGCCTGCTGTGGCCAAAAACGGCCCCACGAATCCGGTGACACTGAACCAAAGGCCAAACAATGAGCTGGAAGACGCTACAGTATAAAGCTCTAAAAAGCTGAGGGGAACTGCAGAGCTAGGTGATAATTCACTGTGGGTTCATCACTACAAGTGACCCCTTTCACACACATGACGTAGAAATATTGATTAAACCTGCTTTAAAGAATTATTTTGCATAGAAAGCACTTTGTGCTGGATATTCAATTGACTGCGTCTTTCTCGGAAAGCAGTTGTATTGTGTAGTCTGGCCCTGTCATCACTGAAATCACAACATAGTGACAATCTAATTTAAAGCTATAGCCTATTTAACTTCTGCTGAACAGCTTGGCCAGGTCACTCTTGGAAAATGGATTTTAATCTCAATGAGTTTTTACCTGGTTAAATAAAGGATATATCATGTCAATTTTTTAAGGCCACCCTAGAGGGCACTTCATCACATTGTCTCCAGTGGAAGGGCACCATAGAGGGCATTTATCATGTTTTATCTACCATAGAGGCATCCAAAAGGGCTGCCCCCCCCCCTCCCCACTGTGGGACGGCATTATCTCCTTTCCTTTCATAAAGGATGGTCCAGTGTAGCCTATGCTAAAGGAGATAATAAAGTAAGCATTGAAGCACCTTTCCTTAGCATTTAGAGAATTCGAACAGGTCTTATCATGACTGCTACTGAGATACTTCGGGGTCATTTCACTCCATTAGGAACCTTCCTAAGCAAAAAAGACTATTCAACAGCAGGCCAAGTAAGGCTATAGCAGCAAAACCCCATAGTGTGTTGAATTGAGCAATGGTCCATTCTCGTGTCCACATCATGAGGGACAACATTATTATTAATATTAATATTATTTCATCAAACACAGCAGCAGGAACACAATCCATTCCTATAACCCAACTACAGGACTCAGCATCCAAACTCTAGTCTTCCCATCAGACACCTGTTCTCCTAAAACAGACAACTCCATCACATCTCAGTGACTTGGCAGCCAACATCTGTCTGCTGACTGTCCTCGCCTTATTTCTTCCCCAGTTTGTCTTCAGCAGGCCAGCTCAGCAGAATAGTGAATAACTGGAACATGTCCTCAATCTGTCTCTCTGAAGCACTCTCAGAAAGTTTAACAGAACAGTTATTTTGTTTTCACTGATCGATCACTTTCTGAACACTCTCCTCTCTTTGCCATCTTTTTCAGTAGTAATCCTTTGTGCCTCTTTGGTGCAGAACTGACACATTTTGTCATCTCACAGCTGCAGAGGCCTTTCAATTTCCTCACACAGCTGGTGCTTCCTGCAAGAGGACACACGGTAATGAGGCTCCTAAATCAGTGAAGATATCAGAGCTCTGATCTCTGTATCGGTGCAGGAATATACCCTCGCCTGGATAGATCCGTATAGGATGCCGAGCTGTAGCTAGAGACAGGAACCTGACAAATTAAAAGCCTTTCTTTGCAAACTGTCAAATTGTCCCTTCTTACAGAATGTGTGAACAAAGAACAGAGACACACTGCAACTGTTCTGACAGCAGGCGGTTGGAAGAAGCCTTTGCTGTAAAAGGTTTTTCACAGTTTTCCGTTTCACTTTTAAGAATTCAAAGTGTTCAAACGCAGCCACAGCATGCTGCATTTTACAAGATTTAGATCCACAGGAGTATCCTCGATTGTGGACCACTGTTTCTATCCCCTTTAACTGATGTTGGACCAGTGAGGGGAAGGGAGGCCTTGGTCTCAGACAGCTAGATAGATCGATGGAGAAAGAGAGAGTTTTGTTTGCCAAACGCTGTCTTTCGGAGCAGAGACAAGTAGGAGAATGAATGAGGAGGGGAAAGATTTGACTGAAGTCAGCCCATGATAGTTTTTTAAATCAGCTGGCTGGAAGGAAAAAAGAGTTGTGAGATTAAATGAAGTGTGGTGACTATGAATAATGTAGAGAACAGACAAATGGAAGAGAGTCAGTTCTTCTGCAGGCTGGATGGCATAGTGCAAACTCTGTAACTGTAGGGGTGTCAGGGTGATTTTTATGATCACGGTCATGTGCTTTGTCCCCCATTTCTTTGTATGAGGGTAGAATTGTACACTAATTTTGATTTTCGGCAGCACACATACTACTGACCCTGTTCTACCTGGGTTGCTTGATGTATTTAACTCTAAATGATGTATTATCCTACAAAAAAACACATCTCTGCTGCCTGCACTAGATTCAGAGTGACATGGTAAATGACAAATGGTAAAGAAGGAGTTTTAGCTGGCTGTTATAGTATTTCCTTAATATTTCAAAAGTACCAAGAGGGCCTGTGTGAATGTGTGTGTGTGGTTTCACATTAAAGCACAGGCTTACTTCTGGGCATCCAGCCGTCTCCGGGGAGTCGATATGCTGTGCACAGTGAATTCCTTAATGCTGTGGCGTTTCAACCCCTCACTACCAAGCATGCAGTATCTGAACAGGACGGACTCAGGCATGGCTGGAGGGCACAGCATCTTTTCATTTGGAGAATAGAGCTGTAGACATTTGTAGGCTAAAATACTAGCCGATTAGACAGCTATCAGGCTATTAAATAGGCGTTATCAGTCACTATAAGATGTGGGTCAGTAGGGGCCTACTACACCCACTAGTAGGTTTTATCATCTATTCACATGGTCGGAGATGATGGATAGGACACAAAACACAGGGTTTTCACCCAGGAGAACGGAATTTGCATCCTGTGTGAAACGAACAAAGTGTAGTAGTCTTTGTGTTCGTAGTTATTTTAACAAAAATCATGATGTTTTTCCCTAAACTTAACTAAGTTTTTTTTTTTGCTTAAACCTAAAGAAGTAGTTTTATTGCCTAAACCTAAAGAAGTTGTAGGTATTTTGCCTAAACCTAAAGAAGCCTTTTTGTTTGAGTTCAAAACGTGACGTTTCATTCAGTTTTACAACATGTTAGAACGTGTTGCTGTTAAGTTTCACTTTACAACGTAGTAGGCGTAGTAGTCCCATGATGACCCACATCTACTACTATTGTCTCACACTCAACATGTGAATTTAAGCACGTTCATGCATGAGTGTATGTATGATCCATGTTTTATGCGTGTATGTACACTTTGGTATGTTGTGTGATGCAGTGGCTTGGAGCCCAAGACAAATTTTCCTGTGGGAAAATAAAGTATATCTTATCTTATCTTATCTTATCTATGGTGCTTATAGCGACTGATAATGACTATTTAATGGCCTGATAACAGTCAATCGAATCGGGTGCAGCATGAGGCAGGGAGGTTGCTATTGGTTGCATTATGGGGAATGTAGGATCTAAGTGTGGATATCTCGACCTCTGCTGCACCGATTCTGACCACTCTTTCGTATCTGTCTGTTGTTAGCCCGCCAAACTTTCTGGAAGTGCATCGCTAAATTGCTGCAGTAGCCCTTTAAAGTGTAAGAATTAAGGGATGTTTTTCCTAAAAAGGTTTTTTATCATTTGGGGTTGCTTGCATGCCTCAATGCTGACCACTCAACAGAGGTCACAGATCACCAACTTATATTATTATCAATGGAGTCTGAAAAGGTTTGTCTTCATCCCAGACCTCACACACAAAGGCAAAGCATCATGTTCTATATAGCAGACTGTTACTAGCAGTAGTATCCAGAGCACTCCCTCTGCCTGCACACAGATACTGTCTGTATGTAGTATAGAGGCCTCATCCCTGTGCAGAGCTGGGCTGCAGCATTAATTAGTGAAAGTAGTGCCTCGTCTCGGAGCTGTCCACAGACCGCGGTGCTGAAACACACTGCTGCCGCAACACATGAGAAGAACTCTGATCAGTGAGAAACAGTAGTGTGTAAAATGAGCACATGTCGGACACAGACTGTAGGCATGTCCTAAACCATCATCAACAGTTACACTCAGCCAAAATGCCAATATCAGGAGTTTCAGCATTAAGAGTTAAAGCAGGAGTTGTTCAGGGGAAGTGATACCCCTCCTATAACCGGGCTACAGCAGCTTGGCACCATGACAACGGTTAACCCTTTAATGCGCCATCTGAACATCATCAATGCAAAATGAGACCCAAAACCCGCAAAACAGCTCCCTAAAAAAAAAAAATCATGACAGTTTAACAGCAGGTGTAAAAGGCCATGGTGACAGAATCAACATGCTTGAAGCCCGAGCATCACTTACACATAAGCGTGGTAGATGAACGCCCATCCCCGTGGTCTCTCCAGCGCATTGTAGAGGAAATTCTGTAGTTTCCGATAGCTGGCATTTTTCTTCGACGGTCTGGGTCTCCCGGCGGAGATGCTGGACCTGCAGAGGATGCCGCTCCTCTTGGTGCTCTCCGAACCCGCAATGAGCAGCGCTCCATCCCTGCCGGATTCAGGAGCCCCCGGGTCCAGTCCAACAAAGCCCACTTTGTGCTTCTTCTCTCCGGCTTGAGCTGGGTAAACCCCGCCGTTGAGAGATTTCTGCACCATTCTAAAGTCGAGACGACTCGAGCGAGGAGCTGTCCGTGCCCTTGCCGCGGGGATGCATCACCGGTGCGGAGGGGTGTGTGCTGGTGTGCTGAATGCAGTCGGTGCCGGTCCCCCTTACAAAACCAATTGCAATAACCACGCGAAACTGCACAGTGTATGCTTTTACCTTATAGCCCCTTCCGGCCACATGCACATGATTCTCTCTCCACAGTCTCATCACGTTGGTCATCAGCAATTCAGAGGAATCATTTAATGATCCAGGAGTGACTGACACTGCAAAGTTACACTGAACATGCAACCAGCCGCCTTCTAATGCAACAACATTTGTCAGTTTGAGAGCAAAACAATTACAATTTATTGATTAGGAGAAGATCAATACTGTGTTTTGGGGAAATGGTGTCTTGTCTCCAAAAATCTGTCCTAAGATAACCTTCCATCCTCTCCACTCTAGTGCAGCCCCAGAGAAAAGCTGCATGTTCATGCAATATTCATATGTGCAGCTTTCTTCAGTCAGTGTAATGGACACCTAAAACTATGTCAACCTATGTTTTTAAGGTTTGCATTCTCTGATGGAGCAGCAGATGGATAGTATCTGTCAACATGCAGGGAGATAAAACAAAGAAGTGGAGCATTTCAGCCCTCAGCTGGGCATCGAAAACCACAACAATGTAGATCAATTAGCATCAATCTGATGTGAAAGATGATGACTAAATAATGTATAGCAGTATGAGTGAATTCCCCAGAAAGAGGTGGTCAAAGATCGTATGTGCTGTGACGTAAAGCTAAATTACGAGCAAGTGGACTGAAAAAAGAAATTACTTCAGTCAGAGGTCATATTCCAGTAGCACTGAGTCACAGATATGGAATCATCTTCTCCTTTTGAACACAGTAGACCAAAGGCAAAATTAAAGCAGCAGTAGGCAGAATATTTTGGCATCGTTGGGCAAAGATTCCATAATAACCTTTCAGCTTATTGTGATTCAAGTGTTCTAAGAAAAAACTAAACTTCTGCACCCATTCATGGCTCTGTTTTCAGGCTTTAAAAAAATCTATCCTGTGACTTTGGCCAATCATAGGTCACTTCAGAGAGAGAGAGTGTTCCTATTGGCTGTTCATTCAATGGAGGCAGCTGTCAATCACTCGCAAACTCCGATAAAACGGTCAAACTAGGCAGCGCTGATCAAATATGAATCAATATTCTGTTACTGTAATGTCTATTTCTCGCATAAAATGTTTTCAGAAACATCTTGTAGTGTACTGTTTAGCTGTAAAATGAGAAAGTTATGACCCAGCTGCCATGTTGAGATCAGTTGAGAAATACCAAGCACCGCCCACCAGCCGGAGCACAGCCAATAGGAACGCTCTCTCTAGATTTTTTAAAGCCTGAAAACAGAGAAGTGCAGAAGTCTAGTTTTCTCTCAGAACACTTGAATTACAATATGCTGAATGGTTTTTATGGAATTTTTGCCGAATGATGCCAAAAATATTCTGCCTACTGCAGGTTTAATGCCTATTTCTCGCCTCAAATGTTTTCAGAAACATCTTGTAGTGTACTGTTAAGCTGTAAAATGAGAAAGTTTGCTCTGGCTGGTGGGCGGTGCTTGGTATTTCCTCAACTGATCTCAACATGGCTGCCGAGTCACAAATTGTCTCATTTTACAGCTAAACAGTACACTACAAGATGATTCTGATAACATTGTATGTGAGAAATAGGCATTACAGTAAGAGAATATTGATTCATATTTAATCAGCGCTGCCCAGTTTGACCGTTTGATCAGAGTTTGTGAGTGATTGACAGCTGCTGAGAGACGTCAAGGCTCCAGCTCGGTTGATTGGTTGTTTGTGAAATCTTGCAGATGTCATTAGGAACACCGGAGGACACAGAGGCACATGATTTTTTTCAGATTATCTGTCTCATGCACTACTGTCAGGATATAGTGACCATTTTACAAAAATATTTTTTTAATCATATTTGCTCCAATTCTACCTACTGCTGCTTTAACAGGACACAGTGTAAAGCAGGAAAATTACAAGATAAAGTGTCCCGACAAGAGGGAAACCACTGCGTGTGTTAGCATTGCTATATTGGGCATCATGACCTCTGTTGGGTCACCACTTGCCAACGTTGCTGTTTCACTGAAAAACATCATCACACTGTGAACATTTTATTTACTAGCTTGTTAAGATTGCATTTACAATGATAATTTTAGAAAGATTCAACAAAGATCCTTTGTACAGTTATTTTCAAGCAACACAAAATTGCAAATAAAGTATATACAAAAACATTAGAATAATGTAAATAAATGTGTAATCAGTGACATATTTGTTTGTCCAGCTACACCAACATGCTGCAGTCATTAGCTGATTGACACGTGCTTTAAACCACATTATGGTACTAATGCTGAGTTTATACAATGTACACTTGCTCAGATTAAGAGTGAATTTGATAAGGGAAATGACAACAATGCAAATATCCGCTGAGTCTTATAACAGAGAGATGTGAATTTACAGTGGCCACGCTAGTGCCAAGGGATGAGACTATTCCAACATTTGGAACCAGACTGCTTTTAAATAAATAAAAAGGACTAAGTGTTCTGCCTAATGAATGCAGCATGTTGAGACAGATTCATGATATGCTCGTCGAACCTTTTTAAACAGTCAAAAACAACAAGTTGTCAGTGAGGTTACGCTCAGCAAAGAGAGTCATGAATACAAAACGTTTTATATACTATATTATCTCCATAAAAATAATCCAATTTAATTTATAGCATTACTCAGACATATCCTATCTTTTTTTTCTCTGACATTGTTACAGTTCGTATGTACAAGAAATTAAAATCTTCAGTAAAATTATATTGAAACGATCCCTTTTTACGTCATCCACAAACTGCTTACAGTACTTTTTGCTAACACTGCAACTTGAATGGACCAATCATTGTGCTTATTTTAATACCTACAGTAAATACAATGTAAAAACCAATTTTAAAAATCTAAATAATGTCTTAGTTAACAGAAGGCAATTCTTCAACTAGTACATTTGAATTAATATATTAATAATTTAACAACCTGCTGACTCGGCTGCTTATTGACAAGCAGCCTTGTATGGTTTGCTTTAGCTTCCTTTGTCCTGATTCGGATTAGCTAGCTTCTGTTCATCTTCCCTCCGTTGCTCTCCCTGAAGATCAATGTAACACTTCCTGACGTGATCACATATAAATAAAACACACAAGCAGTTACGTCTAAAAAAAAAAATGGCATGCCATTGGTCCTTTAAATACTGTTCAATACGTAGGCTGGAATGCTTTTAGATTCTTTAATACCTGATATAGTAGAAGTACGGGATAAAAACGCTCCTTCCGGACACAATAAATAACTATCCTTCATATAGTGCAGTAATACAGTACTCACACTAAACCTACAGTAATTGCACACATGCAAAGGGCTGAAGAAAGAGCAACCCCCTCCACCCCTGTATCATCCATCTTTTCATCCATCCCTCTATCCCTACTTCCATCTCTCTGTCTATTCTTTGACTTTCTACATCTATTCCGCCAGCCAACAAACATGAACACCAGGGTATTCTACTTCACTCGGGGTCCAAACATCAAGCCCTGGGGAACACCAGCCCAAACAGAGAAAGAGACATCTCTCTTGAGTTGCAGTCCAAGGCAAAACACCTGCGTTTAGGATGACAGTCAGCTATAGGTAGTTTGGTTAATCCAGTTAATAATAAAGAGCTCAGTTAGGAGCATAATCACTGTGGATGTCTTCTGTGTGAGGCCTCAAACTGGCATCACTTATGCTGTGAACATTTTGCACCAGTTGTTAAGTCATTTGTGCCAGCTTTGTGTACACAGACAGCCAAAGCAATAATACTTGTATCTGTGAGGATTCCCAGTACAACAGGACGTGACTAGTCTTGAGCTTCAGGCTGCATCAGTCTCTCTGTAGGTGCTCCCTGGTAACTGTCATTAGTACAGCCTGTACTTTGCACTGAAGACTCTAGTGGTATCCGTGGTGGAATGATCCCTGTGTAACTGGGGCAGTGGGGGTGGGGTGGGGGGTGTCTTTTGGAAAGAAAGCGGCGAGACTCGCACTCTTTTATTATTGTCATCTCTCATCATATCTTCCTATTTCACATTTCTCTGAAGAGTTCTCTGAAGTGACGGTTTTCTTAGAGGTCTCCATCTGAGGGTGGCAAACACAGCTTGAAGAGCCTGTTGGAAAAGACAGACTTGGATGAGGAGAATCCGCCTTGTCTAAGAGAATAAATGGTGTCATGTACTGATGGCATGATGGGAAGAGGTGCCTGGAAGTGGTTTGATACAGTACCTTGGGAATGATGGAGGCATCTGGTCCATTACCTTGAGGTTTTTAGCAGAGAGCTCAACTCTTGCGCCCTGGGAAAAGAGAAAACATGAAGCTATAAACTCTACAATAGAGAGGCGAAGTCCTCAAAGTCTCAGTAACAGAAGGGGCAGGACTTCGCCTCTCTATGACGATATTAGCATTAAGCTCAATTGCCCCGAATGGCTAAGCATCCAAACAACTACAATGTCTGGAAATACTTTCTGTAAGTCAGGGGATTTGATGTATTTGGGCAGGGTGATTAAGTATTATTTTTTATTGACTTTCAGTAAATTTGTACCTTATCAATGCGATTATACCTTGTTATCATTATCATTTAATAAGTTTTGTTCTCCACATAAATCATTCCGAGCTAATTGTATTTAAAAAACTTACAAAAAAGTTACTGAATATTTTGTTGTACATGTGTCTGATGTAATGCATTAAAGTGGAACATTTTACTTCAGTGCATCAAATTTCATGGGATTTTTGCATACAGTATATTTTCCATATTGTGATATACATCAATATCAGAAAAACACACTATTGTAATACTGATTTCAACTATTATGCCCAGTCTTATAGTTCTTACCAAAGTAATTTCTACGGAACAAACTATAAGTGCAAATAAACCACACTAAGTGGGGAGTTCATACTGTACACCCCCCTGAGGGATCTCAATTGCCCCTGAGCTTTACCTGTTTGCGCATTATATCCAT
This sequence comes from Sebastolobus alascanus, assembly GCA_916701645.2. Classification (NCBI taxonomy): domain Eukaryota; kingdom Metazoa; phylum Chordata; class Actinopteri; order Perciformes; family Sebastidae; genus Sebastolobus; species Sebastolobus alascanus. The sequence goes on along the minus strand of CAKAOJ020000014.1, from coordinate 4,414,755 downwards.
GGTCTGCATGATGCAGCGCGGCATGAGGCCGTGGTTCCTGGCTAAGATCATCGCCTGCTCCAGTGTCACATTTAGGGTACACCTGCAAAGAACAAAAGGGTCAGAGCTGTGTGTACCTCTGTAACAAAGCCGGACACCTCCAAGTAGAAATGAGTTGAAAGCAGTGAGGCGGTGAATGTCATCCCCTCTGCACTGGGTTAATCTTTATTCCCGCTGACAGTCTAGTGGTACTACACAAGCAGTATAATAATGTCGGCATGGTGCCTGGCTGACCTCTGCATGCCGGTTCCACACATGGTGATGTGGCAGGCTCCCAGGCGGTTACACAGCTCAGAGGACACACACAGCACGCTGACACCCGACAGGTGGCCTTGGGCGCTCGGGCGCACGTTGACGTACGACTGCATTAGTCGACAGAGGTCGTCCAGCGTGTTGAGGGGTCGCAGCAGCTGTGAGGAGGAGATAGTGAAGGTCGGAGAGGGTCAGCGGTTAAATGGACTTCTAACAAGAAGTCACAGCACAGTATGGAGAAAGTGGCCATCTTACCAAGTCATTTAGACTACTATTAAGTGTTAACAACTTGTTTCTTCAGTTCTGGTAATTTACTCAAGACAAGTGACAGTATATTATTTAAAAAAAGAGGAATACTGCCAAATAATACCATAATATCAATTAAATTAGAGCGAGATGAGCTTAAACAAGTAGTGAAAAAGTTGATTTGAATTAGAAACAGGTGAAATATTCTCATACCACTTGATACATATTAATATTCAATACTAGACTAAGTAGGGTAACTGACTTGTTAAGATGGTGCACCAGCAGAAATAGGGGGGAAACCATTCCAAATAACACAAAGAGGCTCAACTCTTTTTAGTGTTTCTTTTGAAAGACAATGAAAACCTGAGAATAGATAATGAAACTATGTTCTATTGAGTTTTAATCACTGGAATCTAGTTCAGCTACAGTCAGTTTGGGACACTAGATTTTGCTTTCTAATCTAATCATCGCTGAGGTTCAGATGGAAGCAGTCTCTAATGTTGAGGTTAGTTGGAGTTAATAGGAGCTAGTGGGGGGGGTTCCAGTGGCGGGAACGGGACACCAGTTCATCTTACTTTTGAAATGCTTGGTTGAAGGTCTCTAACTTCAAGGCCCAGTATCTGTGCTTGCATTTATATTCAGTCACAACATTATATAAAAAATGGACTTACGTACAAGAACAGGATATAAGTTACGTGATAAAGGACCACATAGAGTGTAATGTAGACAGCAAAATCAATAAATGGGAAATGTATCAGTATAAGGGTATATTTACCTGGTCTATCTTCATTGCTGTGGTGTTTGAGTCTGTCGGGAGATTGGACTTCTCCAAATAGAAAGCCCTGTTGGGATAAAAACATATCTAGTTTTAAAAACTCTCCATCCTGTTTGGAAATCTACAGATTTTTCTGCTCTGACTCAGTCTGTGTGAGAGCTGAGTCATCTAAAGTACTTCACTTTAGAGCAGAATGTGCATCTGCTGCTACAGTACAGATTTCACCATTTATTGATGTTGCGTGAGTCATTTCCTGGGAATTAACATGCACATATAAGAAATTACGGCCATATTAATAGGCTATTAAAAACCACGAATATGTTACAGGGCAATAAACAATAACAATTAAAGCAAAAAAATAAAAATAAAAACATACATTCATATATGCAACTTTATAAGTTGAAATTGGTAAGATGGAAAGATTTTACAGTTCTTTAAATATATGTGAGGTTTTATTGTAAACATTTTATAAACATTGCATCTTGCACACGTGATATCAAAAACATATGATGATTATGATTATTTTTCAGACAGAGATTATCAAAAATTAACAACATTCACTGTTTTTTGACCTGTTAACCCTCTGAGACCCGCGGGATCGCGGGCAATTCTGACCGACTTTACTGTCTTTCAGAGGCTGTAGCAGGTTCAGTTTTAGAGCTAGAGTGAAGGTACAGATATTATATGAAACTAGAAAACTAAGGTACCAACATGTCATGCTAGCTTGTTGGGAAGGAGGTTAAATAATGCTTCAAAGTTAGTCTAAATTTTGGCGTGGATAAAACTTTTATGGCCATTTCCAAAGGGGTCTTGACCTCTGACCTCAAGATATGTGAATGAAGATGGGATCTATGGGTAAATGAGTCTCCCCTTTACAGACATGCCCACTTTATGATAATCACATGCAGTTTTTTGAATGCAGTATAAATGTGTTATTTTCACCTATTCTAAAATGATGTGTTTGAATATTTCTGCATACTGGGGTCCCTAAACAGTCTTGAATTGCATAAATTGTGTATCACTGTAAAGCTGAGACTCTTGTGGATCCAATGAGCCCAACTGTATTCATGTGTGATGATGTTAGTCCCCATAGTAGCCATTTTATTGTAGTGACACCATTTTTTGTACTCACTGTATAAAATGACCTGTGGTGACCTCTAGGATAATCACAGCCTCATGAAACTTTACAGCCATAAACTAGAGACCTAGAGCATTCAGAGGATGGATGGCTTTCCTAGGTATATTGACAATAAGAGGGTTTCTGAGCAGTTTCCATAACAGAAGTGCTCTCCATCCAATCGCTGAAAAATACAATTCTTGCAGAAATCTCAAAATGTCAAAAGTTTTTTATACCAAATCACAGCATGACTTTTTCTATGGTGTTCCTAAAGGTCTTGGTGTCTTAATGTGGTATTTTGGAGGGATTATTGATCATTTTTATCAATTCTCAAGTGGTAAAAATAGTTACATTTAGCAGAAAATCTGTGTAACAAATGGTGTCAACCCAAAAATTGCTGCAACAACTTATGAAACATAATAGAGCAGGGGAATGGCCATATTTCTGATTTATGACTAGAACAATTTGACACAGTGCTGATCTGCATCTCAAATTAATCTTCAAGTTCCAGCTTTCAGATGATGTACACCACTTCTATGTGGCATATACTGTTGACCTGCTATCTCCCCCTAAAGACCCCCTGTAACCCCCTAAAAAAGACAAAAACAGGTCTATTGTGGGTCTCAGAGGGTTAACCAAATTCATATAAAAGGTGGTTTAATAAACCAGTCGAGCACATTGCAAAAATATTACACAAGCTGTCTGTAAAAACTACATATGCTAATGTTACTAAACGAGCCACTTATGTAGCCAACGTAATCCTGTTAGTCGATGTGGGACAGATCTAGATAAATGATGCAGTTCTCACCTTGAAAAACTCTAGACCTTGAAAATAGTAGATACAGCAGTAGAAGCGTAGTTTCTGCTCATGCAGCACCACAGGGTGAACTCTCCCTTTAAGGTGAGAGATATACTGAGTGCTCGTGAGTACATCACTGGTGGGGTGTGATGCAGTGGAGCATAGCGTACCTGAGTCTGCGGTAGTAGGCCTTGACCTTCTCTAGAGAGACAGCGTTGGTTCGCTGCTGTAACTCCTCCATGGCTGCGTAGTCCTGCTGGGACACTCCCTCTGGACGCTCCAGTGCTGGATCAAACCGGCAGGAGACACACATTTATAGATCACATACTTTCATGCCCTGGAACTTTAACTTTCACATCTGCAATCCTCATTATGATACTAACATGAAAATCATTTTAATGTTAACTCTGAACTCCAAACCCATCCGATCCAACCAGCCTTAAACGTAATCCTGACCTCGACTCTGAAATTATATTTTGAAAAAGTGACGATTGCCCCAAATCTCCTGACTTTAGAGGATTTTCTATCCATAGGAGGACATACGGTGCTCACAGATGTGGCCACAAACTCACACAAACTTCAGCATCTGCAATATCCTCATACTTCCTCATACTCCAACCTGCAGCATAGACTATTCTCCAGTAGGTGGCGATGTTCATCCACAGATCTACATACTGTTGAGTGGCTCTGAAGCTGTGCTGAACAATATGAGCTCTCTCATTGGGTTAGTGTTCCAACTGGCACTTGTCTGTGGAAAATGAATGGCTATTTGGCAGACAGGCCTGATGCAGAATGCTATCCATTCATACTGAGCCGGCTGAGAGTGATGGAGAACTAGAAGGTGCTCCGTAGCAAAGGTGGAGTATCTTAAACGGCCAATGAAAGACTTTAATCTAACTTAATAAAAGCACATAAAGCTTTCAGGAAATGTGCATGTATGAGAGGCTGCATAATGCATTGAGAGGGTTTTTAAATGATGCACTATACATTATATAGTGTACAGAAGTCCAGCTCATGTCCTCTGTATTAAATACAACCCTCCCTGAATTTGGCTCCATTGACCCTAACAGATGATGAGCATTTAAATGAATTAAGTGAGTATTGAAAACTGTAAAGCACCAACAGTTGGCACAGAATGCTTGGTTAGACTCTTCTTTTGTTTTTTTAATCGGATAATGCGTAATTTAAATCATCATTTAAAACTTAATTTTTAGTTTAAGTTCTTGCTTAAATTAAAATTCTTTATAAAACTATTGCTTTAGTACTCAGGTGTTTCAAAGGAACAACAACCAGCCCCTACTTGCCACTGTTGTGTAATGCTAGACTTAGGGCCTTTCTCAAATCGGACCGTGCCCACTCCCACTCCGTGAAGGAGTGAACTCCGTTTGTAGTCACACTCACGGCATTTCATAACCATGGTTTTGTATCAAGTGGAGGGGATGTGCAAAGGTTCACAGTATTAAGAATAAAAAGAATATACAATATACAGAGAACTTACTCCCACGCTTCTGTGGTGGCATTTCTTTGTCCTCTGTTTCTCTGTTTATGAGCTGTTTGGTTTTTGCAACAGTCCCTGTACAACACTTCATAATCAAATGAACACGTCTACCGTTTTCTAGACTAGACAAGGATAGATTTGATCATAAATACAAAGTAACCTTAAGTTGTTAACGTCTGTACGAGAATATTAAATGTCTGTCTTAGTTTGAGCAGTTTCCGTTTGTACGGGTAGTTGCGCGGAACTTACATTTGTACAGAGAGTTTTCCATGACGAACACAAAAAAAACACATCGTCAGTAAGGGCAGCTGGTTAAGTCGGCATCGATGCAGGCTCACTGTTGGAGGGTTTTATAACCCACTTCCACTCCCTGCTAATTGGTTTGGGACGGCACTTAATATGGCGGACCCTCCACAAAAACGTGCAAATGGTGTGGAAGTGGGTAGGGAGAGGGTGAGGGGGTGGGGGTGGTTTGAGAAAGGCGCTTATTTATCTACACCCTGGACTACACAATTTTTCTCAGTCTGTCCCAGTCTTACCCCTGGTGAAGAGGATGGTGTGGAGTTTGAGGCTGCCTCCATTCTGCAGCCGAGTGGGCAGCTCACAGAAGTGACAGCTGTCCAGGTACAGGGTGACCCTCAGGGCCTGTCGGCTGCCCTCCACCTGGTAACACACTGGTGTGTCTGCAAGACATAGACACAGACCAGAGAGGCATTAAAGAGACATTCAAATTCATACATGTTATTCTTATGGTCAAAGACAGTCCAAAATATATTAGTAAACATGAACAACTCTCTCCCAAATCTAAAAACTAGAGTGCTAAAACTCAAGCTCCAGACTTTCTACCCTATTCTACCCTATGACACCACAGGTTTGAGACTTACTCCTCTGTTTTTTGGCTTCGAGAGAGAGGAGCTCATATTCACAAATACTGATTGAACTTTCCTAGGCCATGGAAATAACAGATTGGAATTCTTCTTTGAGGTGGTGTTCCCCTTTAACAAGACTGCATTATTATCATTTTGGCTGTCTGAGCCACTCAACACATGAACATGTGAGAATGGTGAGTACATAATGGTGAAGTTTTACAGTGAACAGAAAACTGACACCTGTGTATAGTGATATGTCAGTATGAATGTGTATTAACGTCTAGATTTGCCACAGTCAGAAGTTCAGGTTTCCCAATGCCATTAAAAAACAGCATAGACGTACAGCTATATTAGTGAGTATCATCGATCATTTCAAATACTGTAGTTTACCAAGCAGGATTTCATAAAACCACAATCACTGCAGTCGTATCAGAAACTCCATCCTGCCAGAACTGAATGTGGAAAACTCATTGTGTCTCCAGCGTTGCCTTAGTTTTGCATTGACACTGCCACATAGTGCACAGTAATGGAAAAAAATGACCAAAAGTCCATTTAAATATAACAGCAGTAATTACCTGGGTGTTAGTCATGTTGGGGAAATCTGCAAGACACATACTGTTATGTCTGTACGCTGTTTTTAACGTAGCAGCTACTGGCAAACACACTGATGGGAGGAGATACTTTTAAATCAACAGAATAAAAATCTTTTACAGTTACACTTAAACAAATTTGTCATTACTAGGGCTGTCAAAGTTAACGCGATAATAACGCGTTAACGCAAATTCATTTTAACGCCGCTAATTTATTTAACGCATTAACGCAATCGATTTTCCGGTGGTTGTAGTGGGCTCAGTTTTAAAGCTAGAGTGAAGAAACTGGCATCATATGAAACTAGAAAACCTAAGGAATCCATTGGTATCAAGCTAGCTCGCAGCGAAGGAGATTAAATAACGCTCCAAACTTATGCTAAATTTTGGCGAGGAAGAACTGGCATGGCCATTTTCAAATTGGAAACTCCCATGTTGACAAGAGTATTAAATACTTGACAAATCTCCCTTTAAGGTACATTTTGAACAGATAAAATATGTGCAGTTAATCACGATTAACTCTGGACAATTTTCATTGACAGCCCTAGTCATTACTGTATCACTTGTATGCAGAGCAGTAACCCTTTCTAAACCTACAAATAATACACGACTAGTAATAATTTATAACTTTAACCATTTCTGACTGGGGCACATGTGCAGCTCTTAGAAAATGGAAAAGATGACCTTTACTGAGCAACCTCTAGGGTCAGCGCTCTCTGCTCGAGAACCCATCAAGACATAATCCTGTGGAATTGGCTGTGATGCTTCAGGCTGAACCCCGGGGCCTCAGACTCTGTGCTGCTTACATGATCCTACCAACAGCTCCCAGCTTGCTCAAGATGCTATTAGCAAATCAATACCGTCCAATGGACGCGCTGCCGCCACAAAACCATCTGCCTGCACTGCAGCAGTCTGAGCATAATATGCAACATCAGCAAAGCACTTTGGTTAAAAACAGTTTCTTACATCAAAGTGTAGGAGATTGGGTCTACACACTGACCAACTCAATATGTGCATGCATTGGTTTGCATGTTCGTGCAAAATATATGCATGCCATGTGTACACTAAATAGTTTCTGCTGCTGAGCGTGAACCTAGAATAGCGAAATCCCTGCTTCATCCATTGCTTCGCCTCTTAAAATGGGAAGTGCATGTTGTGCTTTTTCTTTGAGCAGCAATCTCTGCTGGCCATATTGAGGCAGCTGAAAAGAGAACTGATTCAGCATGCAGTCGTCCTTTGTATCTGCTGGCTTTAAGGCTCCTGGTGGCCAGGAGCACCTTCAGTGAATACAGATACTGAGGTTATTAAAGGCACAAATACGCCCAGGTCATGTCAAGATGCTCACACTATGAACAACCTGCGGTGCATCTTCAGTTGAAACTACTTCAGTACACTGTTGTATTCGAATGCTTACTCTGAAATACATTTTCCGACCTTGAAGTGGTTTTGGCAGGACAGAAGAAATGCAAAACCACAAAATCAATTTGCCGTTTTTGTGTAGCAGAATATTACAAGTTTAAATGAAGCCCCTCACAGCCTGTCAGGAAGGGACCCTTTTATCTGTAACACAAGGACAACGAGGACTTTAAGAGACTGCATGCTGTGCCCTTGTTTAAGATGATTTATGGAGCCATTATAGTGTTGTTTTAGCTCCCTATTCAGTCGCTCTCCACTGAATAGAAAATGAAATCTGCAATGATAAAATGGCAATTTCGCCCTCAATGGCTACCATACATCCGCATAATGGCACGCTATTCAGAGTCGGCCGGAACATACAGCTGCTCATTAGCAGCAGTGTGGTTTGAATAGGCAAAGTCAGTCTTTGTTGATAGAGTCTCTTACTTGCGACGACACACTCATCCTCCAGTTGCCTGAAGAACACAGTGACTTTGTCCAAATCCAACAGGGCCGCCTTGGTGTCCTCCAGCATGGTCCGCTCCTCTTTCTGCCAGAGGAGAAAAAGAAGACTCAGAAGTCGCACCGGGAGGAGAGTTTTGATAGTTAGAAGCCATGCAGTAGAGGACAGCTGCATGGCTAGAGAGGACACATGGACACAAAAGTGGATGCAACAGGACAGCTGCTATATCTTGACGCTTACTTAACTGCATCAGGTAAGACTTTTATCTTAACCCCTTAACACTCCGATGACCCACCGGTGGGCCCGGCTGCTGTTCTGTATTTCAGAGGTTGTAGTGGGCTCAGTTTTTAAGCTAGAGTGAAGATACTGGTATCATATGAACGCTTAATAACGCTACGAAATTACGCTAAATTTTGGCGAGGAAAAACTGGCATGCCGATTTTCAAAGGGGTCCCTTGACCTCTGACCTAAAGATATGTTAATGAAAATGGGTTCTATGGGTACCCACAAGTCTCCCCTTTACAGACATGCCCCCTTCATGATAATGAAATGCAGTTTGGGGCAAAAACTGCAGTGTGCAGTGTTTTGCATACAGTAAAAATGTGTTATTTTCACCTATTCTAAAATGGAGTATTTGAATATTTCTGCTTACTTGGGTCCCCAAACAGTCTTGGAATTGCATAAATTGGGTATCACTGTAAAGCGGAGACTCTTGTGGATCCAATGAGCCCAATTGTATTCACGTGTAATGATGTTAGTCCCCATAGTAGCAATTTTCATTGTAGATTTTAGATTGACAAAAAGGGGGTTTCTGAGCAGTTTCCAGATCAGAAGTGCTCGCCATCCAATCACCAAAAAATGCAATTCTTGCAGAAATCTCCAAATGTCAGAAGTTTTTGACACCAAATCACAGCATGGCTTTGTGTATGGTGTTCCTTGAGGTCTTTGTTTCTTAATGTGGGATTTTGGAGGGATAATTGATAATTTTTTATCAATTCTAGAGTGGTAAAAAATTGTTAAATTTAGCACCAAATCTGTGTAACAAATGGTATCAATCCAAAAATGCAACAATTTATGAGACATAATAGAGCATGGGGATGACCATCATATACTTCTATCATAATGTTAAGCTTTCAGATGATGTACACCACTTCTATTTGACATCTACTGTTGACTTTTTAATCTACCCCTGATCATCCCCTGTCCCCCACCCCAACCCCTCTAAGGAGGAAGGAATGGTAAGGTGGATAAAAAGAACTGCATGCGACTTATGAAGCTACATCACAAAGTGGAGCTGCATTAGAAAACCCATCAGTTTGCACCTTCTTGTCAAATGAAAACAGAAAATCTGTCCTCACCAGGTGTGGCGCTAGCGTGGACTGGAAGTGCAGCAGCACGCCAATGACCGATATCTGCTCCAGCCACTTGCGGCTGGTCTCCTTGCCGTCTTCCTGGTACTCTCCGGCGTTGTTGAACCGCGAGCGCAGCGCTGCCAGCAGCTGCTCCGCCAGCGTGCACAGGGCGCCCGTCGCCGCCTGGCAGAAGATCACATCCCGTCGTAGTTGCAGAGACGTGTCTGGTGTTGAGGAGGAGAGAGAGGAATTTCGATATCAGAGAGTGATGGAGGGAGTTCAGGGGGTACAAAGGGGGAGATTATGGGGAAGGTCAGTGGGCAGAAGGCATCCCAACCTCCCACTGTAACCTTCCTCATTACACACGTCCTGGAGTTCCTCCAATACTTATACTTTATTCAATTAGCCGGGATCCCCTGAGAGGATATCTCCCGTTAACTAGCACCATATGCCACTGAGCACAGTTCAAAGTGACTGGAGCATCATGTGCTTTGACACCAACCCTCATCCCTGTACAAACACACAGAACAACTGGCCTCAATCTGGAAATGAGCCTGATCTGGAAAATAAATGCTGAAGACTTATTAGATCTATTTGATTATACCGGAAACTAAATAAAGTTGAACTTCTGCTTCTTTATCTTCAGTAATACAGCAGTTCAGTGTTCATTTTGGCAGCTATTTTAGATTTAGACTTAAAACGAAAATCCTTATTAGTTTTAGTCACATTTTAGTCATTTTTATCCTTCATAGTTTTAGACGACGACAACTCAAAACGTTTTAGTCCAGTTTTAGTCACCAAAAGTAATTTGATTTTATTCAAAATGTTTTCTGTCTTAATTGTGTAAGCTATTTATTAAAAATGTAATATTAGTCCTGTTTAGTCATCAGATTATATTGAACATTTCTGTCATTTTAGTCAAACTTATTTCACATAAACATTTTATCTTATCATTATCTGATGAAAAACACAGGTTGAATGATTAAGAATGCAGCTTTACAGTTAGTTTGAGTCTTCTTAACTGCGCTCATTAATGATACGCGGTTCATGAGACCCAATCCGCCCACCAACATGTAAAATATGCATAACTCAACCACCCGAACCTGACCCGACCCGACGCAACACGCAAACCGCCAACTTTATGCATTATAGTAGCACAATTGTCAGGATTGAGGTGTGAGACCAGAACAGAGATGGACTGAGCGCTGCCGCCGCAGTGTGTGTGTGTGAGAGAGAGAGACAGAGGGAGGGGAAGAGAAGGTGAATGGTGACAAAAGTACAGAAAGATTTTGGTAAAGTTTTTATGTTTTTAAACTTCATTTTAGTCTCGTCTTTTTTTGTCAATGATATTGCATGTTTGATATCGTCACCGTCAGTGTTTAATAATGTCAGTGCCGTCTCGTCATCGTCATTGTTAACTAAATTAACACTGCAGCAGATGTGAAATGAAAACATACCTGGTACAGGGTTATTATATTAGGTTGTTCATTATTAATACAAAAGTGGAAATGCCTTGTTTCAAAGCTAATGTGTCAAACTGAAAGAAACAAAGAAAATAAAAATGATAACCACTAAATGTTAAGAACTGTATTCTTGACATTTTAAATACATATTTTTGTTATAATTCAATGACCTTTGAATGTGTTTTAAGGACCTGCAGATGTCCTGATGTAGAATTGGCTTTATGTTCACATGATGGATGATCTCATTTGCAAAGTGCTCGAAACTGTTGGAATCATTTAAAATACTCCAGTTATGAGACGTTTCCGGCTGCTTGAGCCTGAATTCTGCTGAGTGATTGCACGGCCTGTCTTGATAACTCCTCTGGTAATTTTATGGAAAATTAGAGCTGGGTTTTATCTAGTTTGATTCGCTCTGAATATGAACTGGTGTCTATTTAACGCCGACATGTTACTCTACCTGTGCACTTCAGCAGAGCCAGGAGGAGCTGGTTCTTCCCATCTGTAGAGGCAGAAGGAAAACAAGATGGGATGGCTGATTGTAACTGTATACGATCACGTGTACTGTATGTGTGTGCATGTGTGTGTGCGTTCCACTAACCGTCCACAAATCTCTGCAGGCTCTCCACCAGGGTTTTGATAGAGTTGGGCAGGTTCCAAGGGTCCTCCTGGATGTTCTTGTGGATAATGTAACGACATTTCACCGTCCAGTCTTCTGTTTGGCGGAACTCTGTTCACATAAAATCCAGGAAAGTGTGAGTGTGTGTATCTGTTGTATAACAGATGTATTAACGGTAGCATGAGGCAAACCCTCTCAGCTTTCTAGCAGTAAACACACACACACACATGAATACATACCCGGTTGGCTGTGGTCAGAGTAAAAGTGCTTGGTCTCCTCACAGGCCTTGGTCATGACAGGTCCTTTGAGTAGGCTGTTGATGGAGTCAACCTGTGTGCAGGAATAAAAGCACACACGCAGAAAGATTATCAGGTAATCCTCCACCCTCATATGCTACACCTTTCTTCCTTTCTTCTACCAGCTACCTCCTTTCTTTCCGTGTCATTCAAACATACACACATGCTGACACACACTCTGCGATAGCTTCTGGCAAGGGTCTTCCTAAACAACAACAAGGCTTGTGTTTGCACCCCCCCTGTGCTGCTGTTTACATGTGGAAAGAACTATAGCAGCGAGAGCAGCCCACGGGGGGGGCCAAAGGACATCAAATGCTGGTAAAAGGAGATGAAAAGATGGATGGATGTCTTTAACGGAGTCCACATCTCAGTGCAAGTCTGTGTGTGTGTGTGTGTGTGTGTGAGACGAAAGAGAGAAAGGAGAGAAAGAAAGGAGGTCAAGTGAAAGATGAGAGAGAAAGCCAGGATCCTGACCAGAGGACAGAGAGCTCCTCGAGGTAACTCAGCCCAGATGTTGACTGATTACTATCACAATCATCTGTTCCAAATGGTTTGCCGGTGGTGGTGGGGGTATAACACTGATGTGTGTGTGTGTTCTTGTTTCACTTTCTCTCAGTTTTAAATCTTTTGGCTGAGTTTAAAGTTAGGCAATCCTCAGTTAGTCCTCACTTCTTCCAAGGTGTAGTAAAAATTACTGTAATGTTTTGTTAAATTTAGATGGAAGTGGAAGCGGTTAAGGACGCTCTACATTTTTGTAACACATAACATCCCAAAATAAATATATCAATTACTCCAAACTGAAACCCAGAACTAACCTGGTTGAAAAGGTGCTCCAGGCAGCCGTGCAGCTTGTCCTGTTTGTCAGAGGGAATCCTCATGTCGCACGGCAGCTCATCCCCTAGCAGCCGGAAAACACCAAACAAAAAGATGAGGAGAAATCACACATTCGGACGCCAGCGTACATTTTTATTTGACCATCTGCACTTATTAAACTTTTTTTTCGATGCATCTGTTTTAATGACAGGATGAAAGCTACTAAATCCTTTCAATTGAATGACTCATTGTGGACTATCTAAGACTTAATGCTGTAAAAACAAAGTGATAAACAGCAGCGGACACATACTTGGCCCACAGAACAAAAATGTGGCTGTGGGGTTGTGAAATGTTGTGTCTACAATATCTGACCACAGTCGCCGCCAAGAAACATCTACAGTATTTCTCTGTTTTGGCCAGCTGAAAGCGTGACATATGATCAACGTTTTCACAAACTACAGGGGAATCACAAGCAACTACTGAAACATCCATTATTTCTTGTCTTTGTGTGACACTCAGTAAGGTTGTATTTGATTCAGCCTAACTCGTGTTTATGTTGAATTCACTTTACAATGTTGTCTGTTTGGACAGTGACACATTTGTTCTTGTGTTGGCTCCTTACTAGGGCTGTCAATCGATTAAAATATTTAATCGCGATTAATAGCATGATTGTCCATAGTTAATCGGGATTAATCACACATTTTGTATCTATTCAAAATGTACCTTAAAGGGAGATTTGGCAAGTATTTAATACTCTTATGAACATGGGAGTGGGCAAATTTGCTTTCTTTATGCAAATGTATGTTTATATATTTATTATTGGAAGTCAATTAACAACACCAAACAATGACAAATATTGTCCAGAAACCCTCACAGGTACTGCATTTAGCATAAAAAATATGCTCAAATCATAACATGGCAAACTGCAGCCCAACAGGCAACAACAGCTGTCAGTGTGTCAGTGTGCTGACTTGACTATGACTTGCCCCAAACTGCATGTGATTATCATAAAGTGGGCATGTCTGTAGAGGGGAGACTCGTGGGTACCCATAGAACCCATTTTCATTCACATATCTTGAGGTCAGAGGTCAAGGGACCCCTTTGAAAATGACCACGCCAGTTTTTCGTCTCCAAAATTTGGTGTAAGTTTGGAGCGTTATTTAGCCTTCTTCCCGCTAGTATGACATGGTTGGTACTAATGGATTCCTTAGGACTTCTAGTTTCATATGATACTACATCTATCTCTCTAGCATTAAAACTGAGCCCGCTACAACTACCGAAAGTTCGAATAGCGGCCGGGCCTGACGGCAGCCCGTCGGATTTTTAACAGGCAAATTCAAAATTGCAAATTGCATTAAAGCGTTGAAAAAAATAGTGGCATTAAAGAGAATTTCCGCTAACTTATCGCATTAACTTTGACAGCCCTACTCTTTACCCAACGTCTGATCTGAAATGATAATAGTTTCAGATTAAATCCAATGTGCTGGAGTACGAAAGAATAGAAAATGCGTCACTGGAGATGAAAGGACAGATATTCTAGCGAGAGCTCCTGTGGATACAAAACAGAAAAAATGCACTAACTATGTTTACAGATGGACAGAAAAGTTTCCTTTCTTTCCTTTACCTGATCCCATCTCATCACTCCCCAGGTAAGAGCTGTTACTTCGCACGCTGGTGTAGGACAGGACTGAATCTCTGTTGCTGTTGCATTCACTGTAATAAAGCACACACACACACAAATGCACACAGCTTTAAAATGCATAATAAAGCAAAGGGTTCATTCCGTTCTTAAACCACAGAGAGGATTTGGAAAGCTACGTCTTGTAATTACGCTGCCAAATAATCCTTCTGATTGTAAATGCCTTCACTGATTTACAGTATGTGAGACCAAAGGTAATTAAATGTTTCACACAGCATCAACCGCCACTGGTTTACACAGAGAAGCATTCAGTAAACTGTCGCTGCGTTAGACTCCCAAACATTTGACATTTGATAATGAACGTGTACATTAGACTTAAAACACTGAAATGGAGCTCACCTATTCACACAAATACATTTCTAAACATGTGTGCCAGTGTGTTGTAGCTCAGTTTTCAGTGTATTCCTTCACACTGGTGTGTGCAGAGAACTTCAACCTGCCCGAGACGGTTTTGTAAAATGGCATAGTCTGGTATTTACAGTCAAACATCTACGTGATTCAACATGATTACCGGGAGCATGTGGAAGATTTATGTGGCTCAAATTATACATTGCTTCAAGTGAGCACGCTCGCGATCCCCTCAGAGGAGCTCTGAATGATTCACAAGCTGAATTACCATGACAAATGGCCTACGAGCCACTACGAGCAACAAAACGACAACACTGGCTTTGTCTTCCTTTGCTGTGACTCGGTTTGGCTGAATGACAGTGTGGTGGAGTAGGGGGTGGATATCACCTGCCTGGTTATTCTGTGGTCCCTAATGTGTGTATAAGTGTGTGTGAATGTGTGTTTGTAGTGGTGGGGGGTGGGGGATTGGCTACCTCTGAGCTGTGAACAATTATGGGGAGAGAGCTAATAGAACCATCTTTTAGTAGTTTGGCTTGAATTCTCTGCTGGCTTTTATTCACATACACTGTGTTACACTCGTACTAATATGTGTGTAGCAACACCAGTAAATCCACATTTTTGTCTTTGTACTCTCTCCCTCCACTCCGTCTAATCATACTTTATTCAGGCCTCCCATTGCCTTTCTACTTTATTTGTTTGCCTAATATACAAACAATTCCCCCTCTCCCTATGTGTCCCGTATTATTCCCCTTCTGGCTATCTGCTTCTGCACACACACACACACACACACACACACACACACACACACACACACACACACACACACACACACACACACACACACACACAAGGTGATTTCTAAATTTAGCCACACACCTCCTGCCAAAAGTGTGAGCACCGCTGTGACAATTATCCTGCTTGTATAGCGGATCTGGCTAAACCTACACCATAAATACACACAAACACACACACTCACACACATATGAAAGTACAATGGGATCCCAGTGAAAACTAATCAACGGCCTCCTCTGAGGTTGCTTCTTAAATTGTAGCCACGTCCCATTTTCATAAAATCTATATATAGTAATCACGATGAAAACATGACATAAATGAAGGATACTAAAATGCCAGCATGCACACTAAAACCACTTGAATTGTGAGTGTGTTGAGCGTGTTAAAGGAGATATTGGCCCAAAATGCAATGCACAGTAAAAACTGAGGAGCTACTCAGCTCTTAGAACGGTTAAACAAATGTGGACGTTGGTGCAATGACTTCAGGGACATTTCGGACAACAAAAAAATACAAATATCAAATAATTGGAAACAAATTTGACTTCCACACTGTGTCTAAAGGTATAATATGTTACATTTGTCACCGCATTCAAAGTTGGCCCTTCCTCCTCGACTCAACAAGCGAGGGAGGGAGAAAGAGAGAGAGCTGCGATGGTCGAGTGAATTATAGATTGAATGAAGAGAGGGAGCGGCGTTAGTGAGAACAAAGCAGTGAATCGGAGAAATAAAACGTTGTTTTCTGACTTTTTTGCGGCAGTTACGTTCTTAAGCACAAATAAACATGACCACAACTGCACACAACCCTTTGGGAAGTAGCTGGATTGCCGGATTTTGAATGAATACAGCCGAAGGGTAGGCTTCTGTCCCCTGTGGCTCAGTGCTGTTCTCGGTCAAGGCGGGGGGACACTGTCTGGAACACATGCACATAAGAAAACACAACCCATTCTCATCCGTGAAATATGCCGCTTTGTATTTGACAGAGCTAAACGGGGACTTGTGCCCATCGATATGTAATCTCTATAAACAGATTCTGCATTCACATGTAGAATCTGTCGGCAACGGGACAAGAGTTTGGTATCGGAAGCGTTCTGGTTTCCGTTTGTAGTCCAAGTAGTATTGACCAATCATGTTTGAGCAGGCTTTCGTTGAAAGCAGGTAAGCAGTACATGTGGGGAGCAAAAGAGGCAGAACGCAAAGGCTGAAATTCAATCTCGAAAACCCACCAGCTATCGTCGTTGATTGATTTAGCATTTTATTGGTTTAAAATTAGCTTGTAAACTGGCTATGTATGAAACAATCCAGTCGTACACATCATCTCTCAACTCAAACTCCAGTCTTGTATCCCAAGTTGCTACACCGGAAACCCAGAAATATAGCCCCTTGCCCCCAGAGGTTTATCCGTCGTCAGACCAATAGCTGAAGGGTTACGAGATTGATTGATGTATAATGCTTGTGCCTCGGTATCAGACGCCGAGGAGCATGACAAAGCGGCGGTATTTGGCGACCTGAACGGGCTGCACACCCTGCGCTCTGTTATTGGCTGGGGGTTATATTTGTATCAGCCTATACATTGTATTTTAGGAAATCCTTGCATATTATACCCTTAAGATGGAATGTGTTATGTCTAGAAATTAAGGTTCATATATGGTCAGAAAGTGTAGTATCTTGAGCAAGCTGGTTTGCCAAAGGAAGCTAAAAAAAACCGACAGTCTGTATTGGATTGATTTTGAGGAGGCTCCTGTTTACAGAAACAGAAGAGATGAATAGGACTATTTGAAATGTTAAGCGACAAAGGAAGATCAATCACAGGTTGTCACTTGAGATGCATTCAGATGTCTGGAGGGAACTATAATCCGTTTCAGCTGGATCTGGACACACTTGTCTAAATATAAGACAAAAGGGCTTAACTGGGTCATACACTGATACGGGAGCCAAAGATTTATGACAGACACAGTGTACCAGAGTTTAGAATAAACACTACTTGATAATTATTTCTTCGAACACTCTTCTCTCCTTAATTCGTTCTGTATTGTTCTGTCTTTGACCCCCTGTGTCTGCGTGACGTGTGTGTGTCTATTGTGTCCTTGTTCTAACATTATGTTCCTCACAAACTGTACTCAGCCAGTGACCTCCGACTGTTGAGCTCTGCCGTGGCCTGTCACCACCTCAGGCTTTAATGTCTGATTCTCTCAGCAAGACTCGACAAAAAAAGATTCACCACCCACCACTGAAACACAGTAGCATTTTTCATCACATGTGGGATGATTCATCCACATTCACTGTGCGGCCTAGTACTGCTACCTTGAACAGAGTTTTTTTTTTTTCCACTGGGCTTCAAAATCCTGAGTAAACACCTCACTATGTGTGTGTGTGTGCGTGTGTGTGTGTGTGTGTGAGCCACACATACAACAGCCTACATTTCTCCTTACATTTTATTGCGATGAGGTAGTCACGTTTCACATGGCGTGGCCGGGGCCTTAATGACAGAGTGGGTGAGGAGGCCGCGCCCCAAACATTTGGCTCTATTATACACCAGCCCACCACACCAACAACCAATAACTACATCTTAGTGGGTGGTGGAGGGTGGGGCTCAGTGGAGCACTGCCCAGTGAACCGTGCGCACACACGCACTCTCTCTCTCTGTGAATGAACTCACAACAAGCAAATGACATAACCAGATCTGACCAAAACATTTTGAAGTCATTTTTAGCCCTCGATCTCAGTTAAAATGCCAACATCTGGAATGAATTTCAGCCTCCAAAGGGGGGAAATGAGCATTATGGGTTTGTAGAGTAAAGAGGGAGTTTGAGTGTTGCTCATGCTTTATAGAGTCCACAGTTAGAAATCCAGGTGTGACACAAGGGTGTCCAATGTTTCCTTTCGTGTGTTTTATAACAACACTGCTATAAAAGGTAAATATAGATTTTTCTCCAACAATAACAATTAATTGTGCTTAATACCAGGCAGCTTATTCAGATGAATGACAATGTGACTTTAAATTATTACTAATTTTTAAGCAACTCTGGTCTCAGTTTGAAGAAAACCAGTGGTGGAAGAAGTACTCAGATCCTTAACTTGAGTAAAAGTAGAAATACCATGACCTAAAAATACTCCACTACAAGTAAAAGTCCTGCATTCAAAATGTTACTTAGAGCTGCAGTAGGCAGAATTTCTTTGGCAACACTGGGCAAACATTCCATAGTAACCTTTCAGCATATTGTAATTCAAGTGTTCTGAGAGAAAAATAGACTTCTGCACCTCATGGCTCTGTTTTCAGGCGTTAGAAAATCTAGCTTGTGACGGCAGACTTTGGCCAATCACAGGTCATTTCAGAGATCAAACGGTCAAACTGGGCAGCGCTGATCAAATATGAATTAAAAACTGTGCTCCGGCTGGTGGGCGGTGCTTGGTATTTCCTCAACTGATCTCCACATGGCTGCCGGGTCACAAACTTTCTCATTTTACAGCTAAACAGTACACTACAAGATGTTTCTGAAAACATTTTATGTGCGAAATAGGCATAACAGTAACAGAATATTGATTCATATTTGATCAGCGCTGCCTAGGTTGACCGTTTCATCAGAGTTTGTGAGTGATTGACAGCTGCTCAGAGACGGCAAGGCTCCAGCTCGACTCTGATTTGTTGTTTTCCTCCGGTCTGTGAAATCTTGCAGATGCCATTAGGAGCACCGGAGGACACAGAGGCACATGACCACATTAACTGTCTCATGCACTACTGTCAGGATATAGTGACAGTTTTATAAAAATAACTTTTTTAAATCATTTGCTCCAATTCTAACCACTGCTGCTTTAAGTAAAAGTACAGAAGTATTATCAGAAAAATGTACTTAAGGTATGAAAAGTAAAAGTAGTCACTGTGCAGAATGGCTCCTTTCAAATTGTTATATTATCATAGAATATTATATTATTCTGTTATTAGTATTTAAATGTTGTAGTTTGTCAAATTTTAGATACTTTATATACTACTGGGTATATTAGTAGTATAGTACTGCATCATATTATATAAGCACATGATATGTAAAAAGTAACTAAAGCTGTCTGATAAATGTAGTGGAGTAACAACTACAATATTTCCCTCTGAGATGTACTGGAGTAGAAGTATAAAGTAGGAGAAAATGGAAATACTCAAGTACAAGCACCTCTAAATCTCTAGATTGTACTGAAGTACAGTATTTGAGTAAAGGTACTTAGTTACATTCCACCACTGGAGATAACCAAATGTACTTTCTAAGCCTGAGAACTCATAACCAGGTTAAATACTAACATCAACTTCAGAGAGTCGGTTTGATTTGAGTACCTGTAGGAGTCCCTGTAGCTCATTGTGTCATGACCCGAGTCCTCCTGGTCCTCCTCGTTCACCTTGAAGCAGACTCTTTTAATGCCGCCTTGCTCCACTTTTTCCTGGTCGCAGCTGTCCTCGCAGGGGGCCAGAGAGGGTGGCTGACTTGGCTCGTAAACCGGAGGCTCCCCACCCTCCCCTTGGAGTTGCGTGGGCTCGGTGATAGACGACAAGAGCCTAAAAAAATAGAATTTGAAAACACATTTAACAAAATATGGCTAATGCTGTGTTACTTACACATTATTTTAGCACATAGTACATAATATATTTTTGTAGTATATTTTTTTTAAATAGTTTTAAATGTATCGATAGCTTTAGAGATATAAAGTATATTGGAATTAAATCCTTCAAATTATGTCAAGACACTATTATGCTTCTATTTATATTACAATACACTCTGCAGAGACGTCTTCACAATCAAACATAAACACATATTCAGTCACATTGTCACACCCCTTCCTCGGCACAGACACACAATATGTGTCTCTTTCCCTTGATGTTATCCTGGCCTCACTCCCTGTTCCTGTACTGGGCCCGGCCCAGAAATATTTTGGGCCTGAAGAATGTTCCTTTTGTAAATCCTCAGCTTTAAACAAGGCAAAGGGCAGACAGACAAAGAGAGGCTGACGAACAGCCTCAGGAGGCTGGCGTGAGGATAACAGCTCCAAGCTTTTTATGCACAGATCTCTAAATGTCACTGTGAAGGCTATGAAAATAGTCTACTCACACATAAACACCAGTGGAATGCCAATATTTGATAAAAGCACCAACTGTTGGAGCTGAAAATATTTTCTGAATGGATATGAGTAAACACTTTTATTTGATTTGATAGATGACACTTCAGATAAGAGATTTATAAGGAATGGAGACAAAGAAATGCCATTCAAAGGTAGGTGAGGATCAAATCATTCAGTTGCACAGAATCTGTATAAACTGTAACACTTACACATCTATCTGAGCGACATATTGCCTCATCTCCCTCACAGCAACGTCCAGGCGGCTGTATAGGTTAATGTAGGCGTCCTGGGTCTCTGTGTCTTCCTGTTTGAGCAGGAAGCTCAACCCGCCTTCCCCGTGGCCACCCCGTGGCCGACTGTCATTCACCCCCTCGCCTCCGTCCACGGTCACCTCCCCGCTGCCATCCGCCTCGTCCCCGTCCAGGCCAGAGCAGTTCCAGGAAGGAGCCCCCATGCTGGTCACACAGTGCTGGGTGTGGGACATGGGGTTCAGTTGTGCTACAGGACACGACAGAGAGGAGAGGAGAATAAATAACATGTTTTCAGTTTTCACTTTCTGACAATTATATCTACCACAGATGTTCAAAACCCTGTGAAGTAGTACTCTTGTCTTTGATGAAAAACAACTTATGCAACTGATATGCACAGCGAGATCAGGATGCTAAACTGTTTACTTGGGTTGAAATCCAAACTAAGCTGCAATAACCCGAGACATCCCACAACTGCAGACAGAGCCAGCTCTTGCAATGAACCCAGGCTGTGTACTATTAGTACACAGCGAATATTATGATTAAATAGAGAAGCCCTTTTACATTTTATGTACATTCCACACATTCCTTTAAAATCCAGGGTATGGTGCTGGAAGAGGAAATTTTGTATCACCTCAGGTAATAAGCCTCATACAGTCATCTTGTTTCTGACTGCAACACTAAAGACTAGCAAGTGTCTGTCACTGGAGAAAACATCGTCTCCATTGCTGTTGGCTGGTCGAGCCGGCAGAACGCACACCGACGAGTGGAACATCTTGTCAGTACAACTGCTCGGCAGATGTCTGACTTGCAGCTGGTGCTGAGAGGAAAGATGAGGACGAGGCATCCTGGAACAGTGACAGCAATGCTAACTCTATTACATTTTAAAACTTTTAAACATAAAAACATAAAACTCAAAAAACTTTACCAAAATCTCTCCTTATTTTTGTCACCTTCCACCTTCTCTCTGTCTCACACACACACGCGCACGCACGCACGCACGCACGCACGCACGCACGCACGCAAACACACACACACACACACACACACACACACTCGCACGCACGCACGCACGCACGCACGCACGCACGCACGCACTAATGATCACAGTCAGGAAGACTCAAACTAACTGCAAAGCTGCATTCTTAATCATTCAACCTGTGTTTTTCATCAGATAATGAAGATAACATTTTATGTGAAATAAGTTTGACTAAAATGACAGAAATGTTCAATATAATATGATAATTGATAACAGGACTAAGATTAAATAAATAAAAAAAAAAGCTTACAGAATGAAGAGAGAAAATATTTTGAGTAAAAGCCAATGACTTTTCGGTGACTAAAACTGGACTAAAACGTTTTGAGTTGTCGTCGACTAAAACTATGAAGGATAAAAAGACAAAATGAACACTGCCACTTAGACAGAAGACTTCTTTCTGTATCTAAGGATAAAGGATTTCTTAACGTTTTGCCCTCTTCTTGAAATTATTCTTTGGCAACATTACATTCCATTTCCACTCAAATGTCTCCCTCTCTCTTTCTCTCCCCTTTGACCTCTGCAGCAGCAGCAGCAGCACCAGTGTTTAGTGAATGGCACACATTCCTACGCTGCATCATTCATTCACTTCTCATGTCAATAACATGGGTATGGCCTGAGGCTAATGGAGTCTTAATGGCAAACCACTCATCTAATTTACTATGGGAATCCTTGTTGAGACCTTGTGGCTGCTGTGGGAGGCTGGGGTTGACATTACACTCTCTGTGCTGCTGGATTTAAATGGTCGTGGAGGGTAATTAGTCAAAGTGATCACTGGTGTTAAGTGGGTTAAGCTGTGTTACGTTGAACGGGATGATCTCAGTAACGCTTAGTTTAAGCAGTGGATATGTGACAGAGATTGTACTAATGTTCAAATCATATTGGTCAGAGGTGTGTGTATGTGTGTCTCCTCTACCTTGGTCAGGATCGAGGCCAAACAGGGAGTTCTTGCGCCCAAAGCGGATGCTGAAAGCCCTGCCGGCAGAGGTAGTGCTCTTGGGGTAAGAGACCTGCATGAAGTTGACGTGGCAGTTGGTGGGAACAAAGTCCATGCAGCCCAGCGGGTGAGGGCGAACACCGGCCTGCCTGAAGGAGGGCCACGCCTTGTTCTTCAGCTCACGGGTAAACTGGGTGAAAAAAGGGGACACATACTTTAGTTTAGTGAAAGCATAGGCTGCATGACTGACAGCTCTAATATGTGTGTTTATAATAAGATGATATTCCCTTTCACCACCAAGGAACAACATGGTCACTGTAGCAGAAAATATGACATGGAGACATAATGAAGACTAATTAATGTAATATTCTCCAAGTTAATTACAGACTTCCCATTAGTTGAAGAGAGTTCTTGCTGTGGTGAGTAATGGAAAAAATAAGGTTAAGGACAAGGGCTTGTGTTAAACTATTATCATCAAATTTCTTATAAGGTGTCATATTTTTACAAGTGTATATAGATTAGCTGTATTTAGCCCTGAGGATAATATTGTGAGTGTGGTTAATAGACACAGTAACAGAAGAAAGGCAGTGATCGACCTATTTTCACATCCCACTGAAAAGCCTCTCTTAAGCCTCTCAAAGCATTAAAATGCATGGCTGTAAGTAGTTTGATGCATCCAACAAACTAAGAACCAGTAAGAAATATACTGACAAGAATAGAGATAATACATATTTTTGGTATAAATGGGAGTGATACTGGTTTGAGTGATGATTTTTAAGTTAGAAGTTACCTGACTTATACCTCAGCAAACTGTTATTCAGTCACACAGGAATAAAGAATGTTTGTGTTTTTAAGTTAAAGCTACTATGAGGAACTCTCATTTTGTGTAGATTGTGGCGGTCCCTGTGGAAAAAAGCGGTAGTGTTTCCGAGCACCAGAGTCCCTTTAGAAAACCTCTCATTTTTCTGCAGCAGGGTCTGACAGTCTGCCCAGCCCAGTCCTGGTTCCCCCGTGCCTCCCTTCCCTCCAACCAAGCTGCTGGAAGCCCATGCCGTATTGTTGGGCCCGGGCTTCCAGCAGCTTGGTGTCGGTGTTGGCTCCCAACGGAGACCGGTGGAGCAGTGAGCCAAAGCTCTGCTCCTGGCCGGAGGAGGTGCCGCTGCAGCCGGGCGTGGAGCTCTCCACCTTCCACCGGAGCTCCGACTGCAGCTCTGTCCGCGGTGGGCTGGTCGCTGTCGGAGGCCCCGCTGGAGTCTGAGCTGTAGGAGTTTCTGGGGAACCTGTGTGATTTCGTCTGATTTCGCCAGAATCGGACCAGGTGGCACCGATGACAACCATTAAGAATTACTATATAGAAGAAGCCAATCTTCTTGCTGATGGTCTCGTTTACATATATAGGTCATTTAGAGGCGTCAGTATTAAATTGAGATTCTTTCATGACCAGTTAAAAGTTCCTGATAGTAACTTTAATATCAATGAGTGGGGGGCATTTCTATGGATCTGACAGTCCAATGTCTATGTGTTCAAGAGAGTGTAGAAGTGTGTCTTAATACCTGCTGGTAGCTGCTGATACGCCGTCGGATACTCTCCAGCTTGGTGTCACAGATTTGTCTGAACTCGTACTGAGGCATGGTAACGACTCGGTCACTCTGCGAGATGAGCTGGCTGCAGTTACGAACAAAGAGGCTGTCATCGACAGAAAATGCCTCCAGGATCTGTAGAGACAAGAACCATTGGTAAGGATGGATCACTGCAGCAATAAAAGTTTAGAAATGATTGATTTAGTTGATTAACACCAGAGTAAAAATAGCATGCCTAGCAGCAGCAAGTGTGTTTTTCTTCTAACTAAACATTCAACTTTCCAATACTAACAACTGAAACCACCAGTAATGCCAAAAACCCTTTTGTTTCTTGCTTTCAGATCCTGTCATAGCAGTGCAAGTTGAACAAATATCAATGACCCACAAACTGGTGAACGACCAAGTTGGGATCTTCTATGATACATGAGATGTGATATGTTGGTAGCTGAGAACAGGTAAACTGTTTTGCAAATTATAAGTGGTATCATACAACATTTAGCTGCAAATGAATGGACTTATACCCCTGTGGTGCATTCTCTCCTCAGTATCAGGTTTTATAAGGATAATCACTAGGGCAGTCAAAGTTAAAAAAGATTGTCTTAACGCCACTGATTTCTTTAACGCATTAACACAATTTGCTAGAGTGAAGATACTGGTATGAAACTAGAAAACTTATGGAATCCATTGGTACCAATCATGTCATAATAGCTTGCTAAATAATGCTCCAAACTTGGGCTAAATTTTGGCGAGGAAAAACTGGCATGTCCATTTTCAAAGGGGTACCTTGACCTCTGACCTCAAGATATGTGAATGAAAATGGGTTCTATGGGTACCCACGAGTCTCCCCTTAACAGACATGCCCACTTTATGATAATCACATGCAGTTTTGGGCAAGTCATAGTCAAGTCAGCACACTGAGTTTCTAGACAATATTTGTCATTGTTTTGTGTTATTAATTGATTTCCAATAATAAATATATACATACATTTGCATAAAGCAGCATATTTGTCCACTCCCATGTTGATAAGAGTATTAAATACTTGACAAATCTCCATTTAAAGTACAATTTGAACAGATACAAATGTGTGAATTATTTACAATGATTACCTATGGACAACCATGCGATTAATCATGATTAAATATTTTAATCAATCGACAGCCCTAATAATCCCACTTCACCTCATTGTCCCATAACTACCTTAGCAGTGAGGCTGAAGCAGCCTTTGGGCTGCACCATCTTCTCCAGGACGTGGCTCTTGATGCCGGCAGTGCTAACGTATTCATAGACTACGCCGTGCTCCAGATGGACGTTATCTACCGTCAGGCTGACCAGAGGCAGATCATCGGAGAGGGAAAGTCTGCCCAGCCGGTGGTCTGTGAAGCACAAATGTCACTTGTCAGTATATAAACTTTGCATGCATTCAGGAGTGATTAAGTCAAGCATGTGTATACAAAATGAAGAATGTATCTGTTACATGCCATTTTAAAAAGCCATAAGATAATTATCACGATTATTTGAAGGATTAAAAGGAGATTTTTTTCAAGAGGTAGAGTCATGGCCTAAAATGTTTTGGCAAATCTAAGATGCAAAAAAAAACTTGCTTGTATAACAAAACCTCCAAAGCTTTGGAGAGACAAATTATGATATAATAAATTTATTTAGTCATGACACATGTAAAAATACAGTGTACACATCTGTCAAGTGTACTTACCCTGCCAGCACTGTAAGAAAAATTGGTCACTTATTGTATATACACTGACACAGTGTTACCAGATGACGTCCTACAACTGTAACTACTGCCTGTATGTAGCGTGTGTAATTTTCAAATCGAGGATTTTCCATATGCAGGGTGAAATTACCTACTTCTGGAGCCACTTTTTACTGACACAGTGACTATGAACGAATTCAGGGGTCATCTGAAAATAGCAATTTAGGTGGAACATAATGTTCTGATGTAATGTTTTTGAGGGCAGCAGATTTTTTTTTTTTAACAAAGCCTGCAATCGATCTACACAGACACACAAAGCAGCCACAGTTTACATTAAAGCACACTCCTAAGTAACACTAATCCTGTTCCAATGCTGACTGAAGGGCCAGAAATGAAACTTGCTGCTCATAACTGTTCACATTACATCTGCAATGGGTAGAAAAAAATACACAATTAATAGAATTATGATACTTGAATGATTCAGCGTTGACTCCTTAAAACTCCTTAATCAGAAATTTAAAATAAAAATTTGAATTCACGCACACACACACACATGACAGTTTCAGAGGATGTAACATAAACGTGTTTCACCTGTTCCATTGGTGCCGTTCTCCTCCTCGTGGTCAGAACCATTCTCCACTGGATACGGACTGAAAGGGCTCTCCTCCTTCTCACCTGCACCTCTTTTTCTTTGGAGCTCTTCCACATCCTCAAATGCACGATACACCCACTGACACTGGGGGGAAACATGAAGTATTACTATAATGTGCAAAAACAAATCATTATTGGAATAAAAAATGAGGAAGTGAGCGAAGGAGGAAGTGAGATGTAGGTGAGATAAAGGAAGAAAGCATGAAAGAAAATAATGAGGAAACTGATGAAGCTTATGCGAAAGTTCAGACAGGAAGACCCTCTTTACACTCTTTCATTCATAACCATTCTGTCTCTCTTATCTCTACTGGCTCCTACTCTATCAGCTGACTGTGGATGGTTCATTCTTAATAACCAAACAGATTCTGCCACGCTCGCTCTGAGCCAATCATATCGTTGCAATCAATTTTAAAACTGTTCTCCTCTGCTGCGTCAGTTCCATTCAGAGCGGCTCGATGCAACCCGCCTCCACCCCATCACCTCCAGTCTTCATCATATTCAGTGCCCAGGCCTGCTCCACATCCCTTCATTGGATCTTCAGTACTCCCTTCACCACCACCACCAGTGTCTGGACTCCAAGGGGGGAATATACCTAATCTCATCACGGCATCAATACCCCCTTTTATATACTACGTCACGATGGAGTCTAAGCGCCAAAGACTTTGCAATATTCTTCTCATCATGCATCATGTAATAAATTATGGTTCAATCGATACTGGGTCTCTCCTGATTGAATTATATTTAGCTATGCTCAAGTACCGGTAGATGTGGGTGCACTCTATACACAGTATCTGAAGGAAAGAATATGAAGTATCTCTACATGGCCTGTGGACATAGACACTTTTCCCCTGACAAGGTAATCAGGGCTGACTGCACCGCCACAAACTCGGCAGTGCAGTCAGCCACATCTACAACATCCTTGTAATTCATCCTGCTGTTAAATGAACCAGCAAACATTTACTGGAACCAGTCCAAAACAATGCTGCTCAGCTGAGCCTCTTCAAGGGGATTTGCCAGAAGAGAAGGCCAGGCTAAATTAAACAAAACAAAACAAAACAAAACAAAACAATGAGCTTCGTACAGAAAGGAGGCCATCCTACTCTGACTGCAGCTCTGTGAAATACTGCCAGGAGCCATGGAGCCAACCACCAGACATGGGTTTTGCTGTTTGAAAAGTTGAATACTAAATAATTTGAAATGTAAATACTAGTATCCACTTATGACCCTCTGAGACCCACAATAGTTTTTGTCTGTTTTAGGGGGGTACAGGGGGTCTTTAGGGGGAGATAGCAGGTCAACAGTATATGCCACATAGATGTGGTGTACATCATCTGAAAGCTAGGAGCCTGAAGATTAATTTGAAATGCAGCTCAGCATTGTGTGTCAAGTTGTTCTAGTCATTAATCAGAATAAACATGAATTATTTAATTAATTAATTAATTAATTAATTAATTAATTAATTAATTAATTAAAAATGAATTGTAAAAGTGTTTAAGGGCTGAGAACATTAAGATAGAAGTATATGATGGCCATTCCCATGCTCTATTATGTCTCATAAGTTGTTGTAGCAATGTTTGGGTTGATACCAAAAGGTTACACAGATTTGATGGGGACTAACATCATCACAAATGAATACAGTTGAGCTCATTCGATCCTCAAGATTCTCAGCATTCCAGTGATACCCAATTTATATAATTCCCAGACTGTTTAGAGACGCCAGTATGCAGAAATATTCAAATACACTATCTTAGTATAGGCGAAAATAACATTTATACTGCATTCAGAAAACTGCATGTTTTTTGCCCCAAACTGCATGTGATTATCATAAGGTGGGCATGTCTGTAAAGGGGAGACTCGTGGGTACCCATAGAACCCATTTTCATTCACATATCTTGAGGTCAGAGGTCAAGGGACACCTTTGAAAATGGTCATGGCAGTTTTTCGTCACCCAAAATTTAGCGTAACTTTGGAGCGTTATTTAGCCTCCTTCTCGAAAAGCATGACGTGGTTGTTACCAATGGGTTCCTTATGTTTTCTAGTTTTATATGATATCTATACCTTCACTCTACCTCGAGAACTGAGCCTGCTACAGCCTCTGAAAGACAGTAAAGTCGGTCGGGATCGCGGGTCTCAGGGGGTTATGACTAAAAATAAAACTCTGCCATTGTAACTTTAAAATAGAATTCAGCCAAAACAGTCTTGGCAGCAGGAATGGATGGAAAGAGGTTGTTTATTTGTTGCTTTCGGCTACCCTTTCTCTCCGGGCAGGACTGTATCTTGAGCTGAAAAATGTTCAACCCTCACTACAAGTGGCCCGCAGCGACAAAATGTCAGCCAGTGATTTATGTTTGAGATCACAGGGCCACCCACTGTTGGAGCCGGGAACGCTGATGAAATAAGGAAACATGCTGTATGTCGTCACTTTGGTATCATACAGTGATGACGATTTAAATGAGCAAGTGTGTTGCAGTTTGAAGTTCTCTTCTTCAAACGCTAAGTTGCGGTAGGTAACTGTAGCTCTAACTAATGCTAATGCTGTTTTATGTACCGTCTCAGAGCAGGAATGTCTGGGTCACTGGGGTTCTCCGCTCTGTTAGCTTGTCAAATGTGAATTTAGTGAGCTGTCCCACGTTGTTGAATGACCTGGTAAATTAACTTCCAAACCTACAACTGATGTTAATCATGCTACTTGTGGTATTACTTAGTTTGTAGTGCAAATAAAGCACTTAGCCATAACAACACACATAAGGACTGTAGAAACTCACCATGACAGTCACATATTATATTTCTTTTCAAATACTCTCAATAAATGCCCCCACTTACACTACAAAGTCTGCTCTGATGAAGTACAGATTGTGTGTTAGTGTGTGTTTTCATGTGTCCCCTCACCGCTTGGGGAGGCTCCTGGTGTGTGCGCTGCGCGGTGAAGTGCTCCAGGACCTCTTCGTAGTCACTGTGGTTGACGTTGTTGCCGTTGACCTTCAGGATGACCTGACCGGGCTGAAGACCCGCCCCCGCTGCCTCCCAGCCTGCAGTGTCAAAACAGGATCAGAGGTCAAAGGTCACAAGGTGGAAAAAGTGCAGTGTGACTGCACACAACACATCGGGCTATTATGAAAATATGTAATTTAAGTTAGGGAAAAGAAGGAGTTAAAAGTTTCGTACAAGTGTCTCCCATATCTAGGGAAAAATCTGCTTAAATCAAAGTACATGAGTTCATTTTCTATGGAATCTTGTTTTGGACTACTACTACTAATGGCTTTACAGCCTGGAAGTCCAATCAACACCTCCATCATCTTCCTCTACGACCTAAAAA
The DNA here is from genome assembly GCA_916701645.2 of Sebastolobus alascanus. Classification (NCBI taxonomy): domain Eukaryota; kingdom Metazoa; phylum Chordata; class Actinopteri; order Perciformes; family Sebastidae; genus Sebastolobus; species Sebastolobus alascanus. The sequence continues at coordinate 4,384,762 of CAKAOJ020000014.1, read as the reverse complement.
TACCAGCGCTGGCATCACTCCCACCCAGGGTGCCAGCAATTACCTAACTCCGGGGCTACTTGACCCAAGCATGGATATCACACCGGGGGACTGATTTAGGAACAGAAAAAAAAACAACAACTGCAGACTCTGAGTATCAGCTGGAAAAAAAACTGCTCCTCATACACCAGCAGAGAGCCAGAAGTGATACACTAGGGAAGAGAGGAAAGGAGAGGGAGTGTGGAGAGGTATGGAGGACGGAACCTGCCAAAATAAAAAACAAATGAATAAATAAATAATTGACTCAATAAATGAATGAATTAAATGAAATGTAGCAAAAATTATATTAAAAATAAATGTATTGCATTAATAAATTGATAAAATGTGACATAGATTTATATTTGTTTTAATGTGCCTCTTTATTTATTTATTTATTTTTGTATTAATTCCCTCATTTATTTACTCTTCTGTTTAATTTTCCATTTTATTTATTTATTTTATATTTATTTCTAAATGTGTGTATTTCTTTATGCATTTCTCTATTTATTTCTGCACGATTTTCCCTTTTCATTTCAACCCTTATTTATTTCCCCTTAAACTTATTTATTTCTGTATAACTTTCTTTTTACATTTATTTATGCATTTCTGCCTCATTATGCAAGAGGGAGGGGAAAAAAGAGAAAGTGGAGAAGTCCCCCTGCCATAATAAAGCAACGTAAAACCATGAGATCACATTCCTTGGTTGCACCAACCGGCGGCTCCTCTTCTCTCCTCTCTGTTTATATGTGTGTCCTCTCTTACTCCCGTCTGGTTTACACATTTGGATTCATCGCTCACTCAACTTGTCATAAATCTCTCATGTTTTTCGAGTAGGTGGTACAAACATCTGCTTAGGAGGTTGTAAGGACAGAGCAAGAGCAATGAGAAGGGAGAAAAAAATTGGGGGGGTACTTTTCAGTTACCTATTACACTTTTAACTCTGATCACAGAGCAAGTGTGTGTGTGTGCGTGGGTGTGTGTAGGTGTGTGTGTGTGTGTGTGTGTGTGTGTGTGTGGGTGTGGGTGTGGGTGTGGGTGTGTGTGTGTGTGTTGTAAAAGCAGAGTTTAGTCTATTAGGGGTTTGAACCCTGTCAGCAGCCCGTCTGGCTGACAGGTGGCCATAAAAACCTAATAGAGGCTCACTAAAAGCCGAAAGTAACAGGTGGTTAGAGGCTAAGGTTACCTCATCTTTCCCTCGAATTCACCCAGAAATATTTGTCTTTCTGACACCAAAAGTGTTTACTGGCACAGATCCTGCAATAACAAGGTCAAACCCCTATAAATCTGCTCACAGATCTCCAGTGTTGGGGTCGTAACCAAAATATATGTCTCTTGTAACTGAATCCCAGATATATTAATTCAATTACATCTCCCTTGGAGCTGTTAAACCACCAACAGATTACTTTCCACTACACATACAGTACCTTTAAAAAACTATATAGTATACTGTGTCCATTCTTGTGACTGATCAGTTCTAATGTTAAACTCTTCTTCGCCTCTCTTACTATGTGAGTTTAGTAAACGAGTATCACAACTAATTATGAGGAAGCTTAGTCTGGGTGATAAGAAAGGAACTAGGGCTGTCAAAGTTAACACGATAATAACGTGTTAATGCAAATTCGTTTTAACGCCACTAATTTCTTTAACGCATTAACGCAACTTGGGATTTTTAGGTTGTAGCGAGCTCATTTTTAAAGCTAGAGTGAAGCATATAATATCATATGAAACTGAAAGGAATCCATTGGTACCAACTATGTCATCGCGTAGGAGGCTAAATAACGCTCAAAACTTACGCTAAATTTTGTCGAGGAAAAACTGGCATGGCCATTTTCAAAGGGGTCCCTTGACCTCTGACCTCAAGATATGTGAATGAAAATGGGTTCTATAGGTACCCACGAGTCTCCCCTTTACAGACATGCCCACTTTATGATAATCACATGCAGTTTTGGGCAAGTCATAGTCAAGTCAGCACACTGACACACTGACAGCTGTTGTTGCCTGTTGTGCTTCAGTTTGCCATGTTATGATTTGAGCATATTTTTTATGCTAAATGCAGTACCTGTGAGGGTTTCTGGACAATATTTGTTATTGTTTTGTGTTGTTAATTGATTTCCAATAATAAATATATACATACATTTGCATAAAGCAGCATATTTGTCCACTCCCATGTTGATAAGAGTATTAAATACTTGACAAATCTCCTTTAAGGTACATTTTTAACAGATAAAAATGTGCGATTAATTTGCAATTAATCGTGATTAACTATAGACAATCATGCGATTAATCGTGATTAAATATTTTAATCGATTGACAGCCCTAATATTAATTAAATTACATCTCCCTGGGAGCTGTGAACTGTTAAACCAACAGATTACTTTTCCATTACACATACAGTACCTTTAAAAACTCTATTGTATACTGTGTCCGTTCTTGTGACTAATCAGGTCTAATGTTAAACTCTTCTACAATTTTTCAACTCTCTTACTAAATGAGCTTACGAGAAGTTTAGTTTGGGTGATAAGAAAGGAACATCGTCTTCATTGGTAGCTTTATTATTATAGTAAGTATAGTAAGTCTGTATTCTGCTTGTTATTCTCCACATGGTGCTAACAGAAGTAAGAATACTGAAATTCACTCACTAACCCTGAAAAAAGTCACGTCTTTGGATCAAAGTGGCTTCAGGGGTCAATCAAATGAAGTCACTCACCTTTCCTGACAGCGTGGACATGAGGAGGGGCAGAGCCACAGAGTCTGAAGGACAAACTGTCTGGGTTGTCAGGGATCTTCACAATCCTGGATGAGAAAAGACCAGTCAGACCACTGAGCCCTATGTGTGTGTATACGTGTGTGTTTTTGAGTGTGTGTTCCCTCACTCCTTGGCCTTGGTGGCAACCAGCAGCCGCAGGGAGCGTCGTATGCAGAAGGCCTGGCTAATCATGGTTTCCACCTCGGAGAAGGGCCTGAGGAACAGCAGGTCCTCGTTGATGGTGTAGATCTTCCTGCCCACCTGCAGGCCAGCCATCTGGACGGACAGACGCACAGACAGGAGACAGAACGCGCTTATTTTTAGGTTGCAGCTTGTTTTCAGCTCCCTCTTAAGCCCCTGTTTGCACAGCAAGAGCTTCAGGTGTGGACCACATCCGTGAATTTTCTCTCCAGTGTCACAGCGAGGCCTGAACTGTGTGTAGCATCAGGCTCAGATAAAGTATGATTCAAGTTTTAACCTCACTGAACCCTGAATCAAGTCCCTGTTATATGTAATGTATGTGCCTCCAAGGAGCGTGGCAGAACACAAACCAAAACATAACAGGGAAAATCAGTGTGTACTGCTCAATATTTTCATAGCCTGTTCAGTCTTGTCATGTATTTTCCAGCATATGGGTAGTCTTTCTTTTATGGAGGGAGTGCGTATCAAGATTGGCTACAGATATGATTAAGCTGCATGATATTTACACCCGAGTCACCTGCCTGCTGCCTGTTGGATTTGCACGCAATTCCAGATTGAAGGGTTACTTTCAATTTCCACAAGTTACGTGCACGTGAATACAGAGATGAATCTTATTAACATTTGTCTCTTAAAGTGGCAGAAGGCAAAATGTTTTTGGCATCATTGGGCAAAAATTCCACAATAACCTTTCAGCATATTGTAATTCAAGTGTTCTGAGAGAAAACTAGACTTCTGCAGCTCCTCATGGCTCTGTTTTCAGGCTTTAAAAAAATCTAGCCCATGACTGGAGACTTTGGCCAATCACAGGTCATTTCAGAGAGAGAGCGTTCCTATTGGCTGTTCATTCAACGGAGGCAGCTGTCAATCACTCGCAAACTCCAATCAAACGGTCAAACTAGGCAGCGCTGATCAAATATCAATTAATATTCTGTTACTGTAATGCCTATTTCTAGTGGCTGGTGGGCGGTGCTTGGTATTTCCTCAACAGATCTCAACATGGCTGCCGGGACACAAACTTTCTCATTTTACAGCTAAACAGTACACTACGAGATGTTTCTGAAAACATTTTATGTGAGAAATAGGCATTACAGTAACAGAATATTGATTCATATTTGATCAGCCTGCCTAGTTTGACTGTTTGATCAGAGTTTGCGAGTGATTGACAGCTGCTCAGAGACGGCAAGGCTCCAATTCGGCTCTGATTGGTTGTTTTCTTCCGGTCTGTGAAATCTTGCAGATGCCATTAGGAGCACCGGAGGACACAGAGGCACAAGATTTTTTTCAGATTACCTGTCTCATGCACTGCTGTCAGGATATAGTGACCGTTTCATAAAAATAACTTTTTTAAATCATATTTGCTCCAATTTCTACCTACTGCTGCTTTAATGTGGCCTCATGTTTCTGCCCACGGCCAGCTGTGGTTTGAGTTATCAGATCGCCTTTTCCCTCAAACTAAATACAATCTGATCAATCACACTGCATGTGTGAAAATACAATAACAACTGCACACACAAATACACACAAACATCCTCAGCTTTGCACAGTCAGCTTCTAAAAACCCGTTTCAAATGACAGCACCGCAGCCTGCCGCACACCATTAAATGCAGTCATCTTGCACATCTTCAGTCACGTTGTGAGAATAAGGCTGCCTCTGTGTGTCCGCGGTGTGAGTCCAGTGTCCTGGGCACAGATCCGGTGGGGTGGCCTTGGCTGAGCCGGGCCCCGACTCTGGATGGCGGCCCAGGATGGATGTAGGAACGACTGGGAGGAGCCACGGCCATCTGAATGTATGTGTGTGTGTGACTATACAGCATGGGCGCCTGTCTGCACGTGACTTTCTATAATAGTATCATATAGTGAAAGAGCTCTGTGTGTGAGTGTGTGTCTCTCAGCCCTTTTCAGAGCCCCATGGGAATCAGCTGAGCTTCATTCACGGTGCTGGCACACGGGCTGTGTCACAACTAGCAATCCTGTTATTGTGGGGAATGAGGGAGACGGGGGATGAATAACAGAGTAAGAGGGAGCAGAAGAGTGAGGCTTTACTGTGGTGGAAGCAGGCAGAGGAGAAGAATAAAGATTATCCTGAAAATGACTTTAGGGGAAGAGCAATGTGGGAAAGAACTTCACTGAGTACAATAACAGAAAGTGATGAGGAATCTTGAACCACAGGGACATGACAGAATTATGGTAAAATGAAATGGTGGGGAGCAAGGAAAGGGTTTTCCCATCTCTGGACCGGTGGGAAAGGGTGATTCCATGAACAACCAGGGCACCGTCCAGTATTTTCAAGTACGAAGATGCTGTAAAGGTTGTATAAACAGTAAGCAGGTTTGGTTGCTGACATGAAGCAAATCACAAGAAAAGAAAGGACAATAGTCTTACATTAGACCTGGCATTAAAGGAACAATATGTAGCACTGACAGCTGGCATTTTAAAATGGGTACTGCAGTCTGAATTCAAAACATCGTCCGCTCCTCCGGTGTGACTAATAGCAGTTAGCGTGTGTTAGCATCATGGCATTAGCCACTGACCAGCAGCAGTAGTCGGAATCACTTCGCTGGCTGTGGGTCTCAAATACTCACTGTCTTAATAACCAGCTGCACACGGACCTTAGAGAGATGTGCCGAGGTTTCTCAGGTCGGGTAGAATTGGCCAATTTGTTTCATATGTGACAACGGGGCGTTGAAATGGGCAGTGGACGGGATCACACCGGTCACAACAAAAACAGACGTTCCGGACCGGAAAGGAGAACTTACTGGCTGTAGCATTGTTGTCGGAGAAGCCGCTACTTCAATTTAGCATGTTTCCTTAATCTCTGATGACATCATGGTCATTTTATGATTTATTACAGTAAATATATTACATATTAGTTCTTTAAGGTATATGTACCAGGTTGAAAAACAATAAGTCTGTCACTGCTGCCACAAATATGCCAAATTCTATTTTTACAAGCTGCTCCTGAACATAACAGTAATGCTACAACATGCTTTATTAAAAAGGAAACTCAATAATCATGCGTGTTTTAAATGCCTTATCTGCATTTTAAAATCGCTCCGGATGAATAAAATCGTGTGTGTGTGTGTGTGTGTGTGTGTGTGTGTGTGTGTGTGTGTGTGTGTGTGTGTGTGAGTAAGCATGTCTAATGGCTCTACAGCCAATCAGAACGAAGTCCTTCCAAAGCGAAACAGAAGCAGACTGACAGCAGCCGTCAAAACAGTAGACAGCCATTACCTACTGGAACTAATGCCTTGGGGCGGGAAGGAGATACAGCATGTGTGTGTGTGTGTGTGTGTGTGTGTGTGTGTGTGTGTGTGTGTGTGTGTGTGTGTGTGTGTGTGTGTGTGTTGGCCATTACCTCAGCATGCGAGCCCCTTGTGACAGATTTCACCACAATGGCCTTGTTTTTCTCCTCAATCTCAAAGCCGTAGTCTTCTTCCTCGGGGTGGATCTAGCACAGAGAGAATCATCTAATTACTCCCACATTTACACGGGTGACTGAATGTTAGACTGACATGTATTTCACTGGATTAGCATCACGAGTGAGCAAGTAGCAAAATAATTGTCATGACATACATTATACAGTATATATTCATATTCATTTCATTAACCTCACTGTGCTCTGCTCCTATTTTGCACACCCTGTAAAATCTTGTCATTTGTATATCTGACTGTCAATCAACTGCATGCTCTTGCTGTAAAAGGTAATTTGTTCGTATTTGCTGTAATGACCTCATTCCTTCATCAATCACTGAAGCCTCATGTTAAAAGTAGGGCTGTCAATCGATTACAAATATTTAATAACGATTAATTGCATGATTGTCCATAGTTAATAGCGATTAATCACAAATTAACCGCACATTTTTTATCTGTTCAAAATGTACCTTAAAAGGGAAATTTGTCAAGTACTTAATACCATATTAACATGGGAGTGGACAAATATGTTTGCTTTATGCAAATGTAAGTATATTTTGATTTTTGGAAATCAATTAACAACAAAAAAAATGACAAATATTGTCCAGAAACCCTCACAAGTACTGCATTTAGCATAGAAAATATGCTCAAATCATAACATGGCAAACTGCAGCCCAACAGGTAACAACAGCTGTCAGTGTGTCAGTGTGCTGACTTGACTATGACTTGCCCCAAACTGCATGTGATTATCATAAAGTGGGCAAAGTGGGAGGCTCGTTGGTACCCATAGAACCCATTTTCATTCACATATCTTGAGGTCAGAGGTCAAGCTTGAAAATGGCCATGCCAGTTTTTCCTCCCCAAAATTTAGTGTAAGTTTGGAGCGTTATTTAACCTCCTTTGCGACAGGCTACTATGACAAGGTATGACATGGTTTGTACCAATGGATTCCTTAGGTTTTATAGTTTCATATGATACCAGTATCCTCACTCTAGCTTTAAAACTGAGCCCGCTACAACCTAATAATTGCAAGTTGCGTTAATGTGTTAAAGAAATTAGTGACGTTAAAACAACTTTGCATTAAAGTGTTATTCTCGCATTAACTTTGACAGACCTAGTTAAAAGGTTTATTATATGGCACTCTGTCTGGGTGGTCGTATATACAAACTATCCACACATTATCATAGTAGTAATCTGTGATTTGCATTGCGTGTCAGGTGTCGTGCTCCTGATGATGTTCTCTGTTTTTCATATTCTATTCCCCAGTGGGGCGAGGCTTAGTTAAACGCTGTCATCACCAAACACATTAGCCAGCTTCCATTAGTTAAGCTGCCGGGGCCATCTTCCTGCTGCGTGGTCCTGATAAGATGGGATCTCTGCTGTTACATCAGAGGAGATGGCTAAGGTAAATAAAGAGTTCCTGCACTTCTCTTCAATAATAGCCATGAGGGAGGATTAGTTGTGCTAATCAAGGAAAGAAGCCTTTTCCACTTCTTGTGGCAGGCCAGATAGCGTGCTTCTAGGTTTCCCCAAAGATAATGGACTTAACTAAATAGTTCACTCTCTGTTTCAGCTTCTGGAAACCACTGTCGGCTACACCCAAAACAGAGTACGCTGACCTTATTTAATGTGCCAAATAAATATACATCAGTTATATTCAGTTTTCATAACAAATGCTATGACCTATTGCACAAATTATATTGACAAAAGGACATTCTGCTTTTGTGCTTTTACTGTAGAAACATGAATTGCAATAAACAGGGTATCTGCAGGTTTCAACAAGTCAAATTTAAGACTTTTTAAGACCTTTTTAAGACCATTATGAATGCAATTTAAGACCCATTTCACGTTATTTTAAGACCACTATGATACCACGTCCATACTAGCAAGAAAGTAAGTGAAGTAATTTTCACAGGATTTCACAGTTTTATAAGCAAATAAATAAATATATTGCTAACTATAAATAAATAGAAAAAAAATGGAATGGAATTAATGGAATAAAATCGGACAAAAAGTACCTTATAAACCTGGATAAAAATGCACTGTTGCTGACTTTCATTTCTGACCCTCTAGGGGGGTCTGGGGGCATGCTCCCCCAGAAGAACATTTTGTACATTTTAAAGTTAAATGCATCAATCTGGTGCACTTTGAAAGCAAAATTAAGAGACCAGATCTTGTGCTCTTGTAAACAATTTTGTGCTCTAGCAGTGGTGGACTGTAGGCTACTCAAGTACTGTACTTAAGTACAATTTTGAGGTACTTGTACTTTACTTGAGTATTTCTATTTTACGTAACTTTATAGCCCACTTCTACTACAGTACATCTCAGAGGGAAATGTTGTACTTTTTACTTCAATTATTTATTTATTTGACAATATTAGTTACTAGCTATGTGCAGATTCAGATTCTTAATACTAAATAAAAATCAACTAATAATCTGTGCTGTATTATTAAGTAGTATATCATTATTAAGTATATAAAGTAATTAAAAGGAGCACCTTTACCAGCTGCAACATTGAAGTGATGAACACATTAATGCATCAATCATTATATTACAATGATAAACCATAATAAATATTATTGTGAAATGGGCCATTCTGCATAATGAGTAGGCTACTTTTACTTTTGGTACTTTAAGTATATATTTGATGCTAATACTTTTGTACTTCAGTAACATTTTGAATGTAGGACATTTACTTGTAGCAGAGTATTTTTACACTGTGGTAAAAGATGTGAGAACATCTTCCATCACTGTGCTGTTGGAACCAATTTAATCATAAACATGTTGGTTGTCACACCCACAAAGCATCATGGTAAATGGGACGGGTGGGTTGCGGACATCGCCACAAGACCCCTGACACAGTACAGTCTGCCCCGCGGAGCCGCGAGCCAGCCAGCCCCCCCGCTGAGAAGTGTAAAAGTATTTTCGGTTCATTATGAAACTGTTCATGGCACACATGTCAAGAGGCGGATGGAGCAGCTTTCACAAACACAGACTGACGCTTGCAACGACATTTATAAACGCCAACTGGCGATATAAAACTATATTAAAACATCAAACGGGAGGGGAAAGGACTTTTGTTTACTTTTTTGCTGTGGTGGCGAAAAAGTTATCAGCGGAAACATCGTCGCTCCTGCTTTGCAGCGATCCAGCCGAAAACCAAAACAGACGGCTCGTTTCTTCTTCTTTGGCAGTTTTGTATTTCTATCCGGGGAGCACAGCTATTCCCTTTTGGTTCCGTTTTATAGTTTTGTTATGGCGTGCTCAAAAAATGAAACATTTAAAAGCAAGATAAAGCTTTTCTTTTATTAAATGAAAGTAACGTTAAGGAATTTTTAAGACCTGCCAAGATTGAATTTAAGACATTTCATGAGATTTTAAGACATTTTAAGGCCTTATATTCAGATTATTGGATTTTAGACTTTTTAAGACTTTTTAAGACTCCGCGGGAACCCTGACTAAAAGTGTCTATTATCACTCGTATCGATCGTATCCTATCATTGTAAAAACGTTTCGTTACATTCCTAATACACACATTTGCATAAAGCAAGCATATTTGCCCACTCCCATGTTGATAAGAGTATTAAATACTTGACAAATCTCCCTCTAAGGTACATTAAAAACTGATGAAAAATATGCAATTAATTTACGATTAATCGTGATTAACTATGGACAATCATGCGATTAATCGCGATTAAATATTTTAATTGTTTGACAGCCCTACTGTGCACTAAAATTAATCTTCAAATGAGGACGAGTGTACAGTATATCTGACTGCGGCAATCAACTGCTGTCACCTCAGCAGCAACACAAAAGGGACTTCATCCCAGGCAGTACAGTTGATTTCCACAAGACAAGACTCATTAGGATGCATACTGATCAGAGCAAACTCAAAGGTGTTTATTGTCATCAAAGCAGTCCCCGCTCCCATGGGGACGGGGGACGGGGGGGTTCTGTGTGTATAGTGATGTTAATTACATCTAGCTGTGGAGACCGGAAAAGAAGAACACACACACAGCTCCAAACTAACTGGAGTGAAGGATGCAGTAGATGCTAGTATGCCAGTTCAATTAGCTAGCTATACAGAACAATACGGTCCTGTTATATCATCACTGTGTACACGCACACATGCACACACATATACAGTATCATGCACGTGTGTATGCATGCATTTGCATGAAAGAGCTTGCTCTCTTTGTATTTGAATCCATCTCCATTGATCCATTGTTTTCCATCCTGAACAGTGATTTCTTTTTTTTGGATAAAACACTCTAGAGTGGATAATGCTGCTATCACAATGTAGTGAAATAAAAGATCTTTGTGCAATATTTAGTGTGCTTGCTTCAGTGAAACACTTCAACATTATCATTTTTTTCTCCAAAGGAAACAAAAACGACAATGTGAGTCTGGCACTTTGGATGGAATGTGACAATAAGTATCTGTGTAACCATGTACAGTATATGTGTGAGAGAATGTGGAAATCCATACGTTTCTGTGTGTGTGTGTGCTCCAGCTCACCACCAGGGACTTGGCCAAGATATTTTCGATGAGTTTGAAGTCGTTGCGCTGGAGCTGCTTGCTCTTGGTGCTGGTTCCCTCCATTTCCTCATCCGCATAGAAACGGAAGAACTGGGACTCGTCTTTGAACTCGCTCTTCTCCAAGACTGCGGGGAAAAACACAACACAGCATGTGATCAGAGAGCTGCTGCAGAAAGTAATAATGACTGAAATAGCACTCAGTAAAAAGTTGCTGAAAAAAAGAGTTAAAGTCGAGCTAATGAAAGGTCAAAAAAGGCATTTAGCATTAGCTTTGACCATCCGTTGTTGCTTGTCCATTAATAAAGTGTGTTTGCGCTCATACTGGCTAACTGCAAAATTGGACTATTAAATGTGAAGTGTGTTACATGATGGCACAAACACTGTATGCAGGTCATTTGCAACTTCAAAGACCTGTGGAGATATTCAAGTGTTTGCCCAAGAAGCTGCGACTTAATCTGCAGACATCTTTACACAAATAAGCTAACGGTTAATCAGCTCATTAGCTAAAGATGCTAGCAGGAACATCTGGAGCCAAACCACATCTGGGTCACAGCCAGCCCGGGCCAAGGAGGATTCTCTGGAGGACACTAGAAACAGTTTGCCGTGTGTGTCTGAGTGTGTTTAGAAATCCCACTGTTGGGCTGAGCCTCACTCCAACACATGGGGCCCTTTGAACAGGTGAGGACCACATTACGGATCCAGTCGCAGCAGTTTGAGCTTGAACCAAAACACACTACATTAACCCCACTGTTTTTAATGTTTATCTGATTAAAAGCTAAGCCTGAAATAAGGCCCTCAGTAACAGTATGTGAGCGTTTATTGTTCTCAAGAACGATTCTCTTGAATGAAAGATGCCTTTTTTGGATTTTGTTACTTTCTGTGGAACACTGAATTAAAGAAAGTGGTAAACATACTGCCCTTTTGAAATAATTCTCTCCTGTCAGTTTTTATTTGCATCAAGTCAAAGCACACTGCTACAACAGGTGCAGATACACAAGTATACTTAAAATGGCAGTGACATGTGTTGGTCACATTTGGACTAAAGCCATGATGTGGGAGGCAGATTTTATCGTGCTGGACAGAATTAAGAAAATATCCATCTTGTTTGTGTCACATAGGAGTTGGTGTTGTTTACATTGACACTGTATGAATGTGTAAGGCTACGGTAAAAGGCAACACTGAGAGCCAAAGGTACCCAGCTGTTCAGAGATTTGGCGAGCATCTGGCACCCTCAGGTGAACAAAAGCCTTCACAAACTGATTACACACACACACGCCACACACACTGGCCTTACGCCAATTCAAACGAAGCCTGAACGTGAGTTATTTCCTCTGAGTCACGGGGGCTGTGGTCATATAATACCTTAACACCACCTATTCAACTGGAGGGAGTGCTACTCCGGAAAGTGTCATACCCTAATAACACACACATAGTTACGCACACACATGCTAAATCATCATTTAATGTTGGAACAGCTGACAATACTCAAGGGTCAAGGAAACAGTGCTAAGACTCAATCTGTTGGATATTTGTTCACAGATGCACTTGACAGGACTATTTAATGGAGTACTAAATAGTATACAGTTTTTATAATGTACTTAATACTAGAGCTGTCAAAGTTAATAACACGTTAAAGCAAACTTGTTTTAAAGCCACTCATTTATTTAATGCATTAACGCAACTTGCGATCTTTAGGTTGTAGCGGGCTCAGTTTTAAAGCTAGAGTGAAGATACATCATATGAAACTAGAAAACCTAAAGAATCCATTGGTACCAACCAGGTCATACTAGCTTGTCGCGAGGGAAGCTAAATAACGCTCCAAACTTACGCTAAATTTTGGCGAGGAAAAACTGACATGGCTATATTCAACAGGGTCCCTTGACCTCTGACCTCAATATATGTGAATGTAAATGGTTTCTACGGTATGGGTACCCACGAGTCTCCCCTTTACAGACATGCCCACTTTATGATAATCACATGCAGTTTTGGGCATGTCCTAGTCAGGTCAGCACACTGACACACTGACAGCTGTTGTTGCCTGTTGAGTTTGCCATGTTATGCATATTTGTTATGCTAAATGCAGTACCTGTGAGGGTTTCTGGACAATATTTGTCATTGTTTTGTGTTGTTAATTGATTTCCAGTAATAAATATATACATACATTTGCATAAAGCAGCATATTTGCCAACTCCCATGTTGATAAGAGTATTGAATATTTGACAAATCGCCCTTTAAGGTACAATTTGAACAGATAAAAAATGGGTGATTAATTTGCAATTAATCGCGATTAAATATTTTAAACGATTGACAGCCCTACTTTATATTTATACTAACTATGCATGACATAAAATATGATGCACTGAAGCACCTATATGGGTAATCATGAAATTAATACGTCTTTAAGTACCCTTTCCACTAAGTGCAAACTTATTTCAAACAACAATTTAAAAGATGATTTCTGACTGATCTCAGTGCAGTGGCACCTTTAATCAGAGGTTTGAAAACATTTAATAGACACACCTTGACCAAATGGATCCCCACAAGACACATTTAGCCCGTGGGGGACATTGGAAGATCATTAATTTTACTTGTTTAGTATTGATTTACATAACATTTAATGTTGTAGATAAGAACATTGTGGTGGAAGGGAAATCTGTGGTTAAAAAAAAATCATTATTACTCACTGCTACTTCTATTAGTGGCATTCTATATTTACTATTGTCAAATGGGTAATTACTTGTCCTTTTGGCTTAGGAGCCATTCAATCCTGCCATACAACGGGACTAATGGAGGATACATTGAAATGTATTTGGTGTTGTCCCTGTATGTTGAGTTGCCTGAAGGGCAAAATGCAACAGGTTCTCACGACAGACGTGTAGATGAATGATGTGAGCAGGTAAGGACAGATGAAAGGCATATTAACTGTGTTATCTGTTAGCAGTGATCCTCCCACCAGTGAGGAGCCTCATGACCTCGTATCAAATACAAGCAGACAGACAGAGAGGCATAAAAAAACAGAGTCAAGGAAGACAAGGACAGAAAAAAAGAAAGAAGAGGTCAAGAGGAACCAGGTGAAGAGCAGCAGATGTGCTGACTAAGGTCTAAAGAGAGGAGAGGTGAGGAGTGCAGACAGGCTGAGAGGAAAGAGGTCGTGACCCTGAAGAAGGGCCGAGAAGAGGGAGAGGTAACAGAGAACAGGTGACACCTTCCAACAGATGGTAGAGGGAGGTAGGTGTATGTGTGACCGCCAATCAGGCCAGCTCAAAGTAAAAGGAAAGCCACTTCCTTGGAGCAGTTGTGTGTGTTTAAATGTGTGAAATACATACTCTGGAGAAGAGATTGGTAAGCTTTTAAAGCTGCAGTTGGTAACTTTGAGCAAATATGATAACAACTTATTTTTATAAAGTGGTCACTATATTCTGACAGTAGTGCATGAGACAGATAATCTGAAAAAAATCATGTTCCCCTGTGTCCTCCTAGTGCTCCTAATGTCATCTGCAAGATTTCACAACGCCCAAAGGAAAACAACCAATCAGAGCCGAGCAGTCTCTAACACAGCTGTCAATCACTGCTTGCGAAACTCGCAAACTCCTATCAGCCTGTCAAACTAGGCAGTGCTGATCAAATATGAATCAAGATTATGTAAATGTAATGCCTATTTCTCGCCTTTAATGTTTTCAGAAACATATTTTAGAAAGTTTGCTTCTCTGGCTGGTGGGCGGTGCTTGGTTTTCAACATGGCGGCCAGGGCACAAACTTTCTCATTTTACAGCCAGTACACTAAAATATATTTCTGAAACATGGGAACTTATTTTGGAAAAAATATTTACAGTAGTCAACGGCGACAGACAAATATTTTTTTGATCCTGTTTAAATTGTGCCATGAATTACACATATGATGTTTGACAATTTAAAACATAATTTTACAAGTCAAGAAAGTCACGGTTTGTTGTAAAACTGTTGAAGTATAAGACTGTGAAAATACATAATTAGAAGACTACACATCCAAAAGTTGTTTAAGTGACGTCTCTCTCGCTGAAGCTACGATTATTGTGTTTTTCCTACTGGGATGTACTCACACCAGCAACGGGTCTCGCTCGTTTTTTCACTTCCTGGCTGATAAATAGACCAGGAGTCGCTGGATAAAACACATCAGGTAAGATAATGTTTAATTTGTGCATGGAACATAGCTAAGTTAGCTAGCTAGCTGGTGTTGGTGACGTCTATTGTGCGAGATGAGAGATGTAGTTCACTGAGCGGTTTCACACAAAACGAAATGATACTACGACAAACTGACAAACATCATATGTGTGACTCACGGCGCAACTCAAATGGGATAAAAAAATATTTGTCTCTTGTTGCTGAGTACCGTAGGCTACATTTTTTTCTGAAATAAGGTCCCGTGGGGTCCAACGGAAGGGGAGGGACTTCGCCTCTCTATACGGAGCACTAAGAGGACACAGAGGAACATGATTTTTTTCACAGATTATTTGTCTCATGTACTACTGTCAGGATATAGTGACAGTTTTATAAAAATAACTTTTTATCATATTTGCTCAAAGTTACCGACCGCAGCTTTAATCGTGTACATTTAAGCCTCAGGACTCTATACATTCGACTGCTGCCAGACATGTCAATAAGCAGCCAGAAATGGTACCTGTGTACTAGTGTAACCTATTATAATGTAATTCACTTCTAGGACGACTGTACAGTGGTTGTCAAATGATCTTCAGGATCTTACAGGAGGATTCAAACTAGTCCAATTAAAATCAAAGACAGATATAATGTACCTGTCTACAAATTTGCCGAGTAAGAGATTGTGTAACAATGACTATCTTCATATTAGATTCAGTCTCCTTGCGTCCTTCACTATATGTATCGGGAAGCGCTGCATGTCGTCATGTTACTTTTTCAGTTACCCCACATTAAGTACTTCTTTTAAGTGGTTTTCACTTTACACATAATACGCTTGGCCAATGAAGAAGGCCGATTCCATTTTAGGCCCTAACAAGCGGTCACGGTTCAGTGGACTGACCCAGACAGCCATGTAGCTAAGCCAAACAGCTCTGGTTAGGGTACACTGCTAATGCTGTTTACGTTCAACATGCTGGGATAGAACCAAAGCCGCTCCACTACAATGTGGTCAGGGAGGTTACCGAGACTTGGCTAGACCAGGTATGCAAATTTACGATGCCCTTTTTTCAACCTATGACGGCATGACAGACGAGAGGCTAATATTACATTTTTGCGGGTAGAGAGAAGGACCGACCGGGGGGGCAAATAAGGGCAAGATGCATGATGAGGTTAACAAGTAGCACGGAAAAGAGAATACTGCGGAAAGAGTGATGCATGCACCAAACCATGCATGTGTCACGTCAAAGTACCATTGAGCTCCTTTTATCTTATGCTGAATAGATGATCAAACTGAATAGAAGTAAAAATCCTCGTCAGTTTGTGTGCCTTTACCCGTCCTTCGTGTCTATGCCAGTGTGTGACTGTGATTGAGAATTCGACTGACCGTGGTGCATGAAGCCATTGTTGCAGAGCCCCACACCCAGCGTCACGGCGTCCTCTCGGGTCGAGCAGTCTCCCTGGGAAACCAAATCAATGACGCACACAGTCGGTCAGTTACAATGCCTGTTTACACCTTCTCATACGCAGCAGACTGCAGCACCGCTGGCCTGACTGATCTGTGTGTTTGCTGGAGTGAAGATATTAATAAATATGTGTATAATAAAGACAATGAGAGATTGGGAGACTGATACTATATGTCCTTGGATTAAAGTATAGTAGACACTGATTTCACCTGCAGGAGTAGCCAGTCAACCAGTTTGCTGGCAGGCACCACAGATTTGAAGGTTTTCAGATGATAGTCTCGGTCCCTAAAGGAGCAAAAAAATATTCACAAAATGTATTTATGCAGGTGCATTGGAAAAAACATGTAACACGTGTTTAATAGATAACAAACCATCTTTGTGGTTAACAGCATCAACACAAAAATGTCTTTTATGTTTATGCACTTCTTGGGAAACAGACAAAAGAGAAGGTTGTTTCTACTTAGAGTCAGAGAAAGTCATAAAAATCATATTATTTCGGTTACTGCCATGACGAAACATCCATATCATGAGAATGATGTATTTGCAGGTAGTACTTCATGTGCTACACGTGTTGCAGACAGTCTGTTGTCCTTTTATTTTCTGATTCTTTGAGCTTGTGTGAGATTACATGAGCGACCGCTGCGGACCAATCTGCTCAACGCGTAAACATGTGAAACAGGAAACGCTGCGGAGGATGTGTGGTTGGTTGTGTGACTCGACGGGTGTATCCGAGCCTATCAAATGAACGGCATATTTGCTTTAACATCTCAATGTTGTGAGTAAGACATTGGGTGTGTCTGGAGTGGACCACCCATATTGTAAACGGCCACATTCAGAACGAAAGCCAAATCAAAAATAGCCGTTAAGATGTGGACAAGGAGTGCACTGATTGATACTGCAGAGAATGCCTTAAAACTACATGCTGCTTCCAGACATCATTTGCTGATCAATGATTTTCTGCATCAGGGAGGACGTCATCCTCTACAGCATTAGACATATGTGACATTCCCAGGATTGATTTTATTAGGTTTATCTATTTTATCATATGTTATTATTTTTGTTTACTGCGTTATGAAACCGGCGGGCGCTTTGTTACTCAACGAAGTTTAATAAAACAAGATTATAATTATTTATGATTCTTAAAATGCTATACATACATTACTCAAACATTAAAATTAATGGCTGCCACTTACAATGCCAATTTAGTGATGGATTAAAAAAAGCAAGGCCATATTATATCATATCTGACTGGCAGGCAGACGGATTGAGCTTTGTATGTTAATAGGATTTGTCCCTGGACCAAAAGCTCTTTGTTTGCACCGATGGCAACCCCGGGCACTTCAATCAGCGGGTGAGTGATGGAGGGAGAGATAGAGGGGTGAAGGGGGAAGAGGATGAAGGGAGAGGATGTCTGTCTGTCTGTCTGTGTGTGTGTGTGTGTGTGTGTGTGTGTGTGTGTGTGTGTGTGTGTGTGTGTGTGTGTGTGTGTGTGTGTGTGTGTGTGTGTGTGTGTGTGTGTGTGTGTGTGTGTGTGTGTGTCAGAGAGAGGCGATATGTGTTTCCTGTGCTTCTGTATAAATTTGTACTTCTATTCTGACTCTCAGAACATTGATAGTTGTATATTATATATATTGTATATAATGTAAATACAGTATATATGTGTGTTTGTGTTAATGATTACCAAATCATTTGTGAACCTTTAAGAAATTGTTTGTAAAACTTCTATAAATATTACATAGATAGATGGAAAAAGTGTTAACTATCTAATCTAAATAATGTTTATAGATGCTTTACAAAGCATTTAATAATCATTTAACAAGTCAAATAATCATTGGTTGCAACTATACAGTATAATAGCATCCAAATAATGTTTATAGATGGTTTATTAATCATTAACAAATAATACATAATACTAATAAGTAAATGTTTGCAACAATAAACTGTTAAAATATCATAAATTATAGCATTACTAATAATTAATAAACACTGTTAATTATCATTTCATTGTTTGTTAACAGTAAAATAACTATTACTATATTATACTAAGTTTAATTAACTATCATTTTACCATTAATTAATGATGGTTATTAGGAAGTGTTACCAAACATTTTTGTAAAGTGAGATCATTCACGGGACTAATTTCAGTTTCAGAGTTACAATTTTGATTTCTGTTAAGTAAAGTTAGCCATAATTTAAACTGTAGTTTTAGGTCTTGGGTCAAGAATCATGATAAGTGAGTTTAAAAGAGCAATTAAGGACTAATGGATAACTGCATTTGTATATTAACATACAGTAAAGAGCAGGCAGAGAATGTGTAGTGTGTAGAGTTTATATTTCTGAGTATATGTACTGCGTACTTTAGTAAGAAAGTGAGCAAGTGTGTGTGTTTATGTGTTTGAAAGAGGGAGAGAGCACGAAGGAGGAAAAAAAGTGATTTATGAGCTTAAAAAATGTTTGCAGTCATCATTTGAACTCCCCTTAGTTTAAAAATTCTCTAACATAAATTCAGCTCACCCATAACACTTCAAAGATTAAGAGACAAATGCTCATAATGTGTGGTTCTCCTTAATCCTTAAAGAGCTAACTCATATAAACCCCCAGTCATGAAAAGCTGGCATCCTCCATCTGAACTGAATCTTGTACACATGAACCTACAGCAGCTCGAGCCTGGCTGGGAGTCCAAGTTGGAGAGGAAAGGGAGGTTTGAGGGCTCTCATTCCTGGCAGTGCTACTGTTAGTTCAGTCATTACAGAAAGGGTGACGTGGGCCGAATGTGAACCATTCGTGAATATGCATTCATGCACCTGGAGAGCGGGAACATTAGCATATGGGGGGGGGGGGGGGGAGTGGGAGAGGAGGAGGAGGAGGAGAGAAAGGCAGGTACTTACTTGATGACAGGCGTGTGGAGGCTGTGAAGGCGGCAGTACAGCCTGACGCCCTGAAAGAGAAGAAAAATGGAGCCGCTGACTCATAGAACATACACACCTTGTATAAACAAGTACAAGCATGGCCTCAGGACAAGAGATTTAACTGTTGACTGTCAAAAGAGTTACCCGAGGGTAGCTTTTTAGGATAGACGTTTCAAAACCATAGAGGAGTCTGAGAATAGAAGTAGGCCAACATAACCAATCTTTATGTCTTTTGTCTCTTCAATCTTTATGCCTTTTTTTTTATTTAGATTCAGACTTTTCTATGGGAAGGGATTAGTGCCTCCAGTGTATGAACATTTCCATAAACTGTTATGCACCAGTCACCGAGTTTTATGTGATTATATATGAATTTACAAAACAATTTTTTTTTTTTTAAACAAATGTATTCAATAATGTCATTTTTAAGATACTTTAGAATGACGATAAAAAACTTGGCACATTTTAGCAAAGGTGCAGTCAATGATGTTGCATTTATTCTTTTTTTCCCCATGGTATTTAAAATTATATTTGTGAATTATTAAATAAAGCTCCAAACTTACGCTAAATAAGAAAAACTATATGATTTGAGAATATTTTTTATGCTAAATGCAGTACCTGTGAGGGTTTCTGGACAATATTTGTCATTATTTTGTGCTGTTAATTGACTTCCAGTAATAAATATATACATATATTTGCATAAAGCAAGCATATTTGCCCACTCCCATGTTGATAAGAGTATATTAAATACTTGACAAATCTCCCTTTAAGGTACATTTTGAACAGATAAAAATGTGTTGTTAATTTGTGATTATTTGCGATTAACTATGGACAATCATGCGATTAATCGCGATTTAATATTTTAATCGATTGACAGCCTTAGTTTTTACATTTCCTATCAAACGCCAGACCCAGACACAGAATCATAGTTACCTTAGACATGATGTCCTCCATCTCACTGCGGGCCTTGTAGGTGCCATCGTCGTAGCGGAATCGGTACAACACCTGCTCGTTCTTGAATTGGTGCTTGTCCGACACTGAAATATAACCAGAGGGAGATAATGTCACCTCAGCTGGGTTCATAACACACCAAGCTTTAAGTATATACTTGGGGCGGCTGTAGCTCAGTGGGTAGAGCGGATCGTCCTTTAACCAGGATCAAGGTTGGCGGTTCAACCCCCGGTTGTGGGAATGTTGACGTATCCTTGAGCGAAACACTGAACCGCAACTTGCTCCCCAGGCGCTTCACAGCAGCCCACCGCTCCGAAATGCTTAGGACGGGTTAAATGCAGAGGTCAAATTTTCATGCATGTACCTGTATGTATATGATGAATGTAATAAAGTTTAAGTTTTTTTCTAAGTTCCACCTGCACTCTTAATTGTGGAATATTGAAGCAAAATAAACCTTGCCTTTCTTTGAGATTTTCTAATCTTCAAAAATTGTCTACATTTGCTTAAGAAATATTGATATTATGAACATCAATGTTCCTTCTTATTGTCACATGTAAATGGCTGTCCACATGTATTTAGACATCAACGGCTGCAGAGCTACAGCCAGAGTTTGGCTGAAATCAGTTTTCCTTTTTCTTTCCAGTTCTTGTAAGCCAAGGATGTGTCAGTAGAGCTCAGTACTTAGTTGAGAGTGGCATATGGTTCAGCCAATATCATTTCTGAATATACACATGAAGATGCATTATGAATTACTCTTACTCTTACTTACTATGGTGTCATACTTGTATTGAGTCCAATTCTGAAGAAACTCTACAGAGGCAGGCGAAGCTCAGGCTGCCATGAATTTGTCTGGGCCTTTTCAAACATGTAAGTTTTATAATGTTGGGAGTATAGCGGAGCATTAGGTAGTGTATTCTGTTCCTAATGTTTTTTACGCAGGAGGTATTGGGGTAAGTACAGACAAGAGGCAAGAAGCAAGAAGTTTGTTGGAGTTGTAAATTCTCTGTGTTGGGTAAGCCATGAGATTCAAATATTTAACAGAGCAGACAGCTGCCAACTCCCATAAAACCTCCATAATCGCATTAATAAACAAAAAACATTTGATCTATCATAAATCCAACACAGAAAATGGAGAACGACTAATAACTACAGTACACAAACCGATGTCTGTTGGAGAAGCTAACAGTGAAAACTGCCGAACAGAAGCAGTTTGATTCCACCACAACAAGCTGGCATTGGCTCAAACAAGGTGCTGGTTTTCTCAGTCTAGACTTAAAATGTCCTCATAAAACCAAAGGCACCACACAATCAGCCATTGTAAAGTGTCAAATGTGGAATTTAAAGCACAAAAAATGATAGCGGACTTATTATGGGAGCAAAGGAGATGTGAAATTTGCAAACATTCAAGTATGAACTTGTGTGATTTAGTGGTTCAAACATGTACAGCTGATTGGATAAAGTTTGCATTGTGTGCACTATAAAATGCATGTGGTTGACTGTCTCTCTTTTTTATGGGTCTCTTCACATAACAAGGGGTAGATGGACAGCTTCAATTTGCCACTCTGTCACATTACCTCTCTCTCTGTCTGATTTCTTTAAACTGGTGACACCTACACTTCGACTGCAGGGCCTGAGCCTCGACGGTTTGCCCACAAAGCCTCACTGCCGTCCCGCAGAGCCCTGCATGTCATCACCGCACCTCTCTGTAGTCGTGGGCCACAGTGAGGGAGGATTGCAGGGGATTTTCCACAGGTATTAAGGAATGTGAAGGTTGTGTCTCAGCAAATTTCCCTGAGAGGGTGGTGTGTGTATAAAACGTGAGTGGTTTGCACTTACTGCTGTATGTACAAGAGCCCATTCAGCAACACTCTGGACAACTGTGTTCATACATTATGTAGAGGTTTATGTGTCTGTCATTCCTCAATGCATAATTCAGGTTGGTGGACCAAGATGAGACAAAATTAGGGAAGGAGAAACGATGTGAGACATGTTTCCAGAAGTATTATT
This sequence comes from Sebastolobus alascanus, assembly GCA_916701645.2. Taxonomy (NCBI): domain Eukaryota; kingdom Metazoa; phylum Chordata; class Actinopteri; order Perciformes; family Sebastidae; genus Sebastolobus; species Sebastolobus alascanus. The sequence continues at coordinate 4,362,386 of CAKAOJ020000014.1, read as the reverse complement.
ACTAGACAATGCCTTTGGATCATGGTGGTTTCTGCCCTAAAATTGTGTGCTCCAATATGAAGTGGGGGACAAATACATGCCATGAATGAGTCAAACAATTACAGAGGGAGAATGGAATCAGAGAAAAAGAGCCAAGGACGAGATGACTAAACAAAGTTAAAAACAGAATAAAAAAAACGTGACAAGGGGAGCTGCAAAGAGCATGTGAGTGAAGATGTGAGTGAAAAGTATAAAGGAATGGAAGATTATGTTTATGATGGGGTTTAAAAAAAACAGAGAAAAACAGAGAGAGAGGGAGAGAGAGAAATAAAGGATTTTGTTTAGTCTCACCATGGTGAATGATGCCATTTTCCAGCAAGGCTTGTCCCAGGTTGACCCCTTCGTCAGGCTTACTGATCTCTCCACTCTCTATCAGCCATGACACAAACTCACTGGGAACACAAAGACAAAAAGAAGCATATGATCAGGCCTGCTTTCTTAAAGTGGTAATCTGTTTTGCTTTTGAAATTGTCACCATCTTTGGCATGTCGCTCCTTGCTGTGCTGCTTTTGCATGAAATTTCACTGAAACCATCTGGCAGACACACGGTGTGTTTTGTCTTGGATTTAAAGTTGGTATTTCTTTCACGCTCATTCATGAAACCTCTCATGCTCATGGCTTATGTAAAATACTTAGACCACACCACACTCATAAAACATGCAACACTTCCCTTGTTCTGACTGAGGGATGAGCTCTTGAACACAAAATGTAGAACATCAAATTTTGAAATTCATAACATGAAGAAATGTTTTGCTCAACCTAATCTTAATGTATCTGTCTATGCCCTTATCTATAACGCCTATTTATTAGGGCGTCAATCAATTAAAATATTTAAAAATATTAGATTTAATACTATATTAATAAAAATATATAATTGGAAATCAATTTACAACTCAAAACGATAGCAAATATTGTCCAGAAACCCTCACAGGTACTGCATTTAGCATAAAAAATATGCTCAAGTCATAACATGGCAAACTGCAGCCCAACAGGCAACAACAGCTGTCAGTGTGTCAGTGTGCTGACTTGACTATGACTTTCCCCAAACTGCATGTGATTATCATAAAGTGGGCATGTCTGTAAAGAGGAGACTCGTGGGTACCCATAGAACCCATTTTCATTCACATATCTTGAGGTCAGAGGTCAAGGGACCCCTTTGAAAATGGCCATGACAGTTTTTTAGCACAAGTTTGGAGCGTTATTTAGCCTCCTTCGCGACAAGCTAGTATGACAATGGATTCCTTAGGTTTTGTAGTTTCATATGATACCAGTATCTTCACTCTACCTTTAAAACTGAGCCCGCTACAACCTCCGAAATATTGATTTCGTTAATGTGTTAAAGAAATTAGTACTAATACATACACCTTATAACACCTATGTACTGTACATGTATATGAAAGATATTTTGATATATCTACTCCTACATCTTGGTATTTTGGCTAGCCAAAGCAAATCCCTAGTATCTGTGCAGAGTGATGTTCAGTATCAACTGTTCAGTGATACATGTGATGCATATTATGTTTATGATGCCTATTGCTTTCAACAGGCCCACGTGACACAACCAGTGAAATCTATCCCTTCTGAAGCGGAGCTGGCCTGGATGTTCACTACTTACGCAATGCAACATATTGACACGGTGCAAGGCTCTTTGAGCAATTTAGTCAGTATGACATTTAAAATGGTTACAGTTTGAATTAATTACTTCGTCCACAGGCACACACATGCATCTACAGTATATATTCAAGTAGAAAACTTTCTTTTAAGTTTCTCCTTTGCTGCAAATATCCCTCAGGCTTTGATACTGTATATGCATTAACCATCCAAATTTAAGCGCTTCAGCTCTGCTCCCTTCTTTTCACGCCCAGTGTGCGCTGAACAAATGTTTGAAGGAGAAAATTACATTCTCCCCTTCTTCGTCTTTCATGCTGCTGAGTGAAACCACTTCCCCAGATAATAATGAAAAGTGAACTGGAGAGCTCTAGGGTGTATGTGTGTGTGTGTGTGTGTGTGTGTGTGTGTGTGTGTGTGTGTGTGTGTGTGTGTGTGTGTGTGTGTGTTCATGAACATTCCAGCATGGGAACAATTTTGAAGCTGCTGAAATCTGTGCTTGTGTGTGGATTTGCTTTCAGGCAGTCATGCAACAGATTGTAGTGGTCGACAGTTAGTGGATTATTAAAAGGCGATATACTGTAATAACAATAGTTTGGAGCAGGAAAAAGCCGGTCGCCTATTAATTGGTCGTGCATTTATGCCCCCCAAACCCCCCGTATCGAAGTATGAGTGCAATTTCATGGGGTCTTTAACTGTTGTTCAGATTATTATCAGGAGTTAATCACATACACAAAGATATTTTCAGCAAAAGTGGCCCGCATGCAAAACGGTGATGTATAAAGTCAACCCACAAGCATATTATTGCTGTGTGTGTATGACCATGCAGACCTGCGGACACCTTGAGCCACCTGCCACTTGTCCTTTATGTCTGCCTGACGCACAAAAGGAATACTTTATCATAATTGGGAAAGAAATGTGCTTTCATGCCTGCATTATTAGTGTATATGAGTGTTTATTGTCTCTCTGTACGTTCATGTCAAAGCTGGTGGCTGTTAATTGACACTGAGAGGGGACTGAATGTGAGGGGATGTTGGGGGTGTGTGTTTGTGTGTGTGTGTGTGTGTGTGTGTGTGTGTGTGTGTGTGTGTGTGTGTGTGTGTGTGTGTGTGTGTGTGTGTGTGTGTGTGTGTGTGTGTGTGTGTGTGTGTGTGTGGATGTTATGTAAGAGTCAGGCTAATTTTGGACACAGGCTGCTATGGAAATTAATATGATGAGCAGGAATAGTGTGTGTGTGTGTGTGTGTGTGTGTGTGTGTGTGTGTGTGTGTGTGTGTGTGTGTGTGTGTGTGTGTGTGTGTGTGTGTGTGTGGGTGTGTGTGTGTGAACGAGGAAGAAAGAGAGAGAGAGCCTTCAGCCACACACGGAGAAGTAGATGGCAAGGATAATGGATTTGTGGGAATATCTGCTGATGATTGGTTGAGCTTCTGCATATAACTGACAAAATTAGCGGGAGCTTTTCAAGTGAGCCCCTAGGCTCAGATACACAACTGCTGTGTCCCAATTCCACACTACATTCTGACCGTGTGCAGTCAACGTATCCTCATACAAACGTTTGTATGATTTCTTATGAAAAGTTATTCCTCATTTTTCGTGCGTTTCGTGAGAATGTCCAGCAACACGTGTCAATTTCTGCTTGTTACATGCATACAGTCTTTTCAAAATGAACTTCCGTCTTCACAGGAAGCAACTTGGTTAGGTTTAAGCTACAAAACTACTTAGTTAAGTTCAGGAAAAGATTGTGGTTTGGGTTAAAATAACTACAGAATTGGTGTAACTTAAGTACAGAAGTTACATGAAAAATAAGTCAACGTTTGGGTTAAAATAACTATGGAAGTGGCGTAACTTAAGTATGGAAGTTACGTGACAAATAAATCAACGTTGACTTGGGTGACGTTGGGTGAAAGTCCAGTGTTTTTTGACCTGTCCATCCACCCCAACCTCCTCCCTGCGCAGACTTTGTCGCTCTTTATACTTCCTGGTTCACGATTACTTGAATTACATACAAATTGATTTTGTGGGATATATATGAATTACAGTGCATCACTTTTCGGAGGTATAGCTACGAACGGTGTATGAGAACCGTGCAGTATATACTATATACTAATCTTTATAGTATGCTGTTCTTGCAGTAAGTATACAAAAAAAATCAACATACTTTACTGTTTTCTGCTTAAAGAAAATGGCACAATATATGGGTGCCCTTTACACCAATCAAATTGCAACTTTAGAATGTCACTGCCAATTAAACTTCACAAAGAGAAATAAGAGACAATATGTTTTCCCGAACATTTTGTGTTTGTTTTCTAAGATCTTTCTGGAGCCGCCTCGCCACCATTTGCCATTTATCTTAATTTGTTCCAGCATTTCCATTGTGCTTTGCATTGTGGGACAGTAGTGTGCGTCAAGTGCACACAAGTATGTATACTGACTTTTTTATAGTGTACATGCTCAGAATAAATGTGTAGTATGAAATTGGGACACAGCTAATGTATTTCCCTTCAGAGGTTGGGAAACTACAATGAGAACCAAAAGCTAGTGGAACAGAAGCTAACCCAGATATGGAGAAGGGAGATCTTAATCTGTCTCCTCCTAGCATTAACTCTCCTCTTCGCACAAAAGCGTAGGAACAAACAATACAAGCAAATTAGGTTACGAAAATTGATCACTTTAAATTCCTCCTCCAAATGATGTTAGGCATGCACTGGCACGACCAAAAAAGTAGCAATAAGAAAATGTAACGTGTGTTAACACAGACCATCTTCCAAAGTAGATAGCAGACAGATGACGGGATGATGCTATCAAGACAACAGGGTGCTATCAAACCGGCAGTCAGCATCTCTGTTTAATGCAATAATCACTCAAACTATGCCCGCTGCTAATTTCATCAGAGAGACAAATGCAGAGCTAATGCAGGTTGCACTCATCGTCAGGAAATGACTGAGTGATAAAGAGAGGAAAGTGGGAGATGATAGAAAGTGAAAACAGAGTGAGGGGAAGAGGCAGACAAACTACACTTATACCACATGGGCGAGGAAAAGGAGGGAGGGAGTGGCTGAAAAAGGATTGTCTGGGAAAAGAAACATTCATGTTGGCAAACACTGGAATTTCAACCAGCTTGACAGCCACTGTTCTGGCACTGAACAGTGGCTCTGACCTAACAGTGGATGAGGGCAAGATAAATCATTATTTCTATGAGGATGTTAATAACTAGGGCTGTCAAAGTTAGCACGATAATAACACATTAACGCAAAATCATTTTAACGCAACTTGTGATTTTTAGGTTGTAGCAGGCTCAGTTTAAAAGATAGTGTGAAGATACTGGTATCATATGAAACTACAATACCTAAGGAATCCATTGGTCCGGAAGGAGGCTAACTAAATAACGCTCCAAACTTGCTCTACATTTTAGCGAGGAACAACTGGCATGGCCATTTTGAAAGGGGTTCCTTGACCTCTGACCCAAGATATTTGGATAAAAATGGGTTCTATGGGTACCCATGAGTCTCCCTTTTACAGACATGCCCACTTTATGATAATCCCATGCAGTTTGGGTGCCATGTTATGATTTGAGCATATTTTTTATGCTAAATGCAGTACTTGTGAGGGTTTCTGGACAATATTTGTCATTGTTTTGTGTTGTTAATTGATTTAAAATAATAAATATATACATACATTTGCATAAAGCAAGCATATTTGTCCACTCCCATGTTGATAAGAGTATTAAATATTTGACAAATCTTCCTTTAAGGTACATTTTGAACAGATAAAACAATGTGCAATTAATTTGCGATTAATCCCGACTAATTATGGGAATATCATGCGATTAAACGCGATTAAATATTTTAATCGATTGACCAGAACATCTAGTGAGGTACATTGTACAGAGAGAGGAAAGCACCCAGACGAGGACTTTATACGACTCCACCAAGATGGAACATGTCTCCCAGAAACACCATTACATTTTTGAGCAACCCATTCAATTTGCTTCTCGGCAGTGGCTGATGTGATAGTCAACGCAGTTATCGTCCACTACATTTACCTCTCGAAATGAACTATTTCAGATGGGGGATGCATTTAATGATTTGTAATATAGTGTTGGCAGTGTTGCAGACGGTAATGGGTTCTCCCTGGTTTCTCTTTACAATACCAGTCATCAGTCATCATCGTAGTCTTGCCTTGTTTTATTTTTTGTTTCCCAAAAATTTTAATTGCTGCTCAGGATCTCACGATCGCTGGCGTGGGGGAAACTTAAGCAAGTCTCTCATTGTCTATTCATTGTAGTGAAACATCAAGGGGACAGAGAGGGGGATGGCTCGTTGCAGAGCCTCAGTTAAAGATCCTTTGCTAATGTGTGAGTGGGTGCTCGACGATATGAGTGTGTGGGGAGCAACTTGGCCCTTTCTATGAACCATGAGAGGAGACCATGAGGGGGGCTCATTACGGACAAGAGGATGTAGGGATAAAACAGTTTAGGCATCATGCCAGGACTTGGGGAGACTGGATACCAGCTCTTTTGAAAGCCTGCTGATCTTACGTAACAACGTTTTGTAAGGATCCCCTTGTGAACAGCGCAGCGTTGCAGTCACATTCTTGGAACCTGAAGAAGCCAGGCATTGAGGAAGCAAAGAAACTCACTTTCCCATGAAGCACTTGGGCACATTGCTGAGCTTCCTGCGTCGATCCTTGATCAGGTGCCGACTCTTGGTCATCATCATGTGGTAGAGCTTTTCCCCCTTCTCTGCAATCATCACATAGGCATCCCGTTCCATTCCCAGTTTGAGACCTACAAACAAAAGAGGAAAACAAGTCAGATCCAAGAGGATTTGTCACCCTTCCCATCAATGGATTGAGACGCGGAATGAGAATGAGAACAAACTTTTCTGTAAAAACAGTGACTGTATCATAAGAAAAATACAGCTGACCCATTACTTGACACAAATTTCAACTTGCTTTCCACAGCTCTCTACACGTGTCAAAGCTAAGAGGCAAAGGCTGTCATGGTGCAGTTAGAAGAGACAAACGGGCCTTTGCCTGGACGGCCCGGTTGTGTTCTGGTATTGTGCAGATGGAATGAGGCCAGGAACAGAGCACGGCGGCTCGGGTCTGCCACAACCTTCTGAAACAAACCCAGATGTTAATCTCTCCTAGACACGCTGTTTTGAGAATAAGTAGAGTTCAGGAGGGCATTGTGATCTTGATCTGGTTTCTGTGTTGGTTTGTTTACTATTATTCCTCTATTGTAAAGCAGAACATGTGAGGGCTCATTGTAAGGCCTGCTGCCCCAGTAAAAGCTCTCCAGTGAGTTCACAGTTTGAGCTGCTTAACCTCATCGTGGGGTTTGATGAACTTCTGAACCTCAATGTGAGACTTTCTGACTCGGGCAACTCAACTCTGCTGCACTGCGCCTCCCTAAGCTTCTTAACTCTACTGAGGGACACATCAAGCTGCTGAACTCGACTAGAAAATATTTGGATTGCATAGCGATACACTTGACAGAGAAAATATAATAATTTGTTACTCCTGGAAACAGATCTAACTTGGGATCTTTGCAGTGGGCGACTCCGGGGTCTGAGAAGTGAAGCCAATGCGAAGTGCCTTAAACTTGCATTCTTTCTAACAGCCAGCAGGGGGCGACTCCTCTGGTTGCAAAAAGAAGTCTGATTGTATATTAGTCTATGAGAAGTTGAGCCTACTTCTCACTTGATTTATTACCTCAGTAAACAATGTAAACATGAATTTATGGTCTCAATCGCTAATTTCAAGTCTTCTTCAATACAGCATGTGTACATTTAGTAAATTATTATTATTATTTAGAGTCAAACAGACCATAAAGCAGGGTATGCTTTAAGGTCCAGGCACACCAAGCCGACATTAAAGAACTAGTGGCGATGAAGGCCGACTGTTTCATCACCTCACGTCGCCTTTGTCTTGACCAGTTGCATTTGAACACACTGCAAAGACTACAAGCCGTTGTTATGATATGTACATGCCGACAATTTTCACACCACTCTCACTCACCACTTAGCTTTAGCATTGCTGATTGGCTAATCAGCCTAGCGAATCAGTGAATTCACCTTACTCTACTACTTTGAGAGGGCGCATCTCTTTGCAAATGAAATAAAGTATTGACTGAGTTAATCTTTGCATGTAAACTATTAATTAAAAATTAATAAAATGTTTTTGAGAATCGATCAATTCGACATTCAATTTTTTAAATATTTTCTTACACCCCTAGCCAGGGTCCTTAAGATTTTCTGACTCTTTACACTGTCCAGTACAAACTATGCAATACCGTTGAAATGCTGCATTATGCAACTTATAGCATTCAAAGTTAGAAGTGCTGTGGTGGAAGTCTGACCAACTGAAAGGGAGAGAGAGGGGTGAGACAAACGGCTAACTCTTGAATCCAGTTTTCCCATCGAGTCTTTGGGGTTGTGCACTGGCAGCCCGTGATGGAGGTGGGGTTATATTACATTTGACAGCAGCTGGAGTCGACTTAAACAATGAGTGTCATTGAACAACAGACGGGGCCTGTCCAGCGCAGAGGCCCCTCAGCTTCTGTTCCAGCTGTCAGAGTTTGTCTTGTGCTGCTCCTCGTCTTCCGGCGTTCATTGGCACGAGCTCATACCCGATCGCATTATCTGACCCACGTATTTTCCCTGAACTGCCATGAAAACGGTGATAAGACAAAAACACCTCCAGCTGGCAGTTGTTGAACAATAAATGTCTTATAGGAGAGCCACATGTCCAAAACAGGGATACATGGAAAAGGTCACATTAAACAAGGCGTGTCAGGAAAAGCAATAATGCATGAAAAAAAAAAAGCGTTGCCAGGATTTATTGCAGTAAAACTTTATCATGTAGCTGTCTAGACTGTTAGTAAAGAGGCTGAGAGAATGGTAAGCACACTGAGAGCAGACTATACTGTAGAGGGGTAACAGAAAGGGAGAGTGTGGGGAAATTGGGCACTGTGACTGATCTGGCATCTGTTAGCCTCAGGTCGATTTCCGCCGGGTTGAAACCAAACACCACAAGCTGCAGCACACTCCTTCGTACTTATTCCTACTCTGATACCCTTTCATCATGGGATCAGATGCTGATGACGTCGAACTCTGTTGCTGATTCTCATTTAATGTAAAATTACAGAGAGTTATTTGCAAAAATGCATCTATGTTGACAGTTGTACTCAGCCAATGCGCATGTGCAGCTAAACCTTTGAGCATTTTCATCAACATCGTGTTCAATTAGCTTTAGGGATCCAATTTTGATTTGTTAGCCATCAATGCTATCAGGTGACCTGTTGTGTACAACCCCAAATCTGGTTAAAGCCTTTCACACTGTCTAATGCACACAACATAACAAAGACAGATGGCCAGCGCTGAACAGGTGGGGACACATTTTAAGGCAAAAGAGGGACGTCTGAAGGAGCAACAAGAATATCAGCTTGCATTACTAATCTCAAATCAGTGGACGTGGTGCTGTGCAGGGCTTATTTTTACCACCAGTGAATGAAGTGGATTTTTTGGGGGGGGAGACTAAATACACTTTTGATTTTCTGCACACTAATCCAAAGCTAATTGTCAATTTATTATATGGCTGCAAAACAAACTGCTGAAATGGAAACGACTCTGTCTTCGAGTCTCTGCAAGAAACTTTTATTCTAGTAAAAATAGATCCAGATTAATTAAAGTGTATGACGTAACCGAGCTTCACTTTCTTTGACAAGCTTTTCTATTTCAAGCAAATGACCAAGATGCTTTTTTTAGCATATTTGTTGTTTGTGAATGAGACTTTTGACTCAACAGTCACTTCACACGGAGGGCTTTGATTAGTCTAATACCGCTGCTGCATCGATTTTTCTTGATTGTGATGAAAAGATTGTTGTAGCAGCCTCTGCTTAGCGCACAGGTCAACCAGGCCGACTGTAGACGTCATGTCACCTAAGCCTCTGTTTACGAAACAGAGGCAGGCAGCTTGTTCAAGGAGGGACACAACCGTAGGACACAGGCACTGCATCCAGGTCAGAAGCACATCCACAGTCATTACTGTGAGTCAGCTGAGCGAGCCTGGATAGTTTGTGAAACAACGGTGACACCAACATGTAGAGTAGCTAGAAAAGCAGAGGAGCACTTCTATACAATCAGTTACCAATTTATTAGGTACACCTGGTTAAAACTAATGCACTCTAACACAACAGTCCTACAATACATCCCACCCGTGGCAGTGCTGAAAGTGGGCCGGTACTCACCAGTACACAGAACCGACACTTCTTCATTTTACTTCTTGGCGTACTGTGACTTTTTCTTTCGTACCAGCACTTCTTAAAAGCTGCTGGTAATCTTTTCTGCCCTCTCCATATCAGGTTCTCTGGGAGATCCATAATGGTGATTCATAACGGTGCAGCGCCAACGTATTTGTGCTGAGCCTCATAACGTAGGAACATAAAAACTATGTGGAGAGCATCTGGACGAGCCGACGCACAGCACGGGTGAGGGGGAATGGGGGGGTGAGAACGAGGGTGCTGTAATTTATCCATACAATGTTCACGTCCTTTTTGTAAAATAATTAGTGAACTAGTCATAACTTTCTTTATTTGTGAACAAATATAATTAATGAAACATTATTTAAAAGTTTTCTGAATCTGCTCTTTCAGGGCAAACATTTCCAAGATTAAATGTTCAGACGAAGGCTGTGATACGTGTAAATAATTATAATAAATAATTATTTAGCTAGTAATAATAATGGTCCAAAATGATGTAAAATTGCACAAGTTTTGCATCAAATATCTTCTTCTTGTATTCACTGTAGAAATTCAGAATGTGTCTCTTTATTCTGCTGCATAATATGTAGAAGCATCCTGACTGGGACACTGCTCCTGAAACCTGAATGCTCCCCTACTATAGACTACAAATAACACAGGAAAGCACTTTAACTATTAACGCTGAACACACCACCTTAACCCTGTAATGTTCCAGAACCACGTTGGAATATTATTGGAGTATTATAGGCCTATTATAGAAGATGCATAGCCCAAGTATAATAATATAGCAGTAAAAGCTGATTATGACTGACACAGTATAACATGTTTAAAGAAATAATGAATAAATAGGAACAAGTCGCAAGAGATTGCTGATACCGGCCGATACGTACGCCAGCATGTGGATAAGGGTATTTATTTTTTTCCACTTCAAGCACTGACCTGTGGCAAGTGTATTTCATACAATGATCTTGTTGTAGCACTGTTAATTATGAAATAAATAAATAATTGCTCACACCTGTTAGTCCCCTTGTAAAACATGGTCGGTGGTGCCATGTTTTTCTATGCAGGATTACAAAAACAACTGAATTTTCCATGAGGGGAACTCTAGTATATAAAAGGATCATTTCTGGTTTCGCGCTCACAGGCCCATAAACCAGAAGTGCCATAAATTGCCTTTTAAAAAAGCGTTACTCACATTCTCTCTGCTCCCGTTCCCTCAAGATGGCGTCCAGCCACTTCTGCTTGTCCTCTGCATGTTTGGCCATGCAGACAAACCACTTGTTTTTAGCGGTGTTGTGGATCTTCCAGCCGTTCGTCACCGTGTAGTTGTTGCTATGATAGTCCGCTGCAAGGCAAAAAAGTAATTTGTAATTCATTTTTAAAATGGCAAAGGGGTCATTGTGAATAGCATTAATATACTTTATTATAGAGTAGGGTGAGCTATTATTTTTTTTCAATATATCAGGCCTTTATTGGAATGGCCTTTAGGGTTACACTTAAAACAAATAATCTCATTAAAATAAAATGTGCTACTGTTAATTATCTTGCTGGTTCACAGTTCTTCCTCGAGCTTGTTTTTCTTTCTCCTCTTGTTCTCTTTAAGCGTTTTCATTTTGAGAAAATGAGACAAAAAAACAGACACGTGCACTATGTCAACACTGACCTCAGTGGTAAGTAAAGAAAAGTAAGACTAATCAAATCACACTTGCAAAGATGTTGTATAAGTTAACTTTAAAGTAGGGCTGTCAATCGATTAAAATAGTTAATCATGATTAAGTGCAAATTAACTATTTTGTATCTGTTTAATGTACCTTAAAGGGAGATTTGTCAAGTATTTAATACTCTTATCAACATGCGAGTGGCCAAATATGTTTGCTCTATTCAAATGTATGTATATATTTATTATTGGAAATCAATTAACAACACAAAACAATGACAAATATTGTCCAGAAACCCTCACAGGTACTGCATTTAGCATAAAAAATATGCTCAAATCATAACATGGCAAACTGCAGCCCAACAGGCAACAACAGCTGTCAGTGTGTCAGTGTGCTGACTTGACTATGACTTGCCCCAAACTGCATGTGATTATCATAAAGTGGGCATGTCTGTAAAGGGGAGACTCGTGGGTACCTATAGAACCCATTTTCATTCACATATCTTGAGGTCAGAGGTCAAGGGACCCCTTTGAAAATGGCTATGCCAGTTTTTCCTTGCCAAAATCTAGCTTAATTTTGGAACGTTATTCATCCTTCCGGACAAGCTAGTATGACATGGTTGGTACCAATGGGTTCCTTAGGTTGTCTAGTTTCATATGATGCGATGATCTTCACTCTAGCTTTAAAACCGAGCCAAATACAACTTCCGACATATTGATTGCGGTAATGCGTTGAAGAAATTAGTGGCGTTAAAATTAATTTGCGTTAACGTGTTATTATCGTGTTAACTTTGACAGGCTTTACTTTAAAGTCATCTCCAAATAGGATTTAGTACTCTAGCAATGATTTAAAGGCCAATTAAAAAGATAAACATGATGCACCGTGCAAGCAGTAAAAGACCGTCTTTCCGCTGACTCAACAAAATCTCTCCTCGTACCCCTATCTAATTTTATCATCCATTTAGCTGCAGGTGAGCAGCTACTGAATAATGAATGGCCGCTGGTAATGGGGTGCATTAGTCTCACGCTCAGAGGTCATATAAATAGATGTGATACTTCAGGCCCCACAGGGAGCAGCTCCTGCTGATCTGGGAGAGCAGGAAACTACGTTGAGACACATTACTACTGTGTCCGGACTCTTCTTAGCAACTGGGAGGGAAAAGATGGATCCTTGCAAAATTTAATGTAAGTACATGCTGCGATCTGGTAAGGTGGCATTTATCAAGACAGAGAGGTGTATGAGTCAGTACGGATATATTTAATGCTTGCAAAGGTGAACAGCTTTCCACTCAGTTCACAATAAAATAATCAAACAGGCTGCTATTTGAGTCAGCTTCATCATCTGTGTGATATAAGGTAGTAACATAATGTATATATGGAATCAGGGTTATCTGTTATTAGCATTCGCAATCAAAAAAATTGTTTCCATTCGAGCTTTCAGCAAATAACCCCAGATACTTCAACACTTCATATCTTATACACTTAGTAATCAGATAACCTGTCTTCTGGGAGTTCAAACATGTACGCATTTTCAATGCGGGACCCCTCAGTTCTGCGAATACGGCCTGTTTTTCTTTGTGGTTTCCCCTTTAGCAGCCTAAATGTGACAGCCAGCAGCAAACATGCAGAAAAAAAGGTCATGTGAGCTTGCAAAATATTCTGCCCGCACAGTATAGACAAGAAAAAAAAGAGGAAACATGTGAGAGAGAGGAAGACGAAATGTTTCTACCAAGCCCAGCGCGGTGCCTCGCAACAAACCACAATAGCAGAATAAGCTGGCTGTATCACAACAAGCCCACAAACAGGTCGTTTATCTTTGGCACTACATCGCAACCCGATGCGTCAAGTTTATCGCCCGGCTCTGTGTTGCTTTTGCACTTCAGATTTGTATCCACGTCTCAACCTGTTACTGAATAGCTGACATCAAAAGCTGGTACATGAGGTAGCGAGCTACATCCTGTTTGAAACTAGGTGCAAGTACAACACTCCACCCAAACTGTCAACAAGTTACCTGATTCATATCCAACCACCAGATTCTAAATGGCACAGTTTCATGAACTAAATTGTGAAATTAAAAATGAGCACAAATTGAAAGTAGTGTTAATTAGGGCTGTCAATCGATTAAAATATTTAATATTTTTTGCCCGCAGGGCAAACACAAACCTGTTCCATCTTCCACATTTTCCACCTCCATCACCTCAGTGTTGATTCGGCCTCTGAACACATAGAGGGGCCCGTTGATAGACTTGGTCCTCTTGGTGGACTTCTTTCCAGAAACCCTACAAAATTGGACAACACTGTGGTTACACTCGGCAGGGAAAACATCCGTTGACGCCGGAGCCGCAGTAAGAAAAGTACATTCATACAGACACAGCTTTGGGAGCAGCAGACACGTGTAGTTGTTTCTGTTTTGCTTGCATACTAAAATCTGTCTACACAAACAGCAATGTGCACATTTGCTCCAATTTTCCATGTCTGGCTTCTTCCCACTCGTCAGTCAATATAAGTATTTTTGAATGCTTTCTTGTTCCTTCTGCTTTGACATGCTGTTGTGGGATATGTGCTGTATAGGTGCCCGGAGGTTTGCCTTTCTCACCTGGACTTCCTCTTACAGTAAACCAAAAGGTTGTCGAACAGGAAGAAGACACGTTCCTGGATATTGCCTGCTGAGATCTTCAGGAGATTTCCATGAAGCAGCAACTCTGTGCAGATATCTGTCAGGTTGGTGCCCTGAAGAACAAAGACAAAGATTGAAAAGGAGATTAGCTACTGACATTATTACTGTAACAAGCGTGACACAACTTAAGATGGCAGATGTATCAGTCATGGTCATATGCTCAAGTTTATTTTATTTGAGCAAAGCATGGAAACTCTGACAGCACTCTCAGTCTAAATTGGGGAGTTGCAAAGAAAACATTATTGTCTGTATCAAAACTTGAAGAGTTCACAGCCTCAGCGAAACAATGTGGAATTCAACTTTAACATTGTGAACAATTTGTTTTCATTCCATCGTCAGTGATAGGAAGGAGTACACACAGCTGTCTCCCACCCAGCTCCCACTTACGCCCAATTATGCAACACTGTAAAATATTAACTGCACACTGTTCACTGCCAGGACAGTAAGCCTCTCGCTAGTCAATCACTGAAGATGTGACAAGTAACAGTGTTGTCAACACATAGCAGCTGTTTAACGAGACTCTCCAAAACACTGTATCGATTTTTAATAAAAAACGTAAAGTCCGACAGCCCTCTGGCGGATCCGGCCGCTATTCAGTCTTTCTAAATAAACGCACTAAACTTACGCTAAACTTTGGCGAAGAAAAACTGTCATGACCATTTTCAAAGGGGTCCCCTTGACCTCTGACCTCAAGATAAGTGAATGAAAATGGGTTCTATGGGTACCCACGAGTCTCCCCTTTACAGACATGCCCACAATGTGCTAATTCCATGCAGTTTTGGTCAAAAGCCATGCAGTTTTTTGCATGCAGTACAAATGTGTTATTTTCACGTATTCTAAAATGGTGTATTTGACTATTTCTGCATACTGGTGTCTCTAAACAGTCTTGGAATTACATAAATTGGGTATGACTGGATATCTGAGACTCTTGTGGATCCAATGAGCCCAAATCCCCATGAATCACAATATATCCCCTTGCTTACAGTATCGCAATATATTGAATCGTTACCCCTGTATCATGATACGTATCATAACGCCAGATTCTTGCCAATACACAGCCCTACTCAACATTACTGCAGGGTTGTCTCAAACTGGACATTTTCGCAAATTCATAATGTGTAAGCACCAAACATTAAAGTGGTATCCCCGCAAAACTGTTACCTTGGCCAACATAGCTATAGTTTCCTGTGGGGCTCTGGAACAAACAAAGCTTTTTTATTCTCTTCTCAGGATTTAAACACATGTACGCGCAGATACATGCCTGCATCCATACACATAAAAATATAGCTGTACATGCATAGAGGAAGGAAATACATGACTCATGACATAGTACAGACTGTGGGTGGAAGTGCTTAAGCCTTATTCTGATCCCTGCAGTGAAACCTGATCAGATGTTTTGAACCTCTGCCAGGCCAAGAGGAGATTCAGAAATTGTGATATAAAAGCCTCGTCAACTAACCTGGATTTACTCAGGAAGATGTATTATGTTCCTCTGCAGCCTACCACCTTCACAGGACGTGATCGAGCCTTTCTTAAAAGCCGTTTCTCGTCGGTTATCAAATACACCCCAACTTGTTAAGACCGAAATAACCTTCTCTCTTTACCAAGCAGCATGACGCAAACCCACAAACACTGGTCTGTAACAGTCAATGGACTGCAAGAGCTGAAATGAGTACAATGTTTCTCTTTTCAACATATAATGCCACATTTTCTGTATTGAAAGGTCTGAATTATATGAATCATCAAAGATCAAGAGGTGTCTGAGAGCGTCCTTTCTCATTTTGAACGTATGACTGAAATTTAGACAATGAATACTTAGAAAAGTGAACCTTTCAGTCTTTGTTAATGAGGTTATTGACGTCAATCTGGAACTGTTGATTGACCACAGCATGGTATCTCATTAACCTTTTCACAAAGTGGCTGAACTTCAGGGCCAATTACTAACATTATTTACATGTCATTAGTTTCAGAAAATTATTTTCAGCGTTTTCACATTTCCAACTAGACAACAGAAACCGCTTTCACGGATACAGATACATGCATGAGCAACCGTGCATTCACAAGTTCCTTCCCGATTTGTGGATGACGCATGAAACCATTTCCTGCTATCATTTATAATTCAAAAGAGCCGAGGAAATATTAAAAGGATTTAATTTAACGTGGATAATTTCCTAGAGCCCATGAGCAGGAGTAGCTGCCCAGTGCTATCACAACAAGGCTACTAAAACATAGAATAAAACAACATCTCATTACTCATTGTTAAATGGATCATTCCACTCCGAATCATCTGGAACTAAATACACCCATGTGCCGACTTAGGACAACCTCCCCCCTTTTGGCTCGTAGAGTACCCAGCACCCCTCACCACACATATACATTAGATTTGGACTTCACTGTTGTCTTTGATGTTTCTTACACGGGTCCACCAGAGACCTGTGGAAACCCCCCGCAGGCCGCGCCCACTCTCAAGCGTCCATAATTGATTCCCATGAGTGTATATTTATGACGGATGTTCATCGCTCCAGAGTTCGTAGAGAGAAAAATGATTCCCGGAGCTTTTTCTTAAGGTGCATACCGACAGGGTCTGGAGAGAGGATCGTGTTTCAGACGATTGATTCAACCTCGTGTTAACTGCACTAACCCGAGCCGGGGGTTGGCATGATCGCGTGTATGAGAATTCAGATGGCACGCTCGTACCTATATGTGTCTTCTTTGAGCATTTGTAATGTGCGTTTGCAGGCAGGTCACGCCTTCCTGCATTTATTATGTATATGAAAGCGTACAAGTGTACAAATACACAGTGGCGGTGTATGTGTTGTGTACAGTGTATCTGAGCAGCGGTAATGCATCTGGGCCTGATTCGGCACTACTGGCGGCCTCTTCCATTAGAGCTGGAGGTGATTAGCCTGGAGAGTGGCTGGAGAGAGGAGAGAAGAGCAAGGCTAATGCTGTAAGGATGGAGGCTCTGTGGGGGGGGAGGGGGCAGGCTCGGGGTGAAGTGCCTTTCTGAGCTTCTTCTGAGTGTTCAGAGGAAAAAAGCACAGAGAAATTGCCTGTACTGAACCACAAAAATGACAGTCTGAGGTTTTCAACCGAATGAATCAGATATAAATCCATTTTTAGAAGTGAAAGTAGGATCTTGGCGGTAACTTCATGGCTGTGATCTGTTTAATGACTAATCTGAGTTCAATAATCATTAATGTTCAAGCTGTTCAGGTTAATCAGCTCAACATTAACCCCATTACCAATCTGAAAGTGACTCGCAGAGATACCACTTGCTGTTAGGATTGCATCTAACAATTATTTCCACTATTCATTATTAGTTCCATCTAAGGCTGTCAAAGTCCTATCGTGTGAACGAGATAAAAACGTGTTAACGTAAATTCTTTTAAACGCCACTAATTTCTTAACGCATTAATGTAACTTTTTTTAATCCGATGGGCCTTTCGGAAGTTGTAGCAGGCTCAGTTTTAAAGCTGCAGTGAAGATACTGGTATCATATTAAACTAAAAAAAAATAAGGAATCCATTGGTACCAACCATGTCATACTAGCTTGTCGCGAAGGAGGCTAAATAACGCTACAAACTTACGCTAATTTTTGGAGAGGAAAAACTGGCATGGCCATTTTCAAAGGGGTCCCTTGACCTCTGACCTCAAGATATGTGAATGAAAATGGGTTCTATGGGTACCCACGAGTCTCCCCTTTACAGACATGCTCACTTTATGATAATCACATGCAGTTTGGGGCAAGTCATAGTCAAGTCAGCACACTGACACACTGACAGCTGTTGTTGCCTGTTGGGCTGCAGTATGCCATGTTATGATTTGAGCATATTTTTTATGCTAAATGCAGTACCTGTGAGGGTTTCTGGACAGTATTTGTCATCGTTTTGTGTTGTTAATTGATTTCCAATAATAAATATATACATACATTCTCATAAATCAGGTAAATTTGCTCACTCCCTTGTTGATAAGAATATTAAATACTTGACAAATCTCCCTTTAAGGTACATTTTGAACAGATGTTTAATCGTGATCAACTATGGACAATCATGCGATTAATCGCAATTAAATATTTTAATCGATTGACTGACGGCCCTAGTGAAAACTAAACAATTAATCGTTTTGTGTATTAAATGAACCTAAGAGTGAGTCTTCAATTTCATTGTTTAACTATCAGTCCAAAACTCAAATATATTAAATTTAAAATTGTATAAAACAGAAATGCAGCACAAGTCTTCACATTTGAGAAGCTGGAACAGGAGAACATTTGATAGTTTTGTTGGAAAAAACACAGTTATCAAAATAATTGGGTAAATTTCTCTCGATCTTCTGCTCTGTTGATTGGCTAATCGCTTCAGCACTACTCGCTGTCGTCTCGGGTTATACTTGAGACGTAAAATAAAAGACGGGGGACATCATGGTGGCTAAAGCACAAACCATGGAACAGAAAGAAACACACATGATTCATTATTCATCACAAGAGGGACCAGAAAATGTTCTGTTTGGTCTTTTACTGTCAATATACCAAAGCTAAATAACCAATTACCAGGTCAAATTGTGATTTTTTTCTGAGGGAAAGGGAGAAGAGGGGTCTGTTTTGGCAAGCAAATAGTGGGATGTCCCAGTGGGGCCCACTCTCTGGTTCCATCCTTCAAAAGGTCCCCTCATATAACCCTCCTAGTGCCTGTGAGACTAGAGCTCTGCTTCCTAGGTCTCCTCTGATTGGGCAGTATGCCTTGTTGGCATCCCCCGTGGCACCCTGTGTGGGTGGATTGTCCCATTGGTGCCTGCTAAGACAAGGCCTCTGTTGTGGTGGGTGAGGGAGGCGTGAAAAATGCACTGGACCCTTCGCTCGGCTCCCAAGCCCCGTCCGTGGCCCCTGTGCTCAGAGCAGTGATTTGGCTGCAGAAGTGCCTAACACTTAAGATAGATAAAGGCCGTGGTGCTTGAGGTCTCTCTAAAGTAAGTTTGGTTTTGTTTGTCGTGGTTATGTTACAGGACTTTTGTTTCTTCCTTTTACAGAAGCCTTGTACGAATCAAAATTGTGCTTCTCTTTCTTTCCTTCAATTTTTACCCTCTGAATGTCACAGCACTGCCCCGAGCCATTTAGTCACCATCTTTCAGCTCTCAAGGTTTCACCTCTCAAACAAGTAATAGCTGTTTGTCCTCTCAAATTGATCTCTGTCTTACCTCCATGAATACTGTCTGACCCTTTCTCAGGCTACATCCACACTCATACGTTTTCGTTTTAAAACGCATAACTTTTGCTACGTTTATACCTAGCGTCCACACTACGCCGGCGTTTTTCGAGCCCCTAAAACGGAGACGTTTGAAAACGCTGCTGACCCAGTTTTGGCTTTAAAACTCCAGGGTTGCGTTTTAGTCTGGACGGACAGAAACGGAGACCTTTGAAAACAATGACGCAGACACCCACGTTTGCTTCTTGATTGGGTCTTATCAGTCATGACGTGTCCTTCCCTGATTCGTCACGCCTCATCACGTGAACCTTTTCCGAAACGACATCAGCCTCGACCACCAGTGGTTGATTTCAACATGGATAACGAGTTACAAGCGTTGCTGACCTTCTGGTCTATGCTAGCAGCTGTTAAATTCTGCATTTTATAATGCTACCACTGCATACATGCGCAGGAGGCAAGCTATGATTCGAGCGCTTTGCATCAATTCCTGTGTCCAGCGCTGCTTCCTGTTTACACCGGCACGTGCATGCCCAGCATGGATGTATTAAGAGAACTGGATACAGCGTTGGTGGCGGGCTCCCGTTCATTCCTATGAGAGTTGCTCAGTGAAGCATGAGGCCAAAATGGCTCATCTGCCGAGAGATAAAGTACCCGGATCATCCGGCAATCTTCCACATCCATTTGGGCCCATAGCAGGCGCAGTAGCGTTTTCTTTAACCCCACCTCCCAGCCCTCGTTCCAGCCGTGGTCTGGATCTCATTCACATGAACAGATGAAGGGAAATAACTCTGGATTCAGCTATTAGTGCATTTTACGACATTTAGGACCTAATGATTTAAATAAGGGCTATTCAACTGTTCATACTGGGGAGTTGATTTACCTCAAAAAAACATTATCCGCTGAGTTACAGACGTCTCTTTCCCAATGTAAGTCTATGGGGAAAAGTCTTTTTGGGCCCAATGGCATCACGTGACGGATACGGAAGTTGTAGTACCACCGTTTGGCCACTTCAAAAATTAGCTTCACAGCCCGGCGCTCTTCCTGGGGGCTTGATGCCCAGTGTACGTGAATGGTCATGTGATACGTGTTGTCAGGCGTGGAAGTATGGACGGACATTAATGCTGAAACGGCCCTAAAACGCTTGTCTGGACGGAGATCGTACGAAAACATATTAGTGTGGATGTAGCCTCATTCCCTTTCACTCCAAGTCCTTCTTGCTCTCACCTCCCAGCCCTCGATGTGGGACTGCAGCTGTTCAAGAGCCTCCAGTTTCTCCATCTGCCTCTTGGTCTCATTGATGTTGGAGCAGACAGCCTTCATGGATTGCAGAGCCTCCTCCACTGCTGGGTAGTCGGCGTGCTTCTTAGGGGTCCGCTTCAGCAGCTCCTAGATTTGGGAAGGGGGAGTTTTAAAACAAAAACTGTAGAATTTCCAGAAGGAAGCACATAGAAAAACACTTAAATCTTAGAGCAGCATAAAGTTCTGTGACCTTTAGTAACAACAACCTCTTCTACGTCCCAAACTCGCCACCCGCCAGCCCCGCAGTTGACAATATTAGTGGAAAGATTGGTGCCTTGAAATGCCAGGAGACACATTATGATCTGCACTAGCTATCATGTTAGTTTGGTTCTTTAGATTGTCTGTGATATGTCAAACAAAGCTGGTGTTATTATCTGATGACAACATCATAACGTCAGTGCAGCAGTTGTACGGTACCTTCAGCAGCAGAGGGTACTTGCAGATCCTCTGAATGGGGTTGAGAAGGTAGCCCTCCAGGGGAATATCTGTGCTTTTCTTCCCTCCGAGTAGCATACAGTGCTGAAGACAAAACGCAAACAAACAATATTACATACCAATGTTCGCCAAGGCACATTAAATAGTAAAAGAAAAATGATTATGTGTAGCATCACGCGGAAAGTAGAAAATTCTGCCTGTCTGAAATGCAAGAGGTATACAGTAAGAGCTTGAAAATAAAAGGAATGGATACACAGAAAACCTCTTAACGTCTTATCAGTTGCACATCACACTCTTATATTTAAGTTTGGGCTGTCAAAGTTAACGCGATAATAACGCGTTAACGCAAATTCGTTTTAACGCCACTATTTTCTTTAACGCGTTAAAGCAATCGATCTTTCGGAGGTTGTAGCGGGCTCAGTTTTAAAGCAAGAATGAAGATAGATGTCATACTAGCTTGTCGGGAAAAAAGCTAAATGACGCTCAAAACGTTAGCTAAATTTTGGCGAGGAAAAACTGTCAGCCATTTTCAAAGGGGTCCCTTGACCTCTGACCTCAAGGTATGTGAATGAAAATGGGTTCTATGAGTACCCACGAGTCTCTCCTTTACAGACATGCCCACTTTATGATAATCACATGCATATACAGTATAAATATGTTTGCATAAAGCAAGCATATTTGCCCGCTCCCATGTTGATAAGAGTATTAAATACTTGACAAATCTCCCTTTAAGGTACATTTTGAACAGATAAAAAATAATTGCAAATTAATCGTGATTAACTATGAACAATCGTGCAATTAATTGTGATTAAATATTTTAATCGATTCACAGCCCTAATTTAAGTTATAAAATTGTTGCGTACAAAAGTGAAAACCAAAGAAGTTAGAGAAGAAAATGTACCGGTGAGTCCAGCCATGTCTGGACAGTGATTTGTCCAGCCTTTTCTTTAGTTTTACGTCCTGTTAGCAAATGATTTTCCATGCGAATCTCTGCAACGCCGCATCACGTTACCAGTGGAATGAATTAAAGATTAATCAGGGTAAAAAAAATCGAATAATTCTTCATTAGGTCTTGTTCTTTCAAAGTGCATCTTGATTCAGTTACAGAGTAGAAGAGTCCATTTAACTTTTCCCTTGATTGTTAATTATCCAACACATCACCCCGTCTATTTTAGTGCATTCACAGCTGTTTTCATCGCTGTCTCATACCTCTTGTGTTTTTTCAGCAATAAACAGACTTTAATTGACTATTGTTGTCATTTCCCTTCAGTCACAATCTGTTGCACCGGCATCAGATCTATAACAGGTCCAGGTGCAGAAGAACAATCCGTCTCTGTTTGTCTGAGAGCGAAGCCTTAGGTGTGGTACATTTTCCATATATCCACGAAGTTATTAAACCTGTATGCAGTCTGAGACATGCTCTTCATACTAAAAATAATGCGTGTGCAATTATGGAGCAAATGCTTTGCTGCCACTGAAATAGCATTTGTGTATTTGGTCTCTTGAGAAAGAATAAATATAATGAGTGATTTTCAACAGTAATTGTCATGTAGGCCTACATTCTTTTGTTTCACAAATGCACAATTATTTACTTCTTAGTCTATTTATACTTCATTATATTAGAGTAAAGGGAACTAATGCTATTACCATTAAATTATTTATTCATTAAATTAATTTGTTACTTGACTTCTGTGACCTCTCCGCACAACCTCGATGGATGTAGTAGCCGGAAAAGCTTCACCGCTAATGACCACATCCTGTCACCAAAGCTTTATTTCGGCATGTCTATGGTGTTTAATTATTGCCAATAGCCCTTTTCTGGTCTGTTTCAGCCATATTCTAAGATTTAGATTGACACAGGTGTATTTGTATTAAGGCTGTCAATTGATTAAAATAGGTAATCGTGATTATATGTTTTTTTATCGGTTCAAAATGTACCTTAAAGGGAGATTTGTCAAGTATTTAATACTCTTATCAACATGGGAGTGGGCAAATATGCTGCTTTATACAAACTATATGTATATATGTATTACTGGAAAATCAATTAACAACACAAAACAATGACAAATATTGTCCAGAAACCCTCACAGGTACTGCATTTAGCATAAAAAATATTCTCAAATCATGATGGCAAACTGCAGCCCAACAGGAAACAACAGCTGCCAGTGTGTCAGTGTGCTGACTTGACTCTGAATTGCCCCAAACTGCATGTGATTATCATAATGTGGGCATGTCTGTAAAGGGGAGACTCGTGGGTACCCATAGAACCCATTTTCATTCACATATCTTGAGGTCAGAGGTCAAGGGACCCCTTTGAAAATGGCCATTCCAGTTTTTCCTCACCATTATTTAGCGTAAGTTTGGAGTGTTATTTAGTCTCCTTCGCGACAAGCTGGTATGACATGAATGGTACCAATGGATTCCTTAGGTTTTTCCAGTATGCCAGTATCTGCACTCAAACTTTAAAAATGAGCCCACTACAACCTAAAAACCGCAAGTTGCGTTAATGTGTTAAAGAAATAAGGGGCGTTAAAACAAATTTGCGTTAACACGTTATTATCAAGTTAACTTTGACAGCCCTAATTTGTACATATATAATGTGCAGCATTTTCGTGTGCGTCATGTTTTTATTTTAGTATCTTAATTCACGTGACTGCATGGTATGTGTGTATGTTGGTAGCACTTATTTTATGTACAACAAAAGATCATTCCCTTTCTGCTTCTCTCAAAGGAAAACAACAGTGAGGAGATTAAAACAAAAAAGACCTCAGTGGTATTTTTAAGATGGCTTATTTAGACACAGACTTCTATATCTGTAACTATACTACATTCCTTCTACTGTGCCGCTGAAAAAACCCTCCAAAACCAACTAGAGGATCACTGAGAAACCTCTAAAATGTGTTCTCATTCCCCGGAAGATTTGGTCTTTAAGAAACTGCCCCCCAGAACCAGTTGAAAGGAAGGGTTTTCTTCAGAAGTGGAGGGGGGGTTGCAGTTATAGTCATGGTTTCTCTACGCCTTGTATTTTGTAGGAGCGCAGCCTGTCAGTATGCTATGAGCTCATGGGATGGGATGAAAGATCAAAAGCAGCCGTGCAGATAAACCACTTGAGTGTTCTCCAGTGGGAAAGAAGGCAGGAGATCAGTTTAGAGCATTATAATCATATGGCAACTCCTCTCACAGAGCAGGAGAGGATGCTGGGGGGATTGTTGATGGGAAAATGAGCAGCAAAAATGCAACTGATCACGACTGCAGAACTTTGGGTTTCCACAGAATCCTAATGTACTAATGCATTACTCTCCCATACCACAACTTCTATCTAAATCTTCACTGACTTCCTTTTCTTCTTTCCTCTCATCTTCTGCTTATTAGTAATCTGCCAGCCTAAAGCCAGAATTCCCTCTGCTCTTCACTCTGACCTCCTTTTGCTTTCGCTTCACTTCTCTCTTCTCTTCCAACGCAATTAGCACTTCATTTAAACATACAATTTCAGAAGCCCTCTTCATTGTGGGATTCAATTAGCATAAAAATAGTTTAATCCATAAAAAAAGAATTAAACACAGCTGAAAAGACGCCAACGGCAATACATGTTACCCTGCCATTAATTTCTATGACAAAAATGTGCAATGGTCTCCACTTCAAGAATTGAAAAACTTTCATTCTGTATCCTCTGCTATTCTACAGAAGAATCACATATTTTCTTTGTCAACTTCTTAAATAGAATATCTGTGTCTTTTTAGGGCTGTCAAAGTTAACATGATAATAACATGTTAACGCAAGTTCATTTTAACGCCAATAATTTCTTTAACGCATTAACGCAACTTGAGATTTTTAAGGTTGTAGCGGGCTCAGTTTTAAAGGTAGATCCTGGTATCATATGAAACTAGAAAAACCTAAGGAATCCATTGGTACCAACCATGTCATACTAGCTTGTCGTGAAGGAGGCTAAATAACGCTCCAAACTTACGCTAAATTTTGGCGAGGAAAAACTGGCATGGCCATTTTCAATGCAGTACCTGTGAGGGTTTCTGGACAATATTTGTCATTGTTTTGTGTTGTTAATTGATTTCCAATAATAAATATATATACACTTGCATAAAGCAGCATATTTACCCACTCCCATGTTGATAAGGCTATTAAATACTTGACAAATCTCCCTTTAGGGAACACTTTGAAAAGATAAAAAAATGTGCAATTAATTTGCGATTAATCATGATTAACTATGGACAATCACGCGATTAAATATTTTATTCTCTTGACAGCCCTATTTTTTTCTAAATTATAGTGAATCAATCTTGTTTCTATTTTGCTCTTGGCTGCTACTCAAAGCACAAGAGCTAGTCCAGTGTTTGAGATTATACCGAGCAGGTCTGACAACTGTTTTCAGACTAAACCAGATGTTGTGTAGTGATTTTATTTTGGAAGCGTCAATGTCACACAAGACCTAACCAATTAACCGCCGCATGACTGGGCCAGGAGAAGCAGAAAGCCAAAGCACACAGCAACACTCCGATCCCACTGTTTCCAGTCCCGTGGGTCAGAATAATGCCATGGAAGCAAACCATCAGGCAGCGACAAGCGCAGGGCCTCAGATCTCTCGGCCAATCCCAAACAGGCTGCCAACACTCCACAGCTGGCTGGCCCAGAATCTGCAGATGATTTCATTGGTTCGGCCCCCGCTCAAAGGCCCCGTCGTCATTCTGAGTTCATTGTCCATGGCCAAGAGGTTTGGGTGTCAAAACACAGAAAACAGCTGGCAGCGGAAACACTACAAGAGCGACACAAAAGTGACCTTGATGGTGGCTGCATCCTGTCCGGGCAGGAAGAACCCTCCGACCTTTTTATGGTTTCTTCCCTTTATTCAAGTGTTAACATGGAAATGGAGGTGATGTGATGGAAGGAAAAATGAGGAGGAGGATGGATAGATGAGAGAAAAAGAAATACTGTATGCGAGAGGATACTCACAAGAGGAAAGAAATGTAGGGCAAAGGTAGATGGTAGTAAAGATACAGGAAAGACAATAAGGTGCGAGTTGTGTTATATGGACAAACACAAGTCTGACCACCACTAGAGGAAGGATACATAAGACTCATGTGACATGAAATAATGAAAACATGGAGATTTTTTATACATAATTAAGAGGAGAGACGTCAGAGTCATAGTGAGAAGAGGAAGGAAGCCCATAAAAATGCGGAAGAAAGGCAAATTCGATGACATGTGGAGTGGAGAAGCCATGGCTCCAGACTAACTTTTTACATTGGTTGCACTGGTGCGCCTCACTTTTTAATTTAGGTGCACCAACACATAATTTAGGAGCACCCAAAAATGTTCATCATGGCTTTTAGCGGCACAATAATATATTTTAAGCATTTTGTCAGTTCCCATAGGCCTACATTAGGGATGTCACCATACCAGAAATTTAATACTCAATACAAATACCAGTGAAATTCCATGATTCTCGATACCAATGCGATACCACGTTAAAAAAAACAAAAGTAAAACAATAAATCCCATGTACTTCAACATCCTCTCCTTTATTACCGTTTACATACTGTTTTTTGTTAGGAAGTTAAACAGGTCATAATCCCTCTCTAATATCTATTTTATATTGCTGTGAAAACATCTCCTTCAAACAACGGGATTTATTCAAGTTTCTCACCAAAAACTGCATTTTACAAGATCACATTTGAACACATCATAATAATGTTTGAATTTGCCATAGCCCAATACTCATCTTTACTGAATAGAGCCTGAACGCATCATAATGTGAATGAATAGCACCTCCCATTAAGCTCTTGTCCTGCTGATTTCAACACAGATTTGTTGTTCACAGTGCAGCATCATCAGGGAAAAAATAGGGTGGGTCCCCTAGACGCGTCGATAGGGAGTTTACCAGTCTACCTATGGTACCGTCAGGTATCCACATGTTTACAAATTACATTGGTATAACAGTAGAGCTGCACAAATAATCAAATTTTAATCGCGATTATGATTTTGGCTTCCCACAATGAAATGAACATGATCAACTGCGATATTGACGTTTTAAATGCTTCACTCATAGAAAACTCTGCTGCATAAATCAAGCGCTTCCTAAGCTAAAGCTCGCAGTTTGTAACAACTGCAAGTCCAAAATAAGCCATGGAGGAACAACCTTAAAAACATTTGGAAAAACTAACTCAATCAGACTCTTATTATATTATAATTCATTCCCATGATGCTGCTCAGAGTAATCACAGTGACGGAGCTAAGGAGCTCAGTAAAAAGTGAGTATTGGGCGAATGGATAATATAACGCTATCATGATACGTTCAAATGTAATCTTGCAAAATGTAGTTTTTGGAGAGAAACTTGAATAAATCCAGTTGTTTGAAGGAGATGTTTTCACAGCAATATAAATAGATTAGATTAGAGATTAGAGAGAGAATTATGACCTGTTTAACTTCCTAACACTAGCTCTAAGCCGCTTATAATATTTAATCAAAACTACTAATGCCAAAATTCTTCATAATCAAAGCAAATATTTAAATAAAAATACAATCTTTTATTTCCTTATCATTTGAATTATGTGTTTTTATGGCAATAACCACTATAGATGACAATAACAAAGTAAAAGGATAACATTTAGACATTTTGACAGTTGGAATGTAGCACAACATGGAAGCGAAAGCAACGCTCTGTTTTTTTAAATGCAAAATTGCAATAAAAATATTTTGTCCCTGAAATCTATGACCGTGATAATAATCGTGATTTTAATTTTGGCCATAATCGTGCAGACCTATATAAGAGTAGTGTAATGTAATGTGTGCGTAGCGAGTGAGTGATAGAGTGACGAAGAGAGAGAGATGCGCTGAGAGCAGATCCGCAGTTTGAATTACCGGTATGTTTTATGGTTGTGATGTTTCTCGAGGAGGAGTACAGGGCGCGGTTTCACACATACACACACAGAGAAAGACGTGTCAGGTGCACCAGCGCACCAAATGAAAATGTTTAGTTGCACTCGACAGATTTTTGGTTGCATATGCGACCAAAATGGATGCAGTCTGGAGCCCTGGAAGCAATGAGAAGAAGATAAGCGGGGCAGATGAGAGGAGCTGTGACGACTTACCAGCAGGAAGGTCCTGATGTTGGGGATTTTGTTTAGCTCCATGAGAAGTCGCAAAGCCTTCTCATGGTTACTGCAGTACTCGCCGTACACTGAGAAACTCTCCCTCTGCAAAACAGGAGAAAAACACAGGTCAGGATGGCAGACCAAGGACTTGATGCCACATTTTACTAGTTGGCAGCCTCCAAGGGTCCACGGAGACAACTGACAGGAGGAAGATTCACAGTGCAGAGCAGAAGCTGGGGAGAAGGCTCCAGTTACTGA
This sequence comes from Sebastolobus alascanus, assembly GCA_916701645.2. NCBI lineage: Eukaryota > Metazoa > Chordata > Actinopteri > Perciformes > Sebastidae > Sebastolobus > Sebastolobus alascanus. The sequence goes on along the minus strand of CAKAOJ020000014.1, from coordinate 4,333,843 downwards.
AGTCTAATGAGATTCAGTACTATTGCAAGGAAAGTGGTGGATAACTGCACTTCCACAGCTGTCATGGCTTATCATTATTAGTTGTAGCAATCCGAGTATGGGTTAAATCAGCAGCAACTGGACTTGGTCTAGATTCCTGAAGACGTTTCACTTCTCATCCAAGAAGCTTCTTCTGTTCTGGCTGAATGGTAGGGAACCCAGGAATTTATCCTCTGTGGGGTCGTTAGCAGGATAATAGAAACCACTCAGTACATTGGTGCTCCTAGGTGTGACGACTATAATTATGGGTCGTTAGAGTTAGCTAGTAGTAGCAATGTTTGCTATGCCAGGCTATCATGGTGAAGTGTAACTGCAACAATGATTAGACAAAACTACTGAAAGAATATAGACTCTCATAAAGCTTTAATATGTACTACAGTATTCATCCACATCATTTGTAGCACTTCTCTTTTTCAAAGAAGTCCGTCATAGTGGGGGAAAAAATAGCATGCCAACAAAGCACACTTCCTTTTTCCTAGGTGATAGCATCACACGGTGCCACAAGACAAAATAACCCCAGCACCAATACAGAAGCTTTTGTCGAGCTGTCATTTAGTTTTCTTTACCATACGTAATATGACACTCGGGCAAGTGAACACACTGTAGCTTTAAATGCATTATTCATGCAGCATAACAATGTATACACAGTATCACAGCTGCAGTTGAATTTACACCCTGAAGCCCATTGTGGCCTATTGTGTATTCTTTACTGTGCTACAGTAATTGGGATGTGAAACCATGTGCATGGTGGGGCCTATAAAGCTTGAGGTCTAGAAACTGAAACTGTCATCTGAAACAGCGTAGTAAGTGAAATCCAAAACTGCAGGTGCTCTGACACCGCTTTCAACTTTAACTGCTGCTGCCCGGAGGCTTTGCATCTAAAGCTGACCTGACCATAATGCTACAAAGGAATCATCAGTATCCAGCCATCGAGACCAATCAGCCTAAAGAGTTTGATAGCATATTTGGATAATCTTATGAGTTCCATAAAATTATCATCTTTGACAACACCTTTAAAAATACAAATGGTTACCAAGGCAGCATCCTGTACAGGCACGGATGTGCAAAAGAATCATGCGTGTGGTTTTACTACCACACACAAACTCAACTACATACAGTGTCACTGCTGAGTGCTTGTGACTGTTTTACATGGTAACCCAGCAGTGGTGACAGAAGCAGCCAAACAAAGCTAACAGCTCTTTTTATAGAACTCTGTGTCTCTGCTCAGTCCCGTTCCCCTGACCAGAGGGAGCTGTACATCTTTTGTAGATGTGTAAAACAAGTGAGCAGCACAATATAAGCAGTGGGCAGTTTTTTTTACCACACAGGCAGGCAGGAACCCAAACACACCCAAAGCCACATTTGGCAGGGGATTCCAGTCCAAAGCACCACTGGGAGCAACAGCTGGGCCGACATATGGTGTAAAACCCCAGATACTGTCAGAGTGAGTTAATACACAGCTCGAGGAAGAGAACACAGGAGGGGCAAGACTTTTAAATACCACTTTAGTCTGTTTGTTCATGTGTACATGTAAAATTAATAATTGTAAGAGTCTGAAAACAGCAATTTATTCTAAATGATTGCCCATAATATGGACAAAGGACTATACTGGTATTTCTGCTAATCTACTCAAAATCATCTACAGCAGTGATTCTCAAAGTGGGGTCTGGGGACCCCCAGGGGTCCGTGGCACTCTGTCAGGGGGTACGCAAAATAATTCACTATAAATTATAAAATTGTGCATATCTACGGACCATTTGCGGCAATAAAACAAGCATATTGTGTCCAATACTCCCAACCAGGTTAGTTTTGGGCCAATAGAAACTCTGATACGATTGTGACACATAGCAATAAGTTAAATAGTTTAAATATTAAGCACTTACTAAAGTTGAAATGTCTGGATTTATTAGGACTATGCCAGTCTTGCCACTGTTCATTTTCTGAAAGCTATTAAGATCAATTACTTGAAATGTAGGGATGTAGTAAACAAGGCTGGAAATTAGAACCAGCCAACAGCTAAATGCTGGTAAAATATGCAAGTGGCTACTAGATTCGCTTCACTCACCAGCCAAAAAAAACTATGGAAATCTATTGAGTGGCTGCTAGATTTTGGAATCCACCAGCCACAGTGGCAGGTGGACAAAAAAGTGAATTTCCATTTTCCATTTCTGTCAAGTTGAGTCCATATGCAATTTGAATAAAATCTCCCTGTTTAAAGGTATATTAGTGGTATTAACATTCAATAACATTGCAAATTTCCCCGCTGTGGCACTAATAAAGGATTATCTCATCTTATCTTAACATGATTCAAATTGAAATGTGTTTCTGTTTATCACTATGAAAAAGGTCTGAAGTATTTAGGTTGAAAGGTTTTAGAATACAAATAGTTCCAATGAAATCTAAGAGTACAATCATAAACTTAATCTATGTTCCGATAAAGAGAGGGTCCTCGGAAAATTTTCTTCCCTGTAAAGGGGTCCCTGGCCCCAAAAAGTCTGATAACCTCTGATCTACAGTATATTTAACAAAATTCATTATTCCCATTTTCCAGACTTCCATTATGTCATTGGTTTCCATTCTTTCTGGTGCAAAAAATCATTGTGAGTAAGGTAGTATTTACAGACTAAGAGGGCTTCATCTCTCACATTAACACTTTGTCATAAAATGCATGCTTCATAATTTATTTCACTGAGACCACTCTGTTAGCTCAGCAGTCCCAAACCTCTCAAGCAGAAACAAATGCAAAGTATTGTGACAATAAAGTTGATTCTGGCTCTATTTTGTCCACAGCATGACACTACATCATCTAGCAAAAAACTATGTTGGCAGGCCAAATGCACCAAATATCAAATACCTTGTAATATGTAGCAAAATGTGACGTGAATGTGAATTTTGCAGCTTCTTTCCATGCTGTTTTGTTGGAAAACATATTAGACAATGGTATGCTTTATAAAGCAGTTGACGGAAATGTAAATTGCACATCATTTGTGGGGTTAAAACCTGGGAAAACCACAGCATGCTCTTTTAAAGTTTTACTCTGGGGAGACTAAGCAACTAAAAAAAAACTCCAATAGCTTGCAATTCATGACACCAGTAATGTAAACAGAATATATCTTCTGCCTGTCTGCTATCCCCAATTATTTAACCAGGAAGAGCTTGCAGCGACTACAGTGAACATGCCCAGACTGTTAAATCCAATAGCAAACAGGATGACATGTTTCCATGCGTCAGAGCGTATCCCAAACAACTTGTTGAGGTTTCTTGTACCTGAATTATGCTGTTCCAGGCTAAATCATAAAGAGAAGAGAAAAGCAATACATGGACCAACCCACCAACAGAACACTTGAGCAGGGAGTGTTTAGGGACATGTAAATGTAGGAACTATATATCGGTTTACACACATGCTCCTGGATGTGGTGGCACGTCAGTAGCTGAACCTGAAATAACCATTTCAGCTCTCAGTCACCATCATCTCCCACAAACAGCAGGCCTTTTTTGCAGCTATGTTTACAACCAAAGCCCTCTCCGAGGTATTTCCTTTTCTCAGGTGACAACTAGTTAATTCAGGCACAACTAAATGCTTTACCAGGGCCATAATGTGAACCACAGAGTCAATTTTAAACATCAGGACTACTCTGAAAGACATCAGTTGTCCCTAGAATAGCTCAAAGACGTGGGTTGTCCCTTTGATAAACATAAGTCTGTATTTGAATTCGTCGTCATTGGAATGTTATTCCGGAGGCTAGATGAGAGGGTAGTATCACACACAGAGGAATCACATCGAGTCAAAGCATAATGGGTGTAGTTCAGAAAGTGCATAATGACATGACTGTTGCTTCTTGCACAGTGCTCATGTATACACTCCCAGAAATAGAGCAAATATTGATGTCTCTGATTTCTCCTCCTGGAGTCACTTTTTCACCTTTGCAGGGTTTGAATGATCTCATGCATGCCGTGATCTTGAAACGAGGGCTAACATTGTGTGTGTGCGTGTGACTCGTTCTAAATTCTTGCCTCAAGTTAGTAAGAAAAATATTATTTGGTTAAAAACGTCCTATATTCATTAATAGTGATAAAGAAGCATCTGTATACCGCTTAAGAAGAGTTACGATGAAAAACTGGTTATTTTAATTCATGCATTTGATGTTTTATGTAAACTGTGAGTTGCCTTGTTGCTGAAATGTGCTATATAAATAAACGTGACTTCAAAAGAAAAGGCTGGTGCACTCTTTTTTTTTTTTTTTTTTTTTTTTACATCTGCAGCCTCCCAAGCCATCTTGGCAACATCTGACTTTGAATAGCAATGAATCTTCCCATTTTGCTTCCCTAACTGTGAGTGGCAGACAGTCTTGTGGAACAATGCGGGAGGTTAATCAAATCTCAGTCATGGTGTTGACCTCTGGTCGAGGTCAAGGGCTACGGCTGGAGGGCGCCAGACGGGGCCGACTGATTGGCTGAGACGCGTCAGTGTCGAAGGAGACAAAGGTCACGGGCTGGAGAGGGAAGTGTAATGGATATGCAGGGTAACGCTTTCCCCCCTATTTAGCATTTACAAGCAGTGTATAAACATTTAACAAACACACGATAATGTAGTTGTAAGCAAATATAAGGAGATGTTTAAGTGTTTATTATATTATATAGTATTTGTCAACAATTATAACTTCTCTTATGAAGACATATTTTACATTATTACAACTGTTTTACTATATTGCCATTCATTATCTGTTTATAAAGCAGCCTCCACTTATATATTATTCATTATTAACCTTTAAAAAACTCATATCACTTACAACTACACCACAGTGTGTTATAAACCATGTATTGTTAAAGCCGCAGTATGCGAGATTGGCGCAAATATGATTTAAAAAAGTTATTTTTAGAAAACGGCCGCTATATCGTGACAGTAGTACATGAAACAGGTAACCTGAAAAAAATCATGTTCCTCTGTGTCCTACTGTGTCCTCCGGTGCTCCTAACGGCATCTGAAGGATTTCACTTACAGGAGGAAAACAAGGTCCGTTGTCCAGCTGCCGTCTATGAGAGCTGGCTGTCAATCACTCGCGAACTCCGACCAAACGGTCAAACTAGGCAGCGTTGATCAAATATGAATCAATATTCTTTTACTGTAATGCCTTTTTCTCGCCTCAAATGTTTTCAGAATCATCTTGTAGTGTACTGTTTAGCTGTAAAATGAGAAAGTTTGTGACGCGGCCGCCATTGTAAAATCTGTTGAAGGAAGCCAAGTTCTGGTCACATGACCGGAGCACAGCCAATAGGAACGCTCTCTCTCTCTGAAATGACCTGTGATTGGTCAAAATCTGCCGTCACGGGCTAGATTTTTCTTAAGCCTGAAAACAGAGACATGAGGAGGAGCAGAAGTCTAGTTTTCTCTCAGAACACTTGACTTACAATATGCTGAAAGGTTATTATGGAATTTTTGCCAAATTATGCCCAAAAATTGTTGCCTACTGCCACTTTAATTTACTGATTATAAATTATAAATAGGGGGACTTTAAGTGTTATTATATGTAATTATTTGCCAACAGTTGTGATTGAAATTAAACAATAATTGAAAGGAATAGTTTTGGAAAATGCGCTTATTCGCTTTTTTTTCCCAGCATCACTTTATTGTTGGTTTTGGTATTATCGACAGCCTTCTACTTTGAGTCATTAATTGACCAAGTTATCTTTATATGTAAAGATTTTCTGCTTTTATCTTTTTATATTATTGTAAATTTAATATGTTTCTGCTTTGGCCTGCTGGTCGGACAAGACCAGCAAACCAGCAAAAAATACTGACAGATTAATCAATGATGAAAGTAATCCTTAGTTGCAATTACAGCTGTCAAAGTTAACGCGGTAATAACACGTTAATGCATATCTGTTAAAATGCCACTAATTTCTTTAACGCATTAACACAAGTTGCAATTTTTAGGTTGTAGCGGGTTCAGTTTATATACTATTGTTATATACTGGTATCATATAAAACTAGAAAACGTAAAGAATCCATTGGTACCAACCATGTCATACTAGCAAGGAGGCTAAATAACGCTCAAAACTTACGCTAAATTTTGGCGAAGAAAAACTGGCATGGCCATTTTCAAAGGGGTTTCTTGACCTCTGACCTCAAGATATGTGAATGAAACATCGCATTTAGCAGTACCTGTGCCATACCTGCCATATTATGATTTGAGCATATTTTTTATGCTAAATGCAGTACCTAGTAGGGTTTCTGGACAACATCTGTCATTGTTTTGTGTTGTTAATTGATTTCCAATTAAAAATATACAGTAAACATACAGTATATTTGCATAAAGCAGCATATTTGTCCACTCCCATGTTGATAAGAGTATTAAATACTTGACAAATTTTCCTTTAAGGTACATTTTGAACATATAAAATATGTGCGATTAATTTGCGATTCTTCACATTAACTATGGTTAATCATGCGATTAATCACGATTAAATATTTTAATAGATTGACAGTCCTAGTTGCAACCCTAAAACGTGTATAATCATCCAATGTATTATAATATTAATACTGTACATTTTAAATACTATACATAGCCTCAGTTTCCATGTACATTTTTCACGCGACATTGTAATCAGTTCAACAGAACTGTACTAAAGACTATTTAAAATCATTACATCAATACTACAGTGACATTCATTGAGTTTTACTTTAATACTATGACTCATCAAATCAATATCCAATACTAGTTTGAGTCACAAAGGTTTCTTTCCTGTCACGGTACTGATGTAGACTTCAAGTAAACTGAAATTATGAAGAGGTCATGGCTATTCCTCTTAAACATATCAGTTCAGTTAGGAATCAAAGCACCTGCAGCTTTCCTATTACCCATCCAGTCTGACCTCCATATGTCTCCCAGTCTAACCTCTATATCTCTGACCACAGGGCGATGGAAAAAACCATGTGGGCCTCCTTTAATCAATTCTCCGCCCTTACAGACTGAATGACCGTAACGCCTCACACATGTGTGAAGGTACATTTTGATGAGCCAATTCAACAGCTATGCACAGATGTGATTAAATATCATTCATGCTACAGACAGGTAGTGGATGGATGATTATTGATTGTGTCCTTTCACTACAGAGGGGTGGTGTGGTACATTAAACGGCATGCAGGTTGGATTTTTGGCTATATGGAGATTTCTCAGAGGCAAAACCTGCTCTGGAGACAGACATTATGTTAGTGGTTGAGTTTAATCCTGGTAGAGCCCGAGATCCACAGATGTTTTTACGCTCATATTAGATTGGACCTGGGTGAAAGAGCAAGGGGCAGAACCTTCTGGGTTTATTGGTTCTCCAACAAAGAGATTATTTTTCTGTCTTTGAGAAACTGAAATTTAACTCTAATGGTGTCCTGCAACACTGACTGTAGGCTGATGGAGCAAACCGATGGTGGAATACCTAGCTGAGGTGTTCTGTGCCTCAGTGAAAGTGAATTGAAGATAGTTTATCAGAGAGAGACAAACAGAGAGAGCGAGAAGGAGCTTGCTAGTGAGTGCTACCAGCAGAAGCATTGTCCCCTCGCTGAGTGACACACCATCTCTTCCTCCCCCGGACACAGACCCTTCTTTGTTTGTTCCCTGGGGCCAAACGAGTTCAAACAGAGGGGAGCGGAGGGGTTGGGGAGGGGTGGGATTGCAGAGCGGAGAGGAATCTTTGGATGGAGGGATGGAGGGGCAAAAGAAGGAGATGGCAGAGACAGAGACACAGACTGATGAAGAGGGACTCTTTTGGCCTGACAGGATGCAGGCCTGTTTGGAAAGGAGGAAAGGCAAAGGGAGGGAGGTAGTCGGTGTGTGTGTGTGTGTGTGTGTGTGTGTGTGTGTGTGTGTGTGTGTGTGTGTGTGTGTGTGTGTGTGTGTGTGTGTGTGTGTGTGTGTGAGGGGTGTTTCATGTGAGAAAGAGAGAATTAAGGGGTATTTTCACAGCAGGCTTTGCACGCTTTCCCTGCATCTGTGGTAACGGGTAGCCCCATGAAAAGAGTTTGTGTGTGTTTTTGCATTGAAGAGGAATTCATGCATGCATGCGCCCCCACATGCGTGTCCATGTGCTTGTACGTGCGTGTGACTGTCTGCCGTTTTATGTGCGTCTCTGTGTGTGTCATGTACTTACAAACTGCAGGAACACGTGTCCCAGTGCATGCTGAGGATGGGGTTCGGGCTGCAGACCGGCCTCCACTGCATACAACATCTCTTTGTGCAACTCCAGGATGTCCTCAATGTTTGAAAACAGAATCTATAAACAGGGGGGGATGATGTAAAGGGAGGGGATACGGAGGAAGGAAGAGATAAAGAGGCAGGGTGGAAGGAAGAGAGGGAAAAGGGAAAGGAAGTGAACAACAGATGGAGGGAGATGTGGGGAAAGAAGGCAAATCTGTCAATAAATACGATATCTGAGCATCATAATATATATTAAAAAAATGATTTTAGATAGTGACTAGTAGGCTTGGTCTTTTGTAGTATTCAAAAGCCAGTCATACCTTGACATGTTCAGGTGAGAGACACTGCTGGTCATCTGCAGTTTGTCTGATTCTGTGCAAAAATGCCTGAGGAGGAAACAGAAACAAAGCAGGTTTAACAATAAGCACTGTGAATTATTGTTGATAAGGCAACGGAAGCAGTTACATCAGGGTCTGAAATTGGCACCCGCCACCCGCCAAATGCGGGTAAATTGTGGGCAGTGGCGGGTAAAATCGTGAGACCATTCACTACTTTGGCGGACAGGGAAATGGGAATCGAGAATCGGTTCCTAGTTGTCAGATTCCTTGTAATTGCATGCCTCAGTGACTATCGATTCCTCTAATTGCAGCTTTCCGACAGTACGCACGCACAATGAGATAATGCCATACGGACGCTGTATCATGTTTCAGTTTTTTTGGGACCGGAGCCATGGCGGAGAGAAAGAAATGCTCAACAGCGTGGCGTGAATAAACATGAGGGGACACACCCCATTTTCTCCTTGATAATGCTACATTGTGAACAACAAATCCGTGTTGAAATTGGCAGAAAGAACGCTAGTAACGTTAGCTGTTAGCAGCCGGTGGGCAGCACGGTCCTGCTTGGCTAAACAATGGAGCTAGACAAAGTAGAAAGTAGCAGCGAGCACGTCTCCAAATCTTGAACAGTGTCGGGTGCCAGGTAGTAGTAAGAACATAAGAAACAAATCACCAGCACTCAGATAGAGGGGCGATAATGATGGCTTATAGCTGAAACGCATTCGTTTTTTTGCCCAGAATAAACTAAGAAAGACCCTTTATCTGTGAGTGCCGGTGAATTGTTTCCTAAATAACGGAGCTATCAGCTAACGTTAATGGAGGTTCCATTGAGTTACATCATGATGCATATCTCTGTTCAGCAAAAATGAGTATTGGGCGAAGGTAAATTCTAACGTTATCATGATGTGTTCGAATGTAAACTTGTATAAATACAGTTCTTTGCCGAGAACTTGTATAAATACAGTTCTTTGAATGAGATAGATTTGCCTGCCACTGTGGCAGGCAGTGAAAAAAGTTCATTTCAGACCATGATTTGCATCTATGAGAATATAAGCATGATGAGTTTTGAGCATCCCCAGAGAGTCTGATTCGCTATCAACAAGATAAGATCAGGATATTTTTGAAATCCTGAACCTGAATCTCATGTGTACACAAGTGTGGCCTGGAAGTGGAAGTCCAGGTTCCCTCTATTGATTATTTTATAAATGAGTATGTATGCACTCTTTGCTTTGAGGAAACAGATGCATACAATATACATACAGATCCTGTCACATCAGTATGCATGAGCATAAACACACAAGCCTTTGAGCAATAGACAGTCAGATGTACACTCACACACCTAACGGAAAACTGCCTTTCATGGCGCTACACAAAGACACCTCAGTTGTTTTACTATCCTTTAGGAACCACCACAGAACGTTCCACTATATGACAAGACATTACTGTCTTGTGACACTTAAAGCTCACTGTATGGATCATCTGTAGTGGAAGTTAATGCACCTGAGCATTCAGCTGTAAGACATCAAAAATAACTGCTGCATTGTTGCAGCGTCTACTCTCCACACACACCACTTCACCGAAGACGGCCGTAATAGGCTCATGTCAAGTTGAGCTTTGCTTGTGCGTGCAGTTTTGTCTGTGTGTGTGTGTGTGTGTGTGTGTGTGTGTGTGTGTGTGTGTGTGTGTGTGTGTGTGTGCGTGCATGCCTGCCAATCAGAATCCTGACTTAGAACAAAAAAAGAATGGTGAAGAGAAGGGAAGTGAATCTGCAAACAGTTTCTTTTATTCTCTCTTCCCCAATTCTCCGTCTATCAGCCTGTGTCTGACGGGCTTAACCTGACTCCGTCTGACTGTCTGCTTCATCTCCAGACGCCAATACTGTCTTGAAAAGGAAAGGGATAGAGGAGATATGAATTCCCAAACCACCAAATAAAACTCTACTCCTGTAGCCTGCTTTATCTGGCAGGCTCCTGCTGTTGTGTCTGCCTGCATTTCAGAGCCTAAAGTCTGAAAAATGATAGCGTGCCACGTGGATGAAGGGTGTTACAAAGAAAAGAGAAAAAAACAGCTGGGTTTAATGATGAATGGACAATGATTCTGAAATTCAAGTATTACTGGAGGATGTTGCTGTAAACCTTTCAGCTGATTGACATCTACCATTTAAAAGTTACAATGATGAAACAAGCAGCACAATGATCTGTACACAATACATACTGTACTGCCTGGACACACATGTGAAAGGGTCAGTGGTTCTAGTGTAGTAAAGTATCTATCTAGTTTCAATTGTTCAGGTTTTGAGTTAATCTTTGTCAGATTTTCTGTCTCAACCCAACACAATGGAAGTAATTTAATGCGATACTAACGTGTTAGCGCAAATTAGTTTAAGGCCACTAATTTCATTAACGCATTAATGCAACTTACGATTTTTAGGTCATACTAGCTTGTCGCAAAGGACGCTAAATAATGCTATAAACTTATGCTAAATTTTGGCGAGGAAAAACTGTCATGTCCATTTTCAAAGGGGTCCCTTGGAAAGATGACACTGAGAGCACCCAGGAGAATGTTCTGAGTATATAGGAACATTTTCTGTTTCACAAGTGACAAGACTATAATAGAATAAAGCTCATTGGGTATAAAAAAGAAAACAAAGATTCTGTTGGTCCACAAAGTCTCCCATTCATTGTCTATGGAGAAGCTCCAGACTTTATACCCTATGACATCGCAAGTTTGAGACTTACTTCTCTGGTTTCTGGCTTTGAGAGAGAGTAGCTCACGTTCACAAATATTGATTGAACTTTCCGAGGACATGGCAATAACAAATTGTAATTCTAATTTTGGCGGTGTTCCTCTTTAATTGGAAAATAAATAGTCCCTATGACTACTTTTGGCACTGTGCTCTGTGGATTATCAAGAGCAACTCACAATTTTGACTAGATACCACTAGATGCAAGTAAGAAAATGTTTTTCTTTTTTTTATAATTTGGGTGAACCGGCCCTTTATAGAAAACCCTTGCATGCTCTATACAGTCAACACATAACATCAGCCAACTGCATGTATTACTTACAGTAAGTCACTTGCCTATAATGAAAGACTGACACTTGTAATCACACATTTGCTCTAAAGATAGAAGCCAGCCAACCGAGCAGCAGGCAGCAATCATATCATTTCCTCAGAGACCGAACACTTTGGGAGGATTGTCTCCAGTCTTTTTCCCTCTTTACTGGCTTTTGCGTAGGTTGTACCAAAATAGAAAGCAAAGGTCCTCAGCAGCGAGCTGCGACCTCGCTAATTAAGAGCAGTATTAAAGGGAAGCAGTAGTTGTTGTGTTCCTGACTGGTTTTGGGAGGGAGCTGATTGTGCTTGAGGCGTACACTAATTAAATCTCCCATATGGCAACTTGTACCATGTCCACACTGGAGGAGTCACTCATGTGAGAGATTGCTCCCTGGCAGAGAGGACAAGAAGAGGAAGGAAACGAGGCTTTTCCTCCGTCGCTCTCAGATGGAGGAGAGCGGGGTGACGGAGGGGTGGGTGCAGGAGAGAGCACAGGATGAAAACAAAAAAGGGAAAGCGACACAAGTGGAACAGTAAGAACTAAAGTATCCAGACTTTGGAGTCATTCCTTGTTGACATCTACCATCCAGGCAGGATTCACGCTTTAGACCAAAAATGTGCCACACAGATGTGGTGACAGGGGGATCAGCAGGGAGGATGGAGGGAAGGAGCAACAAAGAGATCCTTTCAGTCCAGGTCTCGCCCCAACATGGCCATTCTCACCCAGGGCTGTGTTGGCTGTCTTCATTGTTCCAACACAAAGCACACAGGTTTATTTGGAGAGAAAATTGGAAGCTTTCTCTGTCCACCAACCTGACTGAGACACCGGCTTCAGTAGAGCCACAGTAGACAACAGAACAGAGCATAAACTGGGCATGAACGGCAAGCTTGTCTGAGTTTACTTAAACTCTAAATATTTTTTGAGAGCGTGATCAGAATCAACAACAGGAAATGAAGCACACAAAAAGAAGGCGTTATGGGTATAATTGGTAGGACGTTGACATCTGATGGACAGCAGTTCGTTGTGCACGGAAAGCCAAGCATCATAACTGGGGAAGCTGCAGTCTGAACTTATTTTACTATTCAGCTATTTCTTGAGTCCTTAACAGTAATGACCACCAGTGAGAGTAAATTTCCTGCCAAGAGAACAGACAAGTCAGTCATACTTAGCAGAAGTTACAGAGACTGGTATATGCTTTGTTTTGACTTCCTCCACAGCCTAAATTTGTAACTCTGCAAGATGACAGGTTACCGATACTCACAGACCAGCCCAGTCGCACAGCAGTAAGTGAAATAGTCACGAAATGTGATGTATTGATTACATAGACACGAATTTCACATTTATTTCATGATGGTCATCATGTAATGGTCATGTAATCCACGTAATTGTGAACCGGGAAGTATAGAGAGCAACGAACGCCGTGTAGGGAGGAGGTGTGTGTGGATGGGTGGGTCAAAAAACACAGGACTTTTGCCCAGGCGACCGTTGTTCCGTGTCCCGTGTGAAACCACAAGTCAAAGTTGTTTCATTTGTCACTAGGGATGCTAATTTTGAAATTTTATTAAAACCGATAACCTACCCTCGTTAACCGATTATCAACCGCTAACTGACAAGATTAGTGCCTCGCATGCAGCGGTGCGCCAGCTGCAGTGTATGAGCACAACAGGCAACCGAGTCCCCAGTTCACCCGTCCAGGTGCGTTACTGTAGCAGCCACGGTGCTGCGTGTAGTGTCGCGGACTCTCCACCGCACATTTAGTTTAGTTTAGCCATTTGTCAGCTGTGTGTCTGCCCGGTGTAACGATACTCTGTCTGCCCGGCGTAACGATAGCGAGTGTCCGACAAACAGTGTGTGTTTGTGCTATGTTAGCAACTCTTGCGTTGCCGGTGGCTTCGTGCTCCCCGTGAACGTAGGTGTAGCAGTGTGTGTACAGTTTATTTGTCGGTGAATAAATGCTACGAGGCTACAACTCCTCCGCTCAAGCGACCTCAAGACCCGAGCCAACTTCCTGTATCTGCAACTCCAGCTCAGATTCTCTTAAGGTGGCGTTAATCGGTTAAAATACTTAATGTAAAGTAAAGTAAAGTAAAGTTAAGTAAAATACTTAATGTCGGTTAACAGTTAAACGGTTAATTATTAACATCCCTATTTGTCACTTAACTTCCGTACTTAAGTTACAGCACTTCCGTAGCTTTTTTAACCCACACCGCAATATTTTCCTAAAGCTAACTAAGTAGTTTTTGTCATGTAACTTCCGTACTTACGTTGCACCACTTCCGTTGTTATTTTAACCCAAAACGCAATCTTTTTCTAAAGCTCACTAAGCATTTCTGTTGCCTAACCAAGTCAATCTTTTCCTAAGCCTAATTAAGTAGTTTTATTTTGAAAACACTGCAGCGGAAAATGACACATGCGTCACGTGTTGCTGGATATTCGTAGGAACACGCAGGAAAAATACGTTTTTGAAAAAAGGAAAATTTGTGTCTATGTACACGAATCAAACAGATTAAATTCCGTGACTATTTCACAAACTGCCGTGAGACTGTGCTGCACAGACAAGTTACATAAGAAAAATTCCATGTGATTTTTGTTAACATATCCAGATTGGCTTTTTTAATTTCACAAAAAACGAAATGCAAAAATAAAACAGTCAATATTTCCCTCTCTGGTTTGGATAACCCAAAAAGAAGCAGATGTGATTGTTGCACCCTCAGATAACCCTCAGCATAAGTCACGCATCATTTGCATGGAGAGGACAATACCTCAGAGCATTGCACTCACACACACACACACAAACACACTAACACACACACAAAAACACACGCTGACATTTAGATACAAGATGAATATTGACAAGAGCCGTCCTTTCCGCAGTACGTATGCTAAGCCAGTTGTTATTGGAAAAAAATCAATCATGAAAAACAAACAGAGTAGTCATGACGAACGCTGTAACTCAACCCTCTGGACACAGTTGTTGAGCTCATTACTTCTTAATCAACATGCTGAGAGGCAGCAGGATGCGGCCGACGGTCCTCGTTTACTTTCAAATCTCCATCTCAGGTGACCTGTCTGCCTCTTTTATGACATCAACACGTCGTCATCAGTGAGCCCAGGGTGCGTAATCATGTTAAGTGGAGGATCCGACATTGATGAATAATATTTACATGAATGATGGACAACAATAACTCTGTCTGTGTTGGTTGGGATTTGTCTTTCTGTTATTGTCTGAAATCTGATTCAGCCACAGGTCAGCGTTTGACCCACGCTGGCTGTGAATTTGATGGAGATGAACTAGGAGATGTTTGTTTTGAAAGCAAACTGTGGTCCTTAAAAATATACATCATAAATCTCCTTGGATAAACACAGCTATGTATATACACCTTAGGTTGCCCTAAGCAGCTCCCAGCAGATTGTGTGCATCAGATGCCTTGTTACTCTCCGATACCTAAAAATAGTGATGACATCAATCAATGTGTTAATAATAGTTGGTCAGATGGGACACAAATTCATTTTTTTGATACCCTTGGAATCCTAATTATGAGTCAGAGTGGCTGCACAGAGGGGGCTCAGCTGCAGCACGGAGCACAACAGAGATATTGCACACGATGGTCTCTTGCCACAGGGGTGATGGGCTGTTGGGGGAATCTGCTCATGATGCAATCCCACAGGAGACTACGGAGCTTCTTGACAGACCACAAAGTGGCTGCCAAGTATGACACTAATGCAGAGTAATACCACTAATATTTCAGTACAGTAAAGCCAGGAAAGTCCAACATCCTCCTAAGAGGAAGTCATACCGAATACATTAAATTCTAATTTACATGCTCCAAAAGGTCTGCTGAACTGGCATTTATCAGATGAAGAAATATACCAAAATGTTCATAGACTATTCCTGTCGTTGCTTTTTCCCCTGAAATTTAAAACTTAAGTTTCGTAATTTGTTCAGTTTTTTTATAGAAACAATGTACAGATAAAGTCTTGTTACATCTCTTGCAATCTTACTTTTTTTGCGGACGAGGAACCAATAACATTTTCACATTCAGACTTGTGTATTTTCCGCATTGAACAAAACCATTTACCTGCACTCTGTCACTCCTCTTCTTAGTAGTCTTGCCTTTAATATTCTGCACTGCAGTTGTGCAAGCACTGCAGCACTGAAAACATTGTCAGGATTTATCTCAAGTTCTTTCTATTGCTCAATAATTGTTCTAGATTATTTCCTCCTTACTCATCCTCAAACGTCTGTACAAGCATTTCAAATCCATTCAAAGACAGAAAAATATCTGCAGCAGCACACCATTAAATCCTGACTGCAATAAGCTTGTATTAGCAAAATGTTACCTGTTCTTATTCTCATTGGCTTGGTCACTTCTTGTCAGTGTAATGAAGTATGACAGGCTGGTGAAACAGTGTGTTAACTGTATTTAAATGGTCCAGAAGCTACAAATGTTTAAACTAGTTATTAACTACAGAAGCCCAACAGATGAAGGTCCTGTCCTTAAAAGGTGCAATGTGTAAGATCTGGCCCGAATTTTTGTTTAAAAATGAACTAACATTATCAACAGAATGTGAAGAGGTTACCGTGTTGACGTTATTTGAAAGATGTCTATGTATTTTGTTGCAGTGATATCTACTGAAGTGAGCATGCTAAGCAGCTAACCCTGGCTTGTCCTGTCATGTAACACCACTCGTTCCTCAAGAGGCGATAGTGAGTCACCGTGGCGTCCAGTCTGCTCTCAGTCCAGAGGACGACGCTGTCAGGCTTGTCTGTAATACATCCTTGGTCCGTGTACGTTTGATAGTATGTTTATTGGATTGAATCCAAAGTGGCAGAATCAAGAAAATGACTCGCACCCTCGCCTCGTCTTCCCCACTGTCAGGATACTACTCCACCGGGAGTAGAGCCTGCGACAGCTCCAAGAGACTGAGACAGGCCTTCCGTAAGCATTTAGCTATTAGTTCGAATTCAACCAGCACAAACCCCAGCTCTGGGGCTGCACGGACTCCCAAACCAGATCGGTTCTGTTGCTGCCGATACGCAGGTTAGACCCAGCGCTCCACCAGCCCACTGTGACTCCCGGCGCGCAGTTTGGTCGAATTTTGCGAATTCTATTCTTTGTGTATATTTCTTCATTTTTTAATAACTGATGAATGTAAATTTAGATTGTATGGACCCTATAGTAGAGGTGAAATGCTGCCCTCTATTTCTTTGGAGCAGGTGACACAGTGCCCTATAAGTATGCAGGTGTATACTGTATGCTATATACCACGTAACAAAAAAAAAGTGAGACATTTAAAATGATTGACCTAATTTAAACCGCAAAGTTCCCAGAAACAAGCCTGTGTTTTTTGTTAGAATTTTCACAACCCCACACCCCTTCCTCTGCTTCTGGTAAAGGTCGGCACTGTTATGAGCCTTGTCACACAACAACTGTGCCTCAGTTGAAGATGCTGCTTGGTGCACAAGGTGCAAATAGCTTTGACAGTCAAAGTTCCTGTGTTACAAAAGTAGCACATTAGATAGAGACGTAACATAGTACAGTTTTGTCATGGATACATGTTGCACAATCTATCCACACTTTCAAAGGATTGCCGTGTGAAAGCAGACACTAACTCTTCCTCCCAAATGTCTGAAGAAACTAGCCAGGGTCTGTACTCAAGTGGTCAGAGTGTGAAAACCCTTACATCAGTTCACATAAAAGCTGTCAAACGTGCCACTTGCTGAATGGGCACGTGAGCAGGTTAAAGGGAGGTTGGGGGATCACGCCAAACTGAGTCACTGTCCATTTTATTGCAACAACATATGTACGAGAACAAGTTCAAAAACCCAAAACTGCAACAGAAGAAGTACGCACGCATGCTTCTGTCGGCGTTTGCGTGTGTGTGGCACACAAACAGGAAGTGAAAACAGAGCAAGCGCACTGAACAAAAGCCAACACCTTTTTAGACAACCAAACCATTCACAAGAATTTAGTTTCTTTTCAGGCAGATAGGCAGTGGTTCAACTCAGCGGGGAAGGAAAATAAACAGCCTGCAGAATGAAGCAGTGCCTCTCGACACAAAAGCAGCAGATGTTGTTTCGGAAAAGGAAGTGTGGCTTTTGTGCAAAGGAAGTATATGACAGGTTTGACTGGCCGCTAACTCGACTGTGTTCTAAGTAAAGTCTGAGCGCTAGCATGCAACCAAGCTGTAACAAACAAATAAATCACACTGGGCTCTATAGCCTACACTTGAAAAGATTTAAATTATGGACTTTACCCTTAACTTTGTGGCACAACAGCCGCAATGTAATGAGAATGTTGTCTTATGTTTTCAGCTACCAAAAAAATACAAAATAACTAGTGGAGGATCATGCTACTTACTGTTATGGATTGAAAGGAACAGGCAGAAATGTAAAGCCACTGTCTTCATTATTTACACATGCAACTGCCACCCATCATAGAACTTGGCTGAAAAACAACAACATCCACCATCACCTGCCACCACAGACAGTGCAATCACTATTTAACATGAATAACTGGTCTTGTGGCATATGTCCTACAGCCAAAGGGTCAGATTTGGGTTGGGGGGGTTTGTTGAGGTTTATCAGAGCGAAGAGGGGCCAGACAGTAAGGTGTGAGGATGCAGATGGACCATATGCTGGTGTGGGTTCACTGTTCGCTCCACTGGACAGTGAGTAAGAGGCCTGCTGCCTTCACGTCTGCCTCGTCTGCTTCTGAACAGAGCTTTCTACCTGCACCTAAAGCCAACTACGTAACATGACCCAACAATAGCTTCGCATCTTTGAGTCAAGGTCCTCACTTTGGTCTAGAACCCTTTTAATCAGCCGGCATAGAGTTCACAAAAATACAAATACACACCACCATAGAGCTGACAATGAAACAAGCCCAAGCATATCTACACTTTGTTAACTATAATAGTGTCAAATCTTAACAATTAAAAATAATTTCTTAACACAAGAAACTCTACACAGTCATACATACAATAGGGAAATAACTAAAGAGAAGTAAGAAAGAGTCGAAATAGTCAAGACAAAAGTTGCGACATGGAAGTAAGTCAGGAGTTCAGTCAGGCACACAGGTCTGAAGCTGTTGGAGCTGCTGTCACGCTGCTGGCAGCCGGGGGATGATGTTGCCTCGAGGGTCACTCAGAGTCAGGTGCGGAGGATCCTTTTAATTTGTATATTTGCATTCAGCAAAGGTCATCCATATGAAGCAGGGATTAATGGGAAGATGAATGTCTGTGAGAACATGGTCACATGACACCATGACTGACATTTTGGAAGCCATGGTAGCGTTGCACTGGATTGCATTACACTGAAAGGTGTTTCTAATATTTTGTACAGAAAAACAAGGAGGGAAGTGCCAAAAAAAGCTGTTGCTGTATTAGAAGAAGGAAGAAGAAGAAGATTAAGAAGAAATGAATGTTCTGTAAAAAAAAAAAAAAACAGGGTGTTTCTCACATTTACGTCCACAACCCAGTTTATGAACAGACAGAAATATTTGTATTAGGGCTGTCAATCGATTAAAATAATTAATCGCAAATTAATGACACTTTTTTTATCTGCTCAAAATGTAGCTTAAAGGGAGATTTGTCAAATATTTATTACTTTACTTATTGCTTGCTTTATGCAAATGTATGTATATATGTATTATTGGAAATCAATTAACAACACAAAACAACCCTCACAGGTACTACATTTAGTATTAAAAAATATGCTCAAATCATAACATGGCAAACTCAAGCACAACACGCAACAACAGCTGTCAGTGTGCTGACTTGACTATGACCATTTTCAGGTCAAGGGACCCCTTTGAAAATGGCCATACCATTTTTTTCTGGCCAAGATTTAGCACAAGTTTGGAGCGTTATTTATTCTTTGGGTTTTCTAGTTTCATATGATACCAGTATCTTCACTCTAGCTTTAAAACTGAGCCAGCTACAACCTAAAAATCTCAAGTTGCGTTAAAGAAATTAGTGGCATTAAAATGAATTTACATTAACGCGTTATTATCACGTTAACTTTGACAGCCCTAAATTGTATACTTCACTTAGAAACATTTCTCTGTATATTGCTCATTGACCTACTAGTAAAAGAGGAAAATAATATAATTGGACTCAGAAGAGAGAGACATTGACATATATGCCATGAATCACTGCCATTTACTTAAATCAGCTCACTCATGTTCATTGACCTCCATTTTGTAAACATACTCTTGTGTAACCCGGAGAAACACAATAACTGATGAGACAAATTGACCTGATGGATTTTGAAAATTTACATGTAATATATAGGAAATCAATAGCAGGGTGCTGTAATGGGTAAACGCATTTCTTTGATGGAACAATTCATTTTATAGAGCAGCTCATAACTGAATTAGTCTGTTTATTAGTGGGCCAATCAGATCAAACCATACTAGGCACATCATTGCTTTAATTTTTAAATACCAAAATTGATTATCTTCTTTGGGAGTAGACTTCTCTCATTCTAGCAGCTTCTCCATGAAGAGACTAAAGATGGCGTTAATGGGGACGAAACTGGGCCATTTTTCTGATTGCCCATGGCTACATCAGCATTCAGCAACAATGCTGGGCCATCTCACTTAATTCAGATATCTCACAAGAGACCCCGTATATCAAGCACAAGCTCTAACACTTGTCAGAGTTTTTTCCAGCGGGCCCTGAGAGCCCCCTTTCAATTCGCCGCGGTTCCCACACCTACTGAAACAACCCTTAAACAGAATCACAGATCCACAGATTCAGGACTTTTCTATGCGAGTTCTCAGGACACCAGCCTCAAACTCTCTACCCCTCCTTATCCAAGAGAAAACAACAACAAGCTAAAAACAATGCGTCCATTAAGGGTCTCTCTTTTTGGGGAGAGGATTGCGGTGGCCAGCCACAAAGGGGGACAGGGCAGTTTTGGAGAGGGAATGGGGGCCGTTTTGGGGTCGACATGGCATGAAATTGAATAAATAAATGAAGAAATCCCCTCTTTGTGGCCTGAGTGCAGCGGAGCCAGAGAAAGGCCCGTGGCGTCGCCACAATGAGGGACCCCGGCAAACCTTAGCAGACTACTTTCTCTCTGAAGCCGTAATTCACATCTCTCCCCAACCCTCCAAAAACTCCCTCAGCTCCCCTTCACCCGCCAACCAGTCCCTCGCTGTCTTCCAAGAGAAACCCTTTTTGGCCGAGCCAATCAACAAAACACAAAGTCTTCTTTGAGTCTTGTCCAGTTTTGTCTTTTTTCTCCCACTCTCACTCACTTCCGCTTTGAAGGACTTTAAACTTCGGGGCTCTTTGAGTAGCTCACATGGGCGGAAACTGAACACTACAGGGGGATGAGACAGTGTCTCGACACCAGAGGACAGACAGTCAGCACTGGGCCGGAGACTTCCTGTTCAAGACTGCCTACTCATCAAGCCCTCGTCAGCTCTTTTGCATTAATGGATGTATGATGAATATGTGAAATACAAACTTTCAATAACACTTGCCCGGATCTGGCTTAGCACGCCTTTTCAGTCCATCAAAATACAAAAACTTTCACTGCTGCAGATATTTAAATCTTCTGAGCATGTCAAGTTTTTATTGGACAAGTTGGCTTGAAGCATGTCAAACTGAGGAGCCATCTCATTAAGCTAGATGCTCCCACTTTGACAGTGGCTGCACGTAATTAATGTGTTATAAATATCCTTTATGATGTCTCCACTTTTCCAGGTTGTTAGGCAGCTTCCGTCACACAATTATAGACTCGATCTCAATTCTGTCACGCATTACACATCTATAAGAACAAAATAACAGAGAAGCACACGACGCCCGCGCTCACATACTCCCCTAATGGAAATGTAAGCATGTGATGCATATTAGCGTGCTGGAAAGACATGTCTAAATATTTGTTTCCTCATTTGCACACTGAATGTTAACAGCCAGCTACTCAGACATCTGCTTCAACCTGTAAATCTGTCAAAATGGTCTATATTTGACATGTTTATTTATATTCAAATACTACTGAAGTGACATATTCTCTTCACAGAGAGAGCTCAGCATCCATCTCAACTAAATGATAACCTCATCTCATCACTACCAGTGTTTGACACTCGCAAGCGCAGGTTTGTCTGTGTGTCTTTTTTCTAAGTGGCTTTCCTGTTGAGGGGCTGACATGTGGTGATCAGGAGATAACATCATGGACCAGATTGCAGAGGCCATCTGGACGTTTGGATGCGAGTTTTTTGGTGCTGACAGACGTAGGGAATCATAGTCTGGATCGGAGTGTGGTGAGTATGGTGTTGAGTGAGCCATCAGAGACGAAGTTAAGCTTCCGACAGACCAGAGAGCAGCTACGGAAAGAGATGTAGCACAGCCGATCATTTAAGCTACAGTTAGTTAGCAATATCTAACATTTTCCATAATACCTGCATGTACACATGTATGTCTCACATAACAAAAAACATGTGTATGCTTTCATTTAGTGACTAGGGCTGTCAAAGTTAATGCAATATTAATGCGTTAACACAAATTCGTTTTAACGCCAATAATTTCTTTGACACATTAACGCGACTTGCAATTTGTAGGTTGTAATGGGCTGAGTTTTAAAGATACTGGTATCATATACAACTAGAAAACCTAGGGAATCCATTGGTACCAACCATGTCATACTAGCTTGTCGCGAAGGAGGCTAAATAACACTCCAAACTTATACTAAATTTTGGCAAGGAAAAACTGGCATGGCCATTTTCAAAGGGGTCCCTTGACCTCTGACCTCAAGATATGTGAATGAAAATGGGTTCTATGGGTACCCACGAGTCTCCCCTTTACAGACATGCCCACTTTATGATAATCACATGCAGTTTTTGGCAAGTCATAGTCAAGTCAGCACACTGACACACTGACAGCTGTTGTTGCCTATTGGGCTGCATTTTGCCATGTTATGATTTGAGCATATTTTTTATGCTAAATGTAGTACCTGTGAGGGTTTCTGGACAATATTTGTCATTGTTTTGTGTTGTTAATTGATTTCCAATAATAAATATATACATATATTTGCATAAAGCACCATATTTGCCCAATCCCATGTTGATAAGAGTATTAAATACTTGACAAATCTCCCTTTAAGGTACATTTTGAACAGATAAAAAATGTGCGATTAATTTGTGATTAATCGTGATTAGATATTTCAATCGATTGACAGCCCTAATAGTGACATAACCAAGCAAAACCAAACTAAGAATGCCACACCTGGCATTCAGCTGGGCAGACATAAACAGTGTCAGTGGCACAGACAGAGAGAAAATGGTGGTGAAGAACCAAATTAGTGTCCCATACCACAAAATAATGGTCATTTAGCAAAGCAGGGAGGAAGATCACAGAAAACACCCACTACATCTGTCTCAAACAGTTATTTAACAACCCGATAGAGAACAGTATGTAATGGGCAGACAGACAGCAGCTAGTTAAAGCCCTCTCTGTCTGAAAAAGTCTTATTCTATCTCTGAGAACACTGATGCAACTGACCTACATTATATCTTAACTTCTCGTTTTGGCAGCCGCAAAGACGCTTGCGTTAGTTTCCTATTCTGAAAGTGATGCTTCTAGGATCGTTTTGATTCACAATATTCCATCTCAGTGAAAGCAAAAGTACAGCAGAGAGTTAACACAGTGGGGAATTTAAAATGTTAAATTGAATCACGTCATCATATGATGACAGGAGACTTCATTCCGGGTAATATGCTCTTTTAACAAGGGCTCCATTCACTCACAAGTTGATGTTTTTTCTGTCACATATCTATCCTGTAAACTGTAAAGGGTCATGTCAATCGCAGCTGGGGGCACAAAATCTCCCAAAACTGCCTGTGGTAATCCATCACGTAGTACCTTTTCCTAAAAGGTTTCCTGTCAGCATGTGACAACAAAACCATCACAGTAATAGCTCAAGCATGTATGACTCAAGCCTTTAATCATGCCATGTTAGTTGGCAAAAATGTCATCACATTGAACAAACGGCAAAATAGAAGCCCCTCACAACCAGGCCCAGGAATTTGTCAGCAGCTGTCGTGAACAGTTATAACAACAGAGTCAGCAGCCTCTTTAACTCGTGGGGTTAAATAACATAAATAGGCAAAGATCTCCACTAATTGGTA
This sequence comes from Sebastolobus alascanus, assembly GCA_916701645.2. Taxonomy (NCBI): domain Eukaryota; kingdom Metazoa; phylum Chordata; class Actinopteri; order Perciformes; family Sebastidae; genus Sebastolobus; species Sebastolobus alascanus. Next base: position 4,310,087 of record CAKAOJ020000014.1, on the reverse strand, counting down.
AAGTGAATTAAAGCTAATGTTTAACAAAATGAAAATCATGGCGAGAACATTACAGCATAAGCCTTCCTTGTTTTCAACTCTGTTCAGGCAATTAGCTAAAAAAGTGAATCCAGCCGCGTTCTGTCTTCCGTGCATCTTCCCACCACCTTTACATCGTTCCACCACTCACTCAGGCTGTCACACACAGTACGCTCTATTGGCTGAACAAGGCATCATTAGACACACTTTTCTTCACTTTTGTCACAAAACGCAAATCAACAGTGTGTCAGAAGAAGTGAGACTACATTAAGACTGACATTAAGAGTAGACCTGAGCCTGCAGACCAAAGTAATGGATGAAAAAGAGAAAAATGAACTGGAAAGGAAGCATGATTCTTAGAGACATCTCCCACCTGTGCACATATCTAAGATTCTTGAGTCCACTTGCTCCACTCTGGATAACAGGGTCTGAAATTAGCACCCACCACCCGCCAAATGCGGGTAAATTGTTGGCAATGGTGGGTAAAATCGTGAGGCCGTCCACTACTTTGGCGGACAGGAAAAAGGGAAATGAGAATCGGTTCCTAGTTGTCCGATGCCTCCGTGACTATCGATTCCTCCTATTGCTGCTTTCCAACAGCTTGCACAGTGATGTTACACCACACGCACCCTGTATCATGTTTCAGTTTGTTTGGGACCAGAGCCATGGTGGAGAGAAAGAAACGCTAAATAGCGTGGTGCTAATAAACATGAGGGGAAGCACCCTATTTTTTCCTTGATAATGCTACATTGTGAACAACAAATCCGTGTTGAAATTGACAGAAGGAGCGCTTGTAACGTTAGCGGTTAGCAGCCGGTGGGCAGCACAGTCCTGCCTGGCTAACTAACGGAGCTAACAGCTAACATTAATGGAGGTTCCATTGAGTTATATCATGATGCGTTCAAGCTCTATTCAGTAAAAAGCACTGGGCGAAGGTAAATTCTAACATTGGTATGATGTGTTTGAACTTGTAAAATGTATTTTTTTGCGACAAACTTGTATAAATATACTGTAGTTCTTTGAATGAGATAGATTTCAGAAGTGGCAGACAAAAAAATACTTGCCTGCCACAGTGGCAGGCAGTGAAAAAAGTTAATTTCAGACCATGCTGGATAATTATATTTGGAGGAAAACATTTCGAATGAGATAGGTTAGGATCAGTCCACTTCAAAATTAATTTGTGAACGAGAGAAGACCTACTTAGGACTGTGTCGTGTAGTGTGTGATGTGTGTGTGAGACTCCTTCTTTGTCCCATTGTGTCGTGTGAGGCAGCTTCCTGGCTGGACAGCATACAGGCATTTACAGTCTGACCCGCCCTGATCAGGCAACACTTCAGCAGTCCTATAATCTAACCCAGGCTTTTTCATCTTTAACATCTTTGCCATATTCTCTCCATTTAAGATGCTTTATGTTAAGTTGTTCTATGGTTGTTTTGTTGTTCAGCATTTTTCTATGAGGCAAATGACCTCTGACCCGGAATGAAGCCACACATCTGGTTGTATTTGAGAAAGCAAACAAACATTGTAAGCCTGCTGACCACAGTTCGTAAACCTAAATGGGAAGCTCCCAAGGGAAAGTGTATGCCAAGTCATTCTACAGGTATCCATCCATCCTATTCAAGAGTGTTCTCAAAAACATGCTGCACAGTTACTGCACCAAGTATCCACCCTGAGAAAGTACTTGTACCAACTTTGTCCGGGTCATGATCTCCAAGGGGACATTAGAGATCTCATGTTGCCGCGCTTTTACAATTCAGGCCGGGTCACCCACTGTATCGTATATCAGCCTGTTGACAAGCACTTCACGGAGCTTTTCACATACACGGTGGTAGTGTCTCTTATTTGGTGTTTGCTCCAGTCATTCAAAAAAAATCCCTGCTAACCAAACAGTGCATCGGAAAAGTCTCTCTGCTCTGCATTCTTGTCATTGTGTGGTCTGATATTTGACACAGGGAGATCAGCAAGCTGGTATAACACTGATGACTCCTGGTTCATGACTTTCTTACCTCCACAAACCTCAGATTCCACAGCACACACTCCTGAACAGATTCACTTTCTTTAACTGCATAACACAACTACTCAAAGAGAACCATTTAATCCATTAAATACTTAATGTAGCCAAAAGGGTGGCAAAGTCAACATTCACAAGAATACATCCTTCCACACTGATCATGTAAAATGACTTTTCTCTTATGCTAATTCACATCTGTAAGAATCTGAAAACATCTCATGGAGGGAAGGAGGGGGTGCTTTTTTGACATCATGCCTCCGGGTGTTACAGTGGTTTAGACTTGTTAACTTGAATTCTTAAAATTCCTGCTGCAGTCTTATGCCTCAAAGAAATGGCTTATCAACACACATGACTTAAAAAAAAAGCATTGAGATTAAGTTGGAAACTGGCATATACCCCCATTTATGTAACACGCTGCATTTTAATGAGTTAGTTGGCACTGTTAACTATGACAAAAGCTGCACTGCAAGGTACCAATTATCCAGAGTGAGATGGAAGGATGCACAAGTGGCAAGTTAAAACATTGACCTCAGGTTAAGGTAGTGCTACGGGTCTTAGTGTGCAAATGTCTCTGACAACGGGCACTGGTTTGGAAACAGACGGCCAACAAAACGAGTCAGACAAGTTGTTTTGAACACTATCTAAACAAAAATCCCAAACCTGTAGATAACATCCAGCATGATTATTCAAAAGGGAGGGCACAGTATTTTTAAGCCAAAATGTTATCTCTCTCTCGTTTGCTTCATTCGAACACCAGCATATGCATATGTCCCAACTTAATATCACCTTCAGCATTTGAAGGTTTGATTAATCTGGGAGTTTAACATACATGATGAGACTCTGTATCCCATCCATAGGCTGTATATAAAGATGGACAACGCATCTCCACTTCCTCCCATTGTACAGAAGTGAAGCCAAAATATCCCCGATACGCATACTTGCCAACCTCGAGACCTCAAAAATAGGATTTCAAAACCAAAGCGGGGGGATCTGGGGGTCCTCCCCTAGAAAAATTTGAAATTCAGAGACTTTGTTTCCTGCATTCTGGTGACTTTTAAAGAATGAAAATAACAAAATAATAGCCTAAGCATTTTTTGTTAAATAGGCCTACTTTTAATTCTCAGGAAAGAAAACTGAATAATTCTGAATAATCACCCCTCTGGTGAGAACTTGTGTGAATCTCTGCTATAAACTAGGCTAATATTCATCAGTTTTCATTCATTCACTTTTTTGCCCCTGCTTAAGTATTTCTTTCTCTTAGTAGCTACTCTCCGTTTCCCTCTCCCTCTCTCACTCACTGAAGGCCCTTTCAGACACAACGCGACAAGGGCACCACTGCGCTCTGAAACCCGTTATTTCCAATGGCCACGCCACGACGGCTTTGCTGTGATGCTGTGATGTGTCGCGAGCAGCTCTCCTCCGCCGGGAAAAGACATTTGGTGTAGCTCTATTGCCATCCGGGTGGAAACAGTAGGGCTCATGGCTTATACACGCTGTACAGCGCCAGAAACAGGTTGAGATAACGAAAAGGAAAAAAAAAGGTGTGAAAAATTGTCATAAATCATGAGAAATGCAGGAGAATTGTGACCCCAGGACGAAGCCCGGAGAGAGGAATGAAAAACGTGAGTCTATCAGGAAAATCAGGAGGGTTGACAAGTATGCCAATACGGGAGCTTCCTTCTTGAGATTTTGACGTCATTTGGAGCCAGAGTCTGTGTAGTAGTGATCGGATGATGGAACCGCGGTATTGAGGCCCCACCCGAAACCAATCGCGAGCCGAGCACGGCCGCAGCTTGTTAGCATAAGAGAATCACAGCTGCCAATCATGATGTCTCACCCCCCTTTTATAGCTTCAAGTAACTCATTAAAACCAAACTTATTAGAAAAATGAACACTTGAACCTACATCAGCGTGATAAGAACTACCTTAAATGACAGAAACCATCTTCAGGAAAAATTGATTTGACGTGTACTATTTAGTTTGGCCCATGTCCCATAGAGAGGTCGGGACCTATACTGCAGCCAGCCACCAGGGGGGATCGAGATGTTTTGGCTTCACTCTTGGGGAGCTGTCACGTCGTCCATCTTTATACAGTCTATGATCCCGTCTCTCAAGTCTTACTAAGGAGCAGACTTTAAAGCCCAGTAATAATAAAAACCCTCACAAAACCCCAGCAGTCAGCCATAGTAACTGCTCTACCTGCTGTTACGACTACGCAGGCTGTTTTTCCCTTTCACTCTCGCTATATATGTGATGTGTGCCTGTGTTTGTATGACTTCAGTGGGGCTGAGGTTGCAGTGAACTGAAACCACTAGCGATGTGGCCAAGATGAGAGTTAAAATCTGAAGCTATTTATACCCCCCTTGCCCAGAGAAACTTCATGCTGGTCTTTCCCACCAAGTGGGGAGGGCTGGAGAGATGGAGCGGAGGGGAAAAAAAGAAAAGAAAGGAAAGAGGTAGCTCAAGTTTGGAGAGGAAGCTCAAGGCTGGCTTCCTGCACGTCTGTCTTCCTGGGCACCAGTCGGATAATGTGTTTGTATGCATGTGCACGTGTCATCCTGTTTGCTCAGTGAGTCTTGTCAACAGTAGCTACAAGTGGACGTATTGACAAGTCAACAACAGCAAAAGAAGAGAAAGATCTGCAGCTATAAAGTGAACATGCAGTCACACACCAAAACACAACACAATTTATCCATACAAACACACATCAGTATGAGACGTGTAATCTCACTTGTGTGTGGCCCAAAGCAAAGGTCACAGGGGCAGGATTTCCAGATGTTTCCTATTATCCCGCAGCACTGACGAGACCTTCCTGGTCACACTACCCTCAGTCTCACACTGCTCAGAATCAAGAAGGAAGGTCAAAAAGCAGACAAACTTATCGGCCGCACGATTCCACTTAACTGGACAGGATTCACTGAGACATCAAGGTCAGTGTGGTAAAAAATAAAAAAGACATCAGCTTTCAAAAAGGCAAACCCCATTTTATGGTTTTGAAGGAAATTCCCTCACGTCTACCGGGTATGACGCCACTGACCGTATTATAGTCATAGATAGCCTACATTTTGGTGGATCATGACAGGGAAAATCCAGTTGCCTGGATTAAATCAACAAAGCGCTGCCCTGAAGAAAATCCCACTAATCTATGGCACAAAGAAATGATCAATTCAGACACAAACAAGGGAATTTCCTGCAACAAAAGCTTGAAAAGAGCAGTTATCACCGTAAATTTAAAATTTAGAAGGAATCAGCTTGTTTAAGTGAGACTGCTTGCACTCACTACCCCAAAGAAGCAGTAGATTTGGAGATTCGCAGTGATAACACTGAGCAAAATGAATCCTCTAATCCCTCTTTTCACACCCCCCAACCCCCTTCTCACCTCTTCTCCTCCCACCATCCCTACGTGCTTCCCCCCAGCACATTGGATGAGCTCGTTGGCGCTGGTAATTGCCAGGGGATGAGTGACATGCAGAATGGCTGAGATGCCAAAGCCGGATAACCATCTCTTTTGTGTGTCATTTGCAATCACAGCGACTGAGAAGTGATTCTGTACGGGGGCTAAAGATCCACGAGGTTGTGGTGGAGCACAAAGAGAGGTGGAAAATAAGTCAGCGATAAGGCAATGGAGAGTGATGTGGGCGTTCAACAGCTAGCTGCCATTCAATCTGCCACTGTTCAATTTCTATCCTGGACATCGGGGGGGAAACCCCGATGAGACTGAGGAAAACAAAACTGTCAGTTGCCTACAGATAAGAAAGAAGCTGATGGGGTCTGCATAAACAAGACTCGTCAAAACCAAGTACATGTCTGGACCGTGTACGGTCAGTCTGTGAATTTGTTGTTAAATTGTTACACAAATAGTCAATGGTCATGTCTATAATGTTAAATCCAGCGGTACATGTCCACCAGGTCCGGCGAGGACACTAGGGGACGCGCTGCTCCTCTCCGTTCAAGCGGTGACGTACCCTATCGCTCGCCGTTTCAAACAGGAAACAACATGGCTGCCTGCTCATAAGCTTTCTGTTATTCCATCAAAACAATCCACCAAAACCTACTTCTCAAAACATTTTAAGTGAGAAATAGGCGATGCCACTGCTCAATCTCGTTTCATTCTAGAACTAGATCGCTAAGTTTGACAGCTTGGGCCAAGTTTCGTGAGCTGGACGCGTCACGCTGTACGGGCTCATTTGCATGAAGTTGAGATTTTTCAACTTCATGCAAATGATGCAAATGCAAATACAGACCCTCTGCAATTCGCCGCAACACTCCCACCATGCACTGGGAGACTGCGTCTCCTGCTCTCCATATGAAATTAATGGAAAGCGTTGAGACGCCCTCCGTCACCGGATCTGGCAGGAATTCGCCGATAGTGGAGCACTCGCGCCGGTGAGTGAAACCGCTGACACGCCCCCCCCCCCCCCCCTGAAAACGTAAACAAAGGACTGTTCCCGCCTTTTCATTTTGAAAGAGCAATGGTCAATGAGGAAACTCCAACACAGTCACTCAGTGACAGACTTTTGCGTTTGTCGGGCTGGCCCTCGGCGGTCCAGCCAAATATCAAAATACTTAAACATCATGGTAACTTTAAAGTTAAATATAGACATGTCCAGATATGTCCGGTCGGTGTAACAAAAAAAAGATGTTTCAGTGATCTAAACATCAACAGTATGTCACGCTGTGGTGTCAGTTCCACAAAATCAAAACTTCACGGTCTGCACTGATGGTCAACATCTAGCACTGTGGCATCAGGAGACTAGAAAGCACTGCAACCTCAAAACCATGTTGTGTTTTCAGTCATAGAGGCAGCTCACTTTTACTGACTGGGGAAAACACCTTGTTATCCCTTTCCCCGCTGTCACCACGTACATAACTCACAGAAGAATGCGTCAGTATATCAAAAATGCACTGTGACCTGTCAAAGGGCATTCTGGGAAATACAGGAACTAGAGAAGGCAGGTTGAGAAAAAGCAGACACTCAAATATGTGAAAAACATCACTTATGATCACAAAAATATGTCTTGGAAACACAAATCACTGCTCAAAGAACAATTGGATTTTATTACCACTCTCACTTCTCCTTCCCCATCACTGCTTTAGCTTCTTCACACTGAAGGACTATACAACCCCAACCCACCTACCCCCCACCCTGAACCACTCAGTATCTTTACTGAAACCATATGTTCTGAGCTCCCACAGCCAGACTTCCCTTATCAACACCACAGTGAGCTGCGTGGTGACAAAGCCTCGGCTCCCACTGAGGAAAGGGGAGCCGGCTCAGCTGGATCCTGGACGGAGAGCATGGGAGGGATTTGCAGAGGATTGGTGGTTCTTTTCTCTTGTCTATGTACTCCTTCAGAAATCTAAGCTACTGAGCCCCAATGCCACAAAGTCCTCCATACGGAGATTCAGTGGATTTTGTTATGGCCTCAATGTATGCACAACATATACCATCACATATAGGGTACATTAATACAGAGCAGCATGCTTGGCATCAAGGCTTGTTTACACAGTATGTGCCCATATGTGAAGATGACTAGTAATGAGGGCAATCTTATGCATCTATTCCAGCCTACAGAAACACTATAACAAGATAATACTAAAAAAATCTACCAATTTTTACAGTACAGAGCAATGGCACATAACTTGCACACCTTTTTATACTAAAAAGGATGATTCATTGTATTGAGTACCAGAAAGAAGCATTTATTATCAAACTGTGAATGTGCAACAGTGAAATACAATCCTCAGGACTTAGGACTGGGTAATATATCGATCAACCATCAATATTTTGTGATATGAGACTAGATATCTTCTTAGATTTTAGATATCATAATATGGCATAAGTGTTGTCTTTTCCTGGTTTTAAAGGCTGCGTTACAGTAAAGTGATGTCATTTTCTGAACTTACCAGACTGTTCTAGCTGTTATATTACTTGTCTTTTACACTTAGTCATTATATCCACATTACTGATGATTATCTATCAAAAATCTCACTGTGTAAATATTTTGTAAAAGCACCAATGGTCAAGTTCAACCTTACAATATTGTCGCAATATCAATATTGAGGTATTTGCTCAAAAATATTGTGATATTTGATATTCTCCATGTCGCCCAGCCCTACCATGAATCCAAACAAAAAAAACCTATAGACTTAACATAACAAGGGGAAATATGAACTAAATCTTGACACTCTGTGTGACTGGAGCCTTGGGTGAATAAAAGGGCATTCTATGCAAAGACACAGGTGATAACAGAATTTCGGTCTGGGAGCCTGACTCCCCTCTGGCTATACACCGTATGGCTTAAATCAAGACATGCCAATTGATGAGATGATGGGGTGGAGCATGGTGGAGGGCACTGGCACTGACAGCTTTCAGATGTCCACAGGAAAAAGCTCCCAGACTTCTCTGATAAATCATTGGGGCTTTGTCTTTATCATTATGTCGGAACTGGGTTTTTTTTTTTGGGGGGGGGGGGGGGGGTCAAAGCATGTCCCTTTGCTGCCTGGTCTGTCTTGTAACAGAAGATAAGCCTTGGCTGCATCTTGTGTAACCAAGAAAGGAAACAGTGCCACAGAGATTGGCCCTTAAATGTTGTAGAGTTTAAATCCATTCTGTAAAGTAAAGTTCAGGATTCGGTTGCACCTATAAGCTACATTATGTTGGTATAATCTGGAGAAAGTACTGCATCATCATGACTTGAAGTCTGTAATGATCATTGTATCTTTGTGACACTAGGCTATTGTGAACCGTCTGTACAGATGAACAAAATTATTTCAAGAACTTTGAGGAAGTTTCTTAACACGTGAGAGCACACGAGAAAGAGGGAACCATGCCCCCGTTTGACAAACGCTTGCCAGTGGAAAATGAACAGAATCATGAGCATGTTCTGAAGAAACAGCAAGTAAAATTCACAACAATCAACGGTTGCCTTTTCAACTTTTGAGTCAGCAGGGTGGCAAAGTGAGTAAGAAGAGCCTGAATCTCTACCAGTTGAAGGGTTATGTTTTGTTGCTGACCCTGACCTTTGACCTTGTTGCAGAGGGGGCGACAAAAGAGGGGATTTCCCTACAGCAAGCAATAAAGCATAATAATAAAGTCACATTATTGCTGTCACGATAAATGCAGCCAATTTGAATTAACCACACACTGACTTTGTCTCAGCTGGAAGCAGACACCACCTGCACTGTACCAGTACCACAGATGACAAGGCAAGGATGAGGGGAGGAGAAGGACAACGAAAAATGACAAGCAGGAGTGACAAATTGAACGGTTTCCTGCAGGTGGGAGACATCTACACTGGCAATGTTTTGGTGGCTGAAAGGAGCGTGTAAAATTACCAGGACGTTCATTCATCACAGGCAGCTGATGTAAAATGAGCGAATAAGTAGCTGCGCTGAAAAGGTTTCTTATCTCCGTCTGGGAAAAGGAGGTGTGGTGGTGTTGAATGCTCATGAATATCTATTTATTTGCAAAGCCAGTGTGGATTGAGCTCTGAGCTCTTTGATTGTTTTGAAGCTTTAACACACAATGGAGAGGTGTGAATGATGCCCCCACCTTTCATGCCCATGTGGAAACCCCCATGCCTAAATTGTAACAAATCTTCCTAGGAATATGTTTCTATTTTCATTGATAACATTATGCTAAGATGCAGTCTTAGAAGCAAAGCTGTTAGATACAGCTTTGCTTCTACAGCAGGCTGCCCTTTCAGAATAAAAGCTGTCAACCAACATCTGTGTGAAGAAAACTACATTGTGCTGCCAACAAAAGCTCCAAACCACAGTTGCGAGGTGGGTCTGACTCTGGAGCCTGTTTATATATAACAATAACATGGGATTGAAAAGTTAGAATACAAACAGAGAAGCTGCTCTTGTGTACAAAACGTCACGCCAAACCCGAGACGAATCGCAGGTTGTTTTATCTTCATACCCAGTGCGTAAAGCTACAGCAGGGGGAAATATTAAAGTTCATTTTATCTTGCAACGCGTGCCGCAGCATGTACTGTACATATGCCGAATTGAAGAGTATAGCCTGCCATTTCATAAAACATCACCAGTTGTCTAATACAATGTTAGAGACGTGTATGTTGGTCAAAAGGAAAGATAAAGTTGAATTGAAATCTGTATGACCGGGGTTTGGCTTGAGGTCCTGTCCGTGTAGGAGACAGCGGAACGTGAACATAAGCAACGTGAGAAGGTAATGTCAAACTTACAGACTGAAGGAAGAGCAGTGTCCGAACATAATCCCTCTCGGTGTTCAGTATTTCATTTAAAACACACAGCCTGAGCCGCTGCTGTCGGTCCGAGTCCTTGGAGGCGTGGATCCCGTTCTCATGATGCCCGTCGTCCTCTTCCATGATGCTAACTCAACCCTCAGAGAGGCTGCTCTCTACACAAATACTCTGCTTTCTCTAAGTATCCACACTTTGCTGAGTTGTTGCTTCAGTCCATTCTGCAGTAGCAAGTTTTTCCAAAACCCCCCACGAGCAGTGATGCGCCACGCACCGCGCACACTGGAGATAAAGTTCACCAGAAGTACCAAACAACAAGCGGAGAGCAGCCTGGCTGTGTGGTCGATACACCAGCTGAGAGAGAGCAGGGCAACAGTGGATCACTTCAGACTGGAGAGACGGCAGAGAGCAGGAGGAGGAGGAGGAGGAGAAGGAGGAGGAGGGACCCAGAGCCACAGACACACACATGGGCCACAGATCACTTCTGCAGTGAGCACACAAACAAACACATCTGTAGCCTGGTCACTGCAGCTTACATTAATTAGCCTGCTGTAGTATACAGGAGGCTAATTAATGTAAGCTGCAGTTAGCCTACTACTGAATATTAAAAATAGCAATGTGCATTGACCCTAATGTTAAAGTGGCTCAACAGGAAACAAGTAATATCATAATAAGAACTACATTTGAACAAATTCAGCCTGATAACTAGAATGCCTTAAACACACAAACAAGTCCATCTAAATATATTAAAGCTTGAAATAAAAGACTAAAACAAATACTGTAATTCACATCATAAAGTCCTAAACTGAGTCCTACAGTCACAATAAAAAACACTTTGTGAGATGGACACAGCCTATGCTGTCAGGCTAAGTGGAGATAACTAGCTTATCTTTCTTAAAAGACCATTTGAACCACTATTCAAATGTTGGCATCCCTCGCCAAATGCTAATCTAGCAACTTCAGACAGAAATACAGGTCAGAATGACAAGGCTTACAGGTTTTATGAAAAATGTATCTAGAATATTTTTAAGTAATACAAATAAGGCTCTCTTGGCCAGGTCACTCTTGGAAAAGAGATTTTAATCTCAATGAGTTTTTTACCTGGTTAAATAAAGGATATAAAAAAATAAATTAAAAAAAGTAAGTCTTTCAATTGAGGAACACGACATATAACGCTATTAAATATTCAAAATAATGTTTATTGAGTAAGTTAGCCAGCTAGCTAAATGTTTTGGCCCCTACCTGTCCCAACAGAATCCCACCTGTAGCGAGTGTTAGCTGTATTTAAGAGGAGGGCGCCCTCTGCTGGATGAAGGCGCAAGTACAGCTTTCACTTCAAAATGAGCACAGTGTAAAACATAAACAACTCACTTTCTATTTCTAGCCATGTGGAGTCGATTTCCCCCCCCCAGGCAATACACCCTGTTTGTATATCTAGAGTAGGCCTATGCAAACAGGGTGCATCCATGTATAAAGAAGGTGAAAAGCTCTAACTATTAAGCTTAGGCTACATCAAAGACCTGTCGTCATGGTAGACCGAGTACAAATAATATTTTGGTTGCAGTAAGTTAATATTTCATCACAGCTTCAGGGCGCGGAGGCGCACCTACTGTGACAGTAGGGTGTCGTCCCGGAACTGTTGGCTGTTTTATCAAGTTAATATCCGGCTTGTTTCACTGCACTCATACATCAGACCACCGTTGATGCTGCAGGCCACATTCATTCTGTTTGTGCTGCAAATATTCATAACTGAAAAGTCTGCATTTTATTCAAGTATAATTTTGTCTCTAACTAATAAAAGTAATTGAGATCTAAATATAGAGCCTCAGTTGCTTGTGGAGGGGAAGAGTCTATCAGTTAAAGCTGCAGTGGATAGAAGCAATATGATTAAAAAAAAGTTATTTTTTTTAAAACAATCATTATATCCTGAAAGTAGTGCATAAGAAAGGTAATCTGAAAATAGTCATGTGCCTCCGTGTCCTCCAGTGCTCCTAATGGCATCTGCAAGATTTCACAGACTGGAGGAAAACAACCAATCAGAGCTGATCTGGAGTCTGCGTCTATGAGCAGCTGTCAATCACTCACAAACTCCGACCAAACGGTGAAACTAGGCAGCGCTGATCAAATATGAATCATTATTCTGTTATTGTAATGGCTATTTTTTGCCTCAAATATTTTCAAAATCATCTTGTAGTTTGCTGTTCAGCTGTAAAATGAGAGTTTGTGACCCGGCAGCCATGTTGAGATCAGTTGAGGAAATACCAAGCACCGCCCACCAGCCGGAGGAAACTTTCTCATTTTACAGCTAAACAGTACACTACAAGATGTTTCTGAAAACATTTGAGGAGAGAAATAGGCATTACAGTAACAGAATATTAATTCATATTTGATCAGCGCTGCCTAGTTTGACAGTTTGATCGGAGTTAGCGAGTGATTGACGGCTGCCTCCGTTGAATGAACAGCCAATAGAAAGTCTAGATTTCTCTCAGAACACTTGAATTACAAGATAATGAAAGGTTATTATTGAATTTTTGCCCAATGATGCCAAAAACATTCTGCCTACTGCAGGTTTTTAATATAAAAAAGTAAAAGTGAAACTTCATTTTATTCCTCATAGACATCCTGAAAACAAAATGCCAAGTATTAGGAATGGGAGAAATTAAAATGTCAATAATAGTTTTAATTGATGCATGTTACATTCAATACCCATTGTGATGCTCCCACACATAATTGCATACATACAGAACTTTGCTCGCCATCTCAGATGAGGAATGCAACAGACAACTTGTAAATGCCTTACACTATCATATATTTACATATCATCCTCCGCTTCTGTACATGGCAAATCTTTAAATATGATCAAACATCAGGAGTAACATAGGATACAATGTATGACTGATTGTATGTAGTTTCTTTGAAGCATATTTAATGTACTTTTTTTTTCCTTCCAAAAAAAGGCATGTGCATAAAGCACCGTCATAGAAAGTGAGTCACACAATTAGACATGATAGGTTAAAAACTCCACGACGCCTCTCCTTCATTCTTTTCACAAGATAAAACTCTTCCTTCAGCAGGGTTTTCTTTCAAAAATGCACAAAAGTACAAAAAGACATGGAAGGTAACCAAAGGGAATAGAAAATAAATGTAAAATGTGCTCAGTGCATTAAGACTTTCCAATATAACAAAGAAACTAGAGGTGTTTTGCCCTGTTCCATCGCTGTGCTAAATAAATTCACATTGTTACAGGCAGACAGTGAGAGGGCTTGAATCAAAACCAGAGTACAGTGAGTAAACAAAAGTGAAACAAATCGTGAGAAGCAAAAAAAAAAAGTTACTAAAACGTGTTTGAAGGCAAAACTGCACATTTTAGTTATCCAGATTGAATATTTGACAAGTTAAATATTCTCTTTTTGGGTTTAGAATAAAACAAAAATGACAGCTTTGATCAGTCAGAGCTTTATATGATGCTGTAAGTTACATTGAGTGTTTTGGCCTTTGAATACATCACCATAGATTTGTTTGAAGGAGCAAGACACTTCAACTGTGCTATAGTTCTGTTTGGTATTGGCAGACTTCAAACCTAAAATGTCTTTATGGTCATTTCATATTAGCCCAGCAAATATCAAGTGCAAACTCCAGGAGCTCTGTAACCACTCTCTTTATCAGTAAACTCAAATGTTACCCAGCATTAAGAGTAAACCAGTTCTAGCGTTATGTTTTGACCGAGAAAATTCATCTTTAAATGTCATGTTTGGGCTTTTTAGGGGTCACTATGACTCCTTGTAGTGTAAATTATTTGACTGGCTGATCAAGCATACATGTGGCCACAAACACACACACACACACACACACACAGTGCAGTGGCTGTTGTGAGATGGGATGACTTTCAGACTGGCACAGAGACGGCGCAGGTGTCAAAAATGACACCCACATACAGTAATAAAACGTAGGAGTCCTAGAAATCATCTGGAAAATAAAAAATATACAAACGGCAAAAAATCGGTGTGCTCAGTCAGCTGCTGCGATGGCCGAATGTGTTCGCACGAGGAAGACTTTAGCAGGCGTCTGCATGTTGGATGAGAATTTGTTGTAGATTATGGGTTAATGCGGTCAATCGTTTGTTCTCTTGAAGCCACTTGCCTTGAAGCAGCAGCGATGTACGTTACAAAACATTTTTTTGTCTCCTTGGCAAAAATCCAACCATAAATCTGTTTGATTAAAACAAAAACAGATATGCAGATCTGGATTTTGGACACAGCTCTGTATTACCAAACCATCATTCATATCACAGGGTTTAAAGGACAAACTTTTTACAATTTCAGAAAGGCCAACAGTGTAACTATTGCAGTTAATGACAAGCAGAAACTCTTTTGCAATGAAGCATGAACCTAAATGAGGAGAGAGAGACTGTCGCTGTTGAACTGCAGCCATTCAAATCTTCAATGAGCGGCTGCGACATAGAAATGCAGCTTTTTCCACCTTGGCATGGTTTTTGACACTTTGCTCTCGGAGTCAAAGGCAGACAGTGTTGATATATGTATTCATATAAATAACAAAACAGTACAGTATAAATATAAAGATTCTGTATGTGTGTGTGTGTGTGTGTGTGTGTGTGTGTGTGTGTGTGTACGCACAGTTGTAAATGGTGTATGAGTATAGGACAAGAGTGTGTGTGTGTGTGTGTGTGTGTGTGTGTGTGTGTGTGTGTGTGTGTTGTTGTGTGTTGTTGTGTGCGCTTGCGAGCCAGTGTTAGGACAGGGCCGGGGGGTTAGAGGTGAAGCTTTCCCTCCCCCACCTCGTGGAAGAGCGAGGTGTAAAACTCCGGCTCCAGTTGCTTGTTGCGGTAACGCTGGACTATCTCAGTTATTTTCTGCTTCCGTCTCACGTGAGGCGGGTTGTACAAGTCACTTTCCAGACGCTTCCGTCGGCACACGTTGATGACCGTTTGGCGCACAAGAAACCCTGGGAGGAGGATGCAAACACAGGAGCTCATCAGGCCAAAGTAGACAAATAGGAAAGTTTTGAGATTGTATACAAAGGAATTTCATGAAATGGATGAATTCTATAGCAACTGATGCACCTTCTAATGAGATGAAAGTAGTGAAGATAAAAGTGAGGATGGAAAAGACATTCCAACATTTTACTAACTGCTTTGACTAAAGAGACAAAGTTCAAAAATAAATTAAAAAAAAAAAAGATTTACTCTTGTGCATTTCTGTTTTGGAAAGCCAAAGCAACCATCAAACATAGCTTCCAACTTTGCCATCTGCTGGCAAAGAGTGGCATTACATGCATTGAAAAGCAGAATGACGTTTATTATGTTTTTCAAGGTAAAATATATGTATCAGCATAGGAGAGATAAATGCTTTAAATCATTCAATCAATTTATGGTACTGCCAACAATGACATTTCCACTGGCTTTCTCCTCGTGTAACCTACATGCATGCTGATACAAGTTCAACTTGTGAATACAAATAACACACATGCCTTCTTCGTAATACAAATAGAGCGGTCAATAGATTAAAATATTTAATAGCGATTAATCGTATGATTGTCCACCGTTAATCGCAATTAACTGCAAATCAATCACACAGTTTGTATCTGTTCAAAATGTACCTCAAAGGATGTCAAATTTGTAGTATTTAACACTCTTATCAACATGGGAGTGGGCAAATATGCTTGCTTTACGCAAATGTATGTATATATTTATTATTGAAATCAATTAACAACACAAAACAATGACAAATATTGTCCATAAACCCTCACAGGTACTGCATTTAGCCTAAAAATATGCTCAAATCATAACATGGCAAACTGCAGCCCAACAGGCAACAACAGCTGTCAGTGTGTCAGTGTGCTGACTCGACTATGACTTGCCCCAAACTACATGTGATTATCATAAAGTGGGCATGTCTGTAAAGGGGAGACTCGTGGGTACCCATAGAACATTCACATATTTTGAGGTCAGAGGTCAAGGGACCCCTTTCAAAATGGCCATGCCAGTTTTTCCTCGCCAAAATTTAGTGTAAGTTTGGAGCGTTATTTAACCTCCTTTGTGACAAGCTAGTATGACATGGTTGGTACCAATGGATTCCTTAGGTTTTCTAGTTTGATATGATGTCAGTAATCTTCACTCTAGCTTTAAAACTCAGCCCGCTACAACCTAAAAATCGCAAGTTGTGTTAATGTGTTAAAGAAATTAGTGGCGTTAAAACAAATTTGCGTTAACATGTTGTTATCGCGTTAAGTTAAGTTACAAACCATAATTTCTGAATTCAAAAACAATATAAACAGTTTAAATGGGGTTTGTTTCCTATGCATTTGAAACTCAAACGCCAACCATAAAATATTTATATGTGCATAATATTAATTTCAGTAAGCTCATCAATGATCCTAATAGACTCCGTGTGGAAACCCTGTTATGCATTAACACTCGTTGCTTATGTTCTCTCTGATGAGTAAAGAAGGAAACGTATGGTACTGTAGGGAGGAATAAACAAAGAGAGAGACATATGAGCCATTACCTAGTGCTCTGCGGCTGACC
This sequence comes from Sebastolobus alascanus, assembly GCA_916701645.2. Lineage (NCBI taxonomy): Eukaryota > Metazoa > Chordata > Actinopteri > Perciformes > Sebastidae > Sebastolobus > Sebastolobus alascanus. The sequence continues at coordinate 4,293,286 of CAKAOJ020000014.1, read as the reverse complement.
ACCATGCCGTCCACCAGGGGAATCACCATGCCAAATTTACCCACAGCTCCATGCAGCCGGATCCTGAAGAGTCCCGTCTTCAGAGGGTGGATGAAGATCAGAGGAACGTCCTTCTCTAGTAACCCTGACCTGCAGCAGCAACAATTAAAAAAACAAGAGGACAACAATGATGTTGATGATTTGCAATAAACTATAAATTAATATAAAATAATATTTGAGAAACAGTGGCACGATACAATACACACACACACACATCAGACTGAAATTACAGTTGTTCTGATACCAGTATCAGAAATACATCCGATACTGCCCAGAATTCGAGATCAGGTATCGGTGACTACGCCAGTCTATGAACCAATCCGATACCATAATTTATTAACCAAGAAAAAAAAATTGTTTAACTAGAAATCTAAAAAATGTACAAAGGATTTAACCTGAGCCAGGCCATACAACAAAGATAGTAATCATATCATATCCATAATCCAATAACAGTAACTATATATATTTTTTTTAATCACACTGGTATCAGAGCAAGTTCAGGTATCGGAATCGGTATCAGGAAAGAAAAAATGGTATCGAAACATCTCTAACTGCAATCACGTAGAACTGTAGTGGAAACGCCAATAGATTTTCACTCCACATGAAGCAATTATGTAGGCAGAGAAAATGTGTTGTAAAATGTGCATTTTAATTGCACATAACAGCTTATTTGTTTGCTTTGAAAATAAGAAAAAGTTAAAATTAGTAAAGTACACTAAAGTATAATTTAATTAACTGTTGTCATGTTGTATCACTTCACATACCTCCAGACATCACACTCTCAAAAGTGGCATTGTTAATTTGGTTAAATACCAGCCATTTAAATCTGTTTGAGTCCGTGGCCTCATGTAAAGTGTAGCATGTAGCATGAGTAGCATGTTATCTCCACCTTGTAAAAGGGTGACCAAACCAATGTTCATAATCATGTGTCCCAAAAACTGAATTTTCCTGTAAGACACTTCACACTGGTAACCGTTGTCACAGCTCTGCCACAGTTCCTCTTCTCTGCCTGCTTTTGCACACACTGCATGTTGTAACTTCCTGTTTTGCACTGCATGTGTTTGTGCACTGTTGTTACCCAGCATGTGAGAGCACATGCCATTTTGCATTCTTCATTTTTGCACCTGACCAAAACCAACTCATGAACCATATGTTCTCCATACTGGCAGCAAAGTGTGTCAGAGTGTGAACTGCTGAATACCTGCAGGAAGTGCTGTTGCTCATGCTAGCTTCCAAGCCCGTGCTGGTTTCCGCCAAGAGGTCAGACAACGGGAAGTTCTCTAAAAACACAAAAACAATGACATTCATGTACCTCAATCCATTAGTCACATACTTAAGAAAAACATTTTTACAGCTAGCTTTTAAGGCTACAGGGGTAGCTTTCACTGAAAAATTTTGTTTGGAGTAACTTACTGACTGAACAAGAGGAAATGCTAGGAAAAGAAATAAAATATAATCTACAGAGAGACAATATATTATTCTCCACTGCTAGTAGTCTCAAATGACAGGACAGGGGGGCAGTATAAAGAGTAGTGCCTACCGATATCATCGAAGCGCTCCACCCAGACAACGAACACCTTCGTCTCAGGACCCAGTGGTGGGAAAGACTTTCCAGTCGATGACCTCTTTGTCTTTACCAAAGGACTCAGCTACAGAAACAGCACAATACACAGGGAGTTTAAGCAAACGCTACATAAAACAATTAGAACTCCTAATCAGTGCTGTCAGCATACAGTTCAGATACACTAATATAAGCCACACTTTACCTTTTTGGCAGACTCCAGGTTTTCAGAATGGTTGGGGAACAGCTCCAGTGTCAGATTGGGTTGTTTGAGTAAACCAGGCATGAGGTCTGCGTTGGTGTCTGCCTCCACTGTGGAGTCACTGTGCACTGATGACTCCTCTGGGAAACAAAGATCAAATGGCAACTCTGTCAACCCTGAATCCCTCACTGGGTTTTCATTAGGGATACACCGTTAACAAAATTCTGGGCAGATACCGATACCAATGTTTTTGTTAATTTTGTTTTTGCTGTTGCCCTTTTGTGCCAGGGAAACAAAGACCTCTTCATTATAAAAAAATAACTGAGCTGTTTTAAAGTCATTCAGCATTTCATTACATTGTCTTTCAATGCGCACAAGTTCAATCATGCAAATTTATGATACACACTTTAATTTAACATTCTTTTACATGAAAAAAAATATTTTTTAAAAAATGTTTTTTTTTTTTTTTTAAACTGCTTTAAAAGCCTTTTCAGCTGCTATACAACTACCTACTCAATGAGAAGAATGTTTCAGTACTTCAGTACAGCCCAACAAAAATATTTGTTTTGTGAAACATAAATTAAATATAGCCTAAATGTAAAAGTGAATAGAAACATAAGCAGTGTTTCTCACTCATAGACTTTACTTAGGCGGGCCGCCCAAGTATATTTGGTGACCCATTTTAGCATGTTTAATTTTTATATTTTATCAGGGTAGTGAATACTGACCAGAATTTTCTGTTAATGATGGAACAACAAAGGCAATCTCTGTCAGAGCATCAGCGTAGTATAAAACCTTCTTCTCCCCGTTGAACACTGAACCTCCGGTGTCCTCAGGAGTAGATGCGTCCTCTACAATAGAAAACATTTTTTTTTAACATTGACTTAGTTACCACGAATATCCAACATGTAGATAAAAAACAGATGCCATTAGGTGCATTCGTCCAAAGTCTTCCTCAGATCCAACGCAGTCGTTAGCTTAGTAGCTTACCTGTTTGTTGTATATCATTGCTGTCGGAGCAGGAGTTGAGGGACCAGCTGGTATCTAGGTGTCCCGTCCACCCAGGGTGGCGTCCCACGTCCACAGGCCAGCCCAAGGACAGCAGGAACTCCAAAAAGTGGGGCTGGACGAAGGACGCTGACTCCACATTTCTCAGGATCTGATCACCGCAGGCACAAGAACACATCCATTGTTATTCAGACATTTTTATATACGTATACGTACGTCTTAAGATTAAATTCAAGCCATTTTATTCCTGTTGTAATTAAATACAAGCCAAACTTGTCATTATCATCATTATACAGTATACTGTTTTATATTATACAGAATCTGTTGTGAGTTCCCTCACCTCAGGGCTGCTCTTCTGTCCAGCCCTCACATAGAAAATAAAGACAGTGTCAAATGGTCGGCAGGGAAGCAGGTCCAGGTAGCTGATGTCATCAAAAAACCCTGGCAAGGATGACTCCAGGCCAATCAGATGAGGAGGTAGACGACTGTTGTTGGGCTCCTATCAATAAGAAATGAATATACATGCATTCTAAATGAACTATAACAATACTATAAAGGTATTAATACTAGGGCCTACAATCAATTCAAATATCTAATCGCGATTAATCGTATAATTGTCCATAGTTAATCGCACATTAATCGCACATTTTTTATCTGTTCAGAATGTACCTTAAAGGGAGATTTGTCAAGTATTTAATACTCTTGTCAACATGGGAGTGGGCAAATATTCTTGCTTTATGCAAATGTATGTATATATTTATTATTGGAAATCAATTAACAAAACAATGACAAATATTGTCCAGAAACCCTCACAGGTACTGCATTTATGACTTGCCCCAAACTGCATGTGATTATCATAAAGTGGGCATGTCTGTAAAGGGGAGACTCGTGGGTACCCATAGAACACATTTTCATTCGCATATCTTAAGGTCAGAGGTCAAGGGACCCCTTTCAAAGTGGCCATGCCAGTTTTTCCTTGCCCAAATTTAGCGCTAAGTTTGGAGCGTTATTAAACTTCCTTCGCGACAAGATAGTATGACATGATTGGTACCAATGGATTCATTGGGTTTTTGTAGTTTCATATGATACCAGTATCATCACTCTAGCTTGCGTCCGCTACAACCTCCGAAAGATCAATTGCGTTAATGCGTTAAAGAAATTAGTGGCGTTAAAACAAATTTACATTAACGCGTTATTATCGTGTTAACTTTGACAGCCCTAGTTTATTCACATCATTCATTCCACAGACTTAACTTAAATTGGTAATTTTGCATTGTGATTCTATTTAAGTATAAGTTGCTGGAGGACTTATAATATTAGTATATAATATTTGATATTGGCAGCAAATATTTTTCCCAACTTCAATCCAAGAGACTTTCTCATTGGCCATGATCGCACAAATTCTGTTTACCAACCTTGAGCGCCTCCAGAGACAGAAAGCCAAAGTGGGAGAGGAAGAGGCGTGCTGTCTGGAACTCCTGCGAGGGTGGAGGGGGTTTGCAGTCGGTCCGTGGGTCAGGGTAAGTCTTGGACTTCCATATTTCCTCGCTGTGCCGCTCCAAGGCATTCTCATAGTCTATCTGCTTGGTCATCAGAATACGGAGCTTGTCATGCTGAACTTCCAGCTGAAAAGAAGAAGGGGACAAGACAATTTTAAGATAATTTTAAGAGGATGTGGCTGATGAATGGCACTCGATTGCATAAATTCACCACAAAGTCCCACAGTCCAAATACTGATGCGTCACCTCCCAAAGTTGATGTGAAGAGTCACTTGTGTGCACCTGTGCCTTAAAACAATGGTATTTCATTTTCATTTTTAATAACTAAACCTGTACAATCCAATCCAGTGCAACAGCTCTTCAATAAATTCAGTCTTTTTTTAAGCTTTTAATGTGTCAGAGAGGTATTGATTCAACTCTGTGGTCATTTTTTCAGACCGTGGTTTTTTTTTCAATTGAAAGCTACAAATTATTGCATTGGATTGAGAAACCCCACATCATCTACATCATCATATGCTTTCCACCAAACCAGATGATTTGACCCTTTTTTCCACGAGACACCAAAGTGGAATTTCATCTCTCCAACAACTCACATGTGGGTAATTACTCATCTGTGTATTTGTAGCTCTCCAATCATCCTGCCAGCCCATACAACACACCTGGGTTCGTATAATAACAAATATTATGGGTGATTCATTTACTGCATGGCTCTAGTTTAGCCATAACAACAAACAATCTTGTTTTAGTAAGTAGAATCGTTTCATTATTAGCCATCATGTGGATACAAGTTCAATGACAGGAAGTGAATCTCACCTCTTTACTGACAATGTCATCCAAGTCGGGAATACTGACATCAGCTTTGACAAGTGGAATCTTATCCACCTCTTCGGGGAAGGGTCTCTGCTTGACGTTGTACTTGATACCCACACCGTTGTTGGGCGTTGGACGGCCTTCGGGAACAAACACCTGCTGTAGAACGAGAGAAGTAGACAGATTGTGTTATCAGCGAAACAGATGTGGAGCTTTTACGAAAGCAAAACTCGAGCATGTTGTAGCAACATTTCTGAAGTGGTATCGGTTTAGTAGGGATGCAAATTTTTTTTCAAACCGATAGCTGACCCTCGTTAACCGATTATTAACCGTTAACCGACAAGATTAGTGCGTTGTATGCAGCGGTGCTGTGGTTGGCAACGATAAGCCGTTACACAAACAGGTTAAATCCATCATTTACCTCCAGCTGCAGTGTATGAGCAAAACAGACAACTGAGTCACTAGTTCATCCGTCTGGGAGAGTTACTGTAGCAGCCACGATGCTGCGTGTATTTTCATGGACACATGCAGCCACTTTCCCAGTAAGACTCCACCGCATCATTTAGTTTAGCTGCAAGGTTGTCAGCTGTGTGTCTGTCTGGCTACTCTGTCTGTAAGGTTGACCAGCTTTTCTCCTTTAAGTGACAAGCTGCTCCTTTGAGTTTTGCTCAGCTTTTTATTTAATTTTTAATATTTCTTTTAACCGTTTAACCGATAACATTAATCGGTAAAAATTCTTAATGTCAGTTAACGGCTAATGTTTATTATTAACATCCCTAATGTTTAGCATTGTTATCTTTCATGCTGCAGTAAACCACAGTGTGATCTCACCCTCTGATTGGCCCGAGCTCCTCTGGGTTGGTGGAAGAGCTGCATGGTCCAGGCATGTCTGCCAGCCGTCCCTCGGATCAAAACTGTCACTGATGGACTCGGGTCTGTGAGGACAGAGATGCTCTCATTTATGGAGAAACAGGAGGGCATGTTTGTAATTGATTTTACTGAAGCAGTGCTTGGTACATGGCGGGTGATACAGTCTCTACATGTACATCAAGAATGAACAAAGTAAAGCCATCATTCTCCTCAATATCTCAATAACCTGGTATTACGTCAAAGGATGGATGATAAGCTACTGACTCTGCTCGTTGCCCAGAGGTTGCTCCAGCATGGCGAGGATGACCGAGTTGTCCAGGACAAAGTAGCGGAAGTTGCTGGCTCCTGTGGCACTGAGTCTGGCATAGCGGATCAGGGTGTCTTCATTCAGCAGGCTGCAGGTGGAAGCAGGTCCGCTCGGGGAAGGGAAGGCCCCCAACACCTGCATGATACTGGGGAACACCACAGCAAACTAGGTCAATAGGGAAAACATGCTTCATTTGTGTGCTGCGTGGAGGTTCAGCAGAAAATCTGGGGAAACTAGGTCATTGTATCAGCAGAAAAACACAACAAATACATAATTTAGTACAATGACTAACATATAAAGTCCAACTAAGTTACAACATTGATTTTGGAGACAAAAATAATGTAAAAGTGAAATTCAAATGCATTGCTAATTAGGGCTGGACCCGGTTATTTGTTCGTTGGGTAGGTATTCGGTTTTCAATTTTGGGATGTGGGTATTTATCCTTCCGGGACACATGCATATGACACACCAAACCTTTTGGAAAATACTTCTTATTCAATAACAAACAAAAAATACAAACAACAATACTATAAAATAACAGAATCATTCAAAATTAATGCCTTTAATTAAACCGAATGACCCATGTTACAGCTCTATGCCTTACATCTCAGCCGAGAACGGAGATACTGTATGTCTGGCTGAATCCTTTCCAAGTCATGTTATGGAGATGAGCCAAGCTAAAGCCCTCGCCGACGTTACTTATGTCGCAGTGTAACGCATGCGAGGCTCAGGCGGAAAGGGCTGAGAGGAAGCCGCCAAAGGTTGCATTACGCACAGGCTTGCAGCCGGGAGAGGCGGTGTGTAATGCGTGGAGACAGCAGGCTCAAAAACGCCGCCATTTAGGGGGAAAGGGCCCGCAACGAGGGATAAAAACAGCACTCGTGGACTCATCATGACACAATTTTGTCTGAAAAATCCCATGTTGGGGAAGCCTCCGAGTGTGTGACAGAGGAATTGTGCAGCCTGCTTTAATGACATGAGTCCGTGCTGCCTACTACCCGAGAGATTAAAGTGCTCCTTCGGCAGGTTGAGTCCCCCCCCATTCCTGGCCGCAGCCTTGAATATACACTGTTGATGGTATTTGGGACAGCTCTATTGCTGATAACAGTTTACTGTTGAAAGGAAGGAAAAACATTTTTTTTGGGAGATATCCAGAAATGCCCCTTTAGCCAGCCAGCCTCTGGTGGGGGCAGCACTCTGGTAACAGTAGCTCACAATACAACAGACAGAGAGTAATGCTAAGCAGTATTAGAAAAAAAAGGACCACACTATTCTGCATCTAAACTGACTGATCTTGGGTGCGTTCATAAATAGTCACTCTGGCACAAACTGGACCGTTCATAAATTTGGAGCGCTGTGAGAATGTACCGTACGGTTATTCAGAGCACTACTCAGAGCGGCAACATTTGTTAATTCATATAGAAATAGAACGCTCAATTTTTTTTTTTTACATCAGTGCTATCATTTCAGTGTAGAGCATTGATGAACGCACCCCTTGACATTTGCAACTACGATTTTAAGCTTGTGATGATTTGATTGTACTATGTTTTTCTTTTGTTATTTTCTGGGGTGCCAGTTAGCCAGTGCCCTGACACAGGCTACACTTTATTTTTCAGATAGTGTTTATTGTGTGACTGGCTATGGCATGGCAAGCAGTTCTGACTGCTACAGCTGACTAGCCAACTGATAATGTCAGTTTGCAGGCTATTTAGCATGCAATGCCACATTAGCAGTCCTACTGCGCTTTTCTACAATGACCATTTGTTTGCTAGCTTGTCAACAACCATTGTGCAGATCAAGATAAGTGTCTATGCTTGTAGATAAGAAGGAGACGTCGCGACTAGAAAGCTAGTGTTTGCTGCAGTTCCCAGTTCATAGCTCTTTTGTGTCAGTGTCATACACTGCTCTCTGGATGTCACCCTGACACAGATGATGGAATGGTGATGGTGACAGTTTTATGAATTACAAAATGTTTTGAGTGGCTATACGCAAAGGAGTTCTCCTTCTACATTCATATATAAATACCCAACAGCATTCCTTGTATATACACAGACAAGACACCAACAAATATGAAATGTCAAGATGACCCAGGATGTAATTGACAGAGCAGAGTTGGTTTAAATAACAAGATAAACAAAAGAGCACTTTGAATCAATATACCCTGTATGCCTTGCCTGTATGTGCAGATTGTTATGTTGAAAGTGTTACACAGTACAATAACTATATTAACAAACTGTAGAAACTCTGAGGAATCTCACCAGGACAAAGTGGCCTCAGCAGCATCCTTCACCCTCATTGAAGCTGGGTTGTGCTCCTTCTCCCCTTTATGTCGCACTTCCTGTTCCTGTCGGGACTTGCTGCCAGAGATTCCCAGCTCCACAATCTCCAACACCTCTACCAAACAATCCTGATCCAGAAGAAAAGGAAAAGGGATAAGATCTCAGAGCAGGAGTGCACAGTTTTCTTTCCACACAAATGAGGCTTAGACCAGAGAAATGGCAAGGTATCCAATTTTCTGTATGTTTTTGGTAGAAGTTTAATCTTACCAAAACAAATTCAATCGCTCTCTAACAGAAGTGGGATCCAGTCATAGTTTTGCAAGTCACAAGTAAGTCTCAAGTCTTTGCACTCAAGTCCTGAGTCAAGTCCCAAGTCAAGACAGGCAAGACCCAAGTCCTAAACTTTGAGTTTCGAGTCCTAAACAAGTCATAATGCACTCTCCACCAATTTCAACCCGCACATTTTACAGACTGTAATTATTTTTTTGTTGACCACCGCATTGTTTTTGTACGCGAACAAAATTATCTTTGGTATAATTTTTTCTAACTACCACTCAGTAACGTAATGTTCTTCATGGTTCTCTCCTGCAACTTCATTTGATGCTGTCAGATTGGTTCAAACAAAGTGAATCTGGGAAATTAAGTGTCAACTTGCTGGGAATGAATAGCGCTAAAGTGTTAATGATTTAGGAAATTAATGGAAATTAATTGATTCATGGCATGGTGAATAACATACTTTTTAATCTTTGGGCTTTGGGTAACGTATCAAGTATTTTCAAGTCAAAAGGCTCAAGTCCAAGTGAAGTCACGAGTTGTCTTTTTTGAGTTTGTCAAGTTGAGTCTAAAGTCATCAAATTTGTGACTCGAGACGGAGTCGAGTCCAAGTCATGTGACTCGAGTCCACTTCTCTGCTCTCTAAACTAACAAAATATCTGAGGCAAATTGTAAGTCAGTCTTTAAAGCTACCTTCTCATCCAGCATGTATGGGTGCTCTGTGAGCCACACACAGAGAAACTGGAAGGCAGCTACAATCATGGAGTGGAGGTCTCTGGACTGAAGAGGAGCTGGACGGCTACACTGGTACACAATGTACCCACATATAGAGCTGACGGCGCGTTTGCGGTCTGAAGAGTCCACTCCCACCTTTACCTGGTTAAGACATATACAAAATATATAGGAAAATGTATTACATACATTACAAAATTCTTCATTTCATGCACTTGTTCACGTGAGAGTGTACGTTAGAGTATTGTTAGAACTAGCATTTATGTCAATTTAAATAACCTCATGTAACCTCAATGTTGCCTTGGCTTCTTCTCTCTCATTTAAAATAGAAATAGACAGTACAGTATAGACAGTAGTTGGCTATAAAATGTAAACTACTGTCTATTTTACTAATTCTACTAAACTAACAGCGTCTGCTTGTTGACACATGGGCGATCTGAAAGACTTGTATAGTTTCACTCCAGCCTAGCCAGCTAGTAATGATTGCAGATTGTTACACTGAGTCTCTGTGGTGTTGGGACATTGTACCTTTACCTTGGCAAGCCCAGCCAGCAGCTCCAGGGCAGCCAGTGAAATGCTCATGTCTTGCCTCCACTGGGAGTTGAGTCTCTGAGTGACCAGGTGGATGCTGCGCACCAGCAGGCCTGCCGCCGTATCTGGAAGAGCTAGACCATATAACACCCCGAAATACCAAACACCGCAGAGAATAGAGCAAAGCAGAGTTCAGGCAACAGAGCTAGGGTATATAGGACAACAGGAAAAATGTCCTGGATGCCCAGGTATTAGATACTGAAAACATGCATCAGAATAGAGTTTGAAATCAGTTCAGCACACAATGTTGAGAAAAAAATCAGGTAGACCGAAATATAGATACAATGGAAACTGCTTATAGTGATCACAGTTACAGTGATCTGGATCAAAAAGCCTGGGACAGAATCATTCCTTTACAAATGCTGTTTAAATAATTTTAAGTCACAAGGCGCACTGGCAAAGGGGCGCCGTTCTGCATGCACGCCCGTGCTGCAGAGCCGGCCAAAAACAGCAATGCCTCACCCTCTGTGAGGGAAAAGGCAGAAGAAGCGAGCCAGTAAATAGCAAAGCGGTCCGTTTCATTACTTTGAATTCATGTAATAAATATACAAATGTCATTTAGATGGTAATCTGCATGAGAAATGGTGCACAACAACAAAAATTCAGTTATGATAATCATCCGCTTATAGTGATCAATTTGACCCAGACAGACGTGATCCCTGTAAGCGGTTTCCACTGTAGTAAATAAACTGCTGAAGAATAGGGCTGAGCGATCAAGTTTTGACTTTGAAAGAAATTAAAACTACTTATGATATAATCATCTAAAACCAAATTAATTAATTAATTACGAGGCCAATCTTGTGAAAATCCAGAGAGTTTAAAAATACTTAATATTTAATACAAAATTACATGAACCATGATCGTATCGGCCAATACGATAACCTGTATGCTTCACTGTGTGGAAGTGACTGGGATCATTATTTTATGTGTAAGGCAACATCAGGCTTGACTTAAATATTGCTTTCCTAACTTTTTAAAACAAAATGTAACAAATAGATACATAGATATAAATTTACTGAATTGTTATTTATTATTAAATTAATAAATCGTGCACCAGCAACTTGGTCTTAAAAATTAACAGGAATTACAATTCAAGTTTAAACTTTTTAAATGCAGCAACAAACTGGTCAAAACTTAAACAGGAATTCAAATTGCAGTATATAATGTATATAGTATATAGACATAGAATTGAATTGAATAGATCGGCCCAATTGTCAGCCATACCCGATCCAGCTATTTGAGTCAGTATCGCCCCGATATCCGATCCGGTATCGGTGCATCCCTACTAGGTAATGCTTTCAAATGTAATTATGTTCACGTTTCTGTATTAAACCTCTCTAAGATGTAGATCTGGCTCCAATTCTTTTGTATTTTCTAAGTTTATGGTGACTACAGCGTATGTAACAACTTTCTCCAGACCCCTTCCCACTCTCAAGTCTTGTTTTTCCTGTCCAGTCCTGAGCCTCACGACACAATGTAACCGTCCTGTCCCACAGGAACCCCACAGGAAGCCCTCCCCCCTCCCTCTCATTTCCTGCTGGACAAAGTCGCCCATATGCAGCACTGTGTTCAGTGAAAATAGATGTGGGCAAAATTATAACAATTTTTTTTTTTTTTAAAAAGCCTCTCACATCACATTCATTTAGTCAAACATCGCTCAGCCCTACTGAGGAAAAGACAAAATCTTTGAAATGCTTTTGATTAGGCAACCAATCAATCAGAGAAAAAAATGCAGTGTGCCGAGGCACTCCGTACATCTCAGTGCCAAACTGTTCAACAGCACAGCATCACAGCAAATAACATTGATATCACCTACAAAGACATTTTACCCAGCGCTTCTTAACTCTGCATACCACTTTAACCACGTTAGCTACAAAGAACAAATGTGTTAATTTATCAAGTTACATGTTTTGCATTGATTCATGTTGCAGCAAGCCTGTTATGCACGCTCTGACCAAAGCCTGCACCATTGTGTTTTAATTCAGCCAGCATGAGGAGGATATTAGTTTATGTGGAGCAGCTGTGTGTCTTACCGTAGTCTCGCAGCAGGGCCTGGGCAGGACGCTCAGAGTCGGGGCTGGTGGCCTCCGTGCTTCCCCCGCTGGTGAAACTAATGCCGCTGTTGGTGCGGCTGTGACTCTGACTCCTCACAGTCATGTGGCTCCCGTCTATACTCCCCTACCACCACAAAAACACAGCAATCTTGATATCCAGCCCATCACACTGATTATAGCATTAGAAAATCCTTATGGTTACTTACTGTTTCAGTCTGTGCACCTATGGACTCCAACAGTGCTGAGTCTTGAACAATATTTAGCATTGCACCTGAGAGGAGAGGGGTGGTGAGTAATTAAACAATACATAGAAAAATAGACTTTAACACAGTCCAAAAATAGTTAAGTCAGTAAAAATTAAACACAAGAGGCAAAATAAATAGATAAAAAAGTTACCCAGGATGAGCTGTGTGTTGGTGGGGTCTGTCTCAGTCTGAAGAGCTCCTATGAGGACATTGACGAGACGTAGCCTCAGGGACAGGAAAGACACGGGCTGGTCATGTGGCCATCCATCCTCCTCGTTGAACTTTCCTTCCAACAGAACCTAAAGCACAACACCAACATGGTAAAGAACCCAGTGTACAAGGTTTTAACTACAAGTAGCTTTATGGTACGGAAAATGTTTCAACAAGGATTTCACACAAGCTAAGGAAAAAGCTGCAATGACAAAAAGTGATTCGATTTACACTGCAAACCCAGAAATAGGGCTGTCACCATATCAGATTTTCACTACACTATTATCGTGGCTAGGGGTGTGCGATATGGCCAAAATCCTCTATCACAGTATATGTAATTGTATATCACGGTAATGGTATATATCACAATACAGTAATTGTTCTGTAAATTCAATTAAGAAATGGTTTAAAATAACCATCCCATAATTCATCACATTTGATTATTTTCTTCTTTTATTTGGAACTTCCACACAAACAAAAACAACTGCCTCACATGAGACAACACACAAAACAAAAGACTCAAAACAGTAAAACTAAAATTATTTTCAAAATCGAAGCTTAAAGGTTCCCGAGAACAATAATTTCAAGTGTTACAGGTTTTAACTAGGGCTGTCAATCGATTCAAATATTTAATCACGATTTATCGCACGATTGTCCATAGTTAATCGCGCACATTTTTATCTTTTCAAAATATACCTTAAAGGGAGATTTGTCAAATATTAATACTCTTATCAACATGGGAGTGGGCAAATATACTTGCTTTATGCAAATGTATGTATATATGTATTATTGGAAATCAATTAACAACACAAAACAATGACAAAATATTGTCCAGAAACCCTCACAGGTACTGCATTTAGCATACAAAATATGCTCAAATAATAACATGGTAAACTGCAGCCCAACAGGCAACAACAGCTGTCGGTGTGTCAGAGTGCTGACTTGACTATGACTTGCCCCAAACTGCATGAGATTATCATTAAGTGAGCATGTCTGTAAAGGGGAGACTTGTGGGTACCCATAGAACCCATTTTCACCAACATATCTTGAGGTCAGAGGTTAAGGGACCCCTTTGAAAATGGCCATGCCAGTTTTTCCTCGCCAAAATTTGGAGCGTTATTTAACCTCCTTCGCGACAAGCTAGTATGACATGATTGGTACCATGTATCTTCACTCTAGCTTTAAAACTGAGCCCGCTACATCCTCCGGAAGATCGATTGCATTATTAACGCATTATTAACACATTACTAACGCGTTAACTTTGACAGCTCTAGTTTTAAGGTAAATAGGTGCAAATGAATACCAGCCTGACTTCAGTCAGTGCAATATAAAAATCACACAAATTTGTATTTTATGCCAAAAGAAAAGAAAGACTTTGCTCATCTTTCATTTCCAAAAAAACACTGTCAAAATAAACTACAGTGTGCAGAAGTCTGGTAATCGTATAACCAGAGCTCTACCCTCAACTTGGGTTGGTTGGGATGCCTCCTCCTGCTCTGTATTTATAACTTCACTCTCCTCCTCCATTTCTGCAAAAATCGCGTTACCTTGTGAGGCACGCCAGAATAGCTACCGCGGTGGAAACTGTATTGCCAAATCTCTTTTAAAAAAAAAGAAATAATAACGCAATCAGTCACATTCATCTTTAACTTTGTTTATTGTGTGTTTTGTCTCTTGACTCAAAATATGAGTGTAGGGAGTGGAGAGAGAGTCTGTAACCATAACTGTGCATGATTTAAGATGCACTGAATTATTTACACGATATTATCATATGTGTCTTAACATTATATCAATATTCCATTTTTACATACCACGGTTATCGTCAATACCGGTATAACGTGCCACCCCTACCCAGAAACATATGCATAACGCTGCTCTAAAGTGGCAGATTTAAAATATATCAAATGTACAGATGTACAGAAAGCTGTTACCTCTGATTTGATGTTGCCAAAATGATGCGGCAATGGCAGCATGGCCAGCAGGATGTTGATGGAGGCTCTCCTCAGGTCGGTGGGATTTACATATATCTTGAATTTGGACAGCTCCCTGTTTAGAGTAAAACAAATCTCATGGACTTCCAGAAACTTAAGACAATATTCTCAAAACCTCTGAAGAGAAATCTCACTAACATTACATGGTCTGAGAATGTTATCCAGTAAATAAAAGATGCTAATTACACGGTAAGTAATCCAAAACCAGTCTAACCTGTCTGGTACAATAGTCTCCAGGGCGGCTATGAAGTAGGGCACCACCACATTGATGCCCTTCAGGTCAGTACAGAAGAGAGAGGAAGAGTTGAGAATGATAGAAGCCAGAACTGGTCTGCAGATAAAATCGGAGATCTGGAGACCCTGAATCAGGACCATGTAGAACCTGCAGAAAGAGAAAGAGGAATACTCAATGTTTTGCAGTTTAAAATCTTAAAGGTAAGGTAAGTAAGGTAAGGTATGTAAGTTTTTACATGTATAAACGTTTTTTAAATCGTTTTTTTATTGCCAATGTGTGAACAGGTTGTAACCTAACCTAAAAAATGAGACCTTCCATGACTTTCTGGGTTTCCTCTTTCAGCCTGTAGACCGCTTTTAATGTGCGAGTGCGTGACAAAACGAGCGAGCAGCGGATCAGAAGAGCGTTAGTTTAGCTTTGAGAATATCAAGTGAATGTACAGTGGAAGCTGCAGTTTGTGCTGAAATAAATGATGCTGCTCCTCAAGACCAACAGAACTTTCCCGTGTCTTGTTTCCCTGCTGCTGAGTGGAGTGATGGCGGGGGTTGAGCGAGTAACGTTATTGACTCTAACCCAGGAGACAAAAGTTAACACTAGGATCAACATCGGCCGGGCCTTCCATTCATGGAGGAACCTTCGTTTGGTAAGCTAACATTACTGCTAAGCATGTGAAACATATAGTGATATTTTGGTTTTAGCTGTCAATCACGTTCAGTCTCGTGTGTGTCGCATCACTGTTTTGACTACGTAGATGCGAGCATAGGCGCGGGCAACAGCACGCTGACTGTCGTTGACTTAACGGCCACAGATGTCACTGTTAACAAGCAATTTCTGATTCTTACAAAGGGTCCCTTTAACAGTCAACGACACTAAAGCCACATGCCCACAGTTAGGCAGTTGTTAGCTTGGATCAGAATTTGGCATGATAAAAAAATCCGGACTACGTTACCTGGACAGGTAAACAGGAAGAATATCTTCTCCAGTTTTCTTGCTACAGAAGATGCGGCAGAGAGTCCCGCAGGCCTCAGCTCGTCCTGCCTCGTAGCTCTCTGGGAACTCGTTGGCATCAAACATGGGGTTGGACACCATGGAGTCAGTGGACATTTGGGAACCCTTCCTTCTCAGCTCAAGACCTACTTGAGTGGCTATCGCTGTAGAGAGTTACGAAGAGATAGAGAATGAAAGGACCCTGAATTGTAATGTGGTCATTAGTATACATGCATGTATGAGAAACAGGCAAACATAGACATGTAGCTACTATATGCACACTACAATAAAAAAGGAAACAGTACAAATTAGAAGAAAAAAAAGCACCATAAAGCAAACATTTAATCGCTATCACAACAAGAGAGAACAAAGACTTCAATGACTGCAAACACACTCAATTCATTTAAATGCATCCAAAAGGGAACTCTGACACAAAGAGTTTACCATAGACAGGGTTCCTACACATTTTCCATTTCAAAATTTCATAATTTTCCAGACTCAAATTTCCAGACTTCTCAGTAAATTTTTTAGACCATATTTGACTTTGTGACTTTGTGACTCGTTGTGCAGAGGATGCTGTGACAAGACTACAGTGCTTTGGCGCCTCCCCTATGGTTGAGATGTCAAACGATTTTACACAAAGTTTGCCTCCAGCTCTCTTTTCTCATTTGGAATTGTTAACCAACCAGGCTTTGTATTTGGGATTGTCAAGCCAGCTCCTCAGAAAACGTGTATTTACCCATTGTGGCCGTAGAAGTTGGACGACGTTCTTCTGTCAAACATCTTGCACTTGGGGCAATACCGAAAACGATTATACCGCCCCTCTATTAGCAACAGGTGAGCTGGAACACTAGTCACAGTTCATCACGTTCAAGATGTAAATGACTGAGCCAATCAGATTTCAACCAAAATGAGGATCGGTCCAAATTAGGAGGGGCCGCTCGTATCCCCCCTCAATGTTTTAAGTATTAGATTGGCCCAGTCTGACTTATATTATTAATGTTGTTATTTTGCTCATGATGAAAAGTGGGCCCACATTTCGCCGCCCTTAGTTGGTTGGCCTATATGGACGCGCCGGCCCTGGCTGTGACGTACAGGTGTAGAGGCAGCTCTGCGTAGGCGGAGTGTGCGTTCAGTCGCACGCCATAGACTACTTCTTGCCTAGCTTTCGACGACATCAAGCTCGCTTTGGCCCGCACTCTCTCACACAGTAGTAAACATTTTGGCTGCACTGGCTGCTCCAAACGCCATGAAAAACACCCTGCTGCTTGTATGATCAATTTATTTTTACAAATTCTGAATTTTATATTTTAGAAAACAGAATAGGGGCAACAGTCTGGAAACAAGTGTTTTTCCATACTCAAATCAAATTACATACTTTTCCATACTGCGTAGGAACCCTGGATTGAAGTGTAGTGTGTTGTTAATAAAAATGTTTTGAGCTGCAAGACCACAAAGCAAAATCCCTGTGTCAGCTCCCTCGCTGTTGCAATTATATGACTGTCACTCAAGGTACAGAACATTCACTTCATGCACTGAGGCACCAAACCAATAAAATCAAAACTCAAGTGAACTGACGATACATAAGGAAATTATATGAAACAAAATATTAATGCTGAACTTGAGGGGGGGGGACGAAATAATAAGGATTAGTGTGACCCAAAGGAAAAGAAAATGAGAACTTAAAAACAGGGTGGCGTTGTCACAAACTGGCAACGTTATGGTCGAGACAAGTGGTCAGTTGGTGAAACCCATTCCATCACCTTTGGAGAAACGCTGAGAGAACGCTGGTGAAACTTTTATATATGACAAGCAGTGGGAACAGAAAACAATGGCGATAATGGCGATGATCATGAGGAACTCAACTAAAAAGCAGGAAGATTTGTCAAAAAACGCAAATCAAGTGAGGAAAGAAAGCTGCCGTTCCTACTTACAAGATTTATAAGAAAGGAGAATTTGGATAAAAGAGGCTGCAAGATAACAGAAATAGTGGAGAGAGACAAAATCAAAGCAGATCCAATATTTTGGGATCAATTCATATCAGGCATGAATTGTTTTTGTTGTTGTTTTTTTTTGTCAATACAAGACTTTTGACCCATTATAACTCTTTAACATTAACCAGACATGGTAGACACATGCAGGACACTACACAAAAAATAGAAAAATAAATGGAGAGCCAATGATGAGCCAAATTTTTTTTCAAATACTAAGTAGCGTATGTGTCATTGACTCCTTTAGCGATGATTTTACCAATAAAATGGCCGTATGAAGTCCTCACTATATGGTTATAGTCTATATGCAGTCTTAGCCAGGTTTAAATAGTTGGTAGATGTAAATGGATTAGAATCAGATGGAAATCTCATACCAGGCCACTTCTAACCAAGCCCTCCACACACAGAAAGGCACAAAGAAGTTTCAGAGAAAATGGTGAAAAAAGGAAAGGATATCCCAACGACATACAGTCAAAAATAACAGACTCCAAAAACACAGATAACTCCACAAAAACACATACTAATGAACAGCAACGAAACACCCACCTGCCCATGCATAATTGGAAACGCTATTAAACATCGCCTCACGTCTTACCGGTCATGCTGGGGTCTCGGCTGAGGCCGCTGTGGAGCTTACAGTGGACCAGTGCAGCGTCGAAAAGCCACTGGCCGAACAGATTGAGGATGCTGTTGACCTTCGGCCGTGCTGGGGCCGGCAAGGGCCGAGTCTCCCAGCTGCTCTGGTTGGGGCTGGAAAGCAGGGTCGGCGAGGACGAAGTTTGCTGCTGCTGCTGCTGTTGCTGCTGGGATGCTTTGGTTGGTTGACTGCCACTGCCCTGCAGGGTGGGGAGGGATATCTGATTAGGCTGTTGACAACATGACTAGTGTAACCAAAGGCCCCGACACACCAAGCCGACGGTCGGCCATCGGACAGTTTGGGACCGTCGGTGAGCGTCTGTTGGTCTAGTTTTTGCGGTGTGTCCCGCACCGTTGGCTCTTGTCTGCCCATGTCGGAGGCTTTTTGGCCGATTCGGCATGTTGCATCGACGTGGAGCATGTCGGTGAGAGAAATCACTCCGATTGGCTGTTCAGCTTAAGCGCGTCGGTGCACAAGAGAAACGGAAGTGAGGAAAGCAAGCCAACGAGTAAAGTCAAGAGGGCACACAGAGAAGGCTCTTCTAATTTTTCATCTTCATCTCATCTGATCATTCCAATACACAGATATTCTCACAACGACATGACCATCTGGAATGAAGCTAAGTGGTGAGTGAGAGTGGTGGGAAAATGGTCGGCAAACGGCGCTTTGTTTCATGTACATATCATTACAACGGCTTGCAGTCCTCGGTCTTCCGGTTTCCCTTTTTGAATGACGAATACAGACTACCGTCCCCTGATGATGTGGAGAGTTATTTCATCTCACACTGGTGCAGAACGTACGTGCTAACTGGCCGTCGGCTGTGGTCTTTGCGATGTGTTCAAGTGCAACTTGAGGTAATGCAACAGTCAGCCTTCGTCGCCGCTAGTTCTTTGATGTCGGCTTGGTGTGTTTGGGCCTTAACACATCTCACACAGAAAACATTAGATACAAAGATTTCTTCACTTAAATAAAACAAAACAAATAGCAGGAGATGTGATACACACACTGATTTAGAGAAGTATACTGCATTCTTCCATAAAAATCTTGGCTAGCGTAGCTTTATAGAGGCAACAAAAATGTGTCACAAATGCATCAGCCCTGTTCTGTCTGTAGATCAGCTGCAAATAATGTCATACAACGATAAAAAAATAAATACAGACCTAAACTTTTTCTCTGCACTTACTATTTGTCATGGTTTAATGTAAACACTTGAACTTACAGTTGAACTCTTGCTTGTGGTTTTGGTGACCACTGTATGCCGTTGCTTGCGGCTGTGAGGGGGCGTGGTGTTGGTGATGGAGGGGGGCGGAGACATGCTCATTCTGTTGACTGGGGTGGGCGGAGCACTGTCAGCTCTGGGACGTGAAATACCTGTCGACAGGAAGGTAAAATGAGCTGGAGACTAAAGTTATTGTCTTTCCCTCCATAGCCGGGAGTAAGGGTGTTTTCACAAGCCAACATTTAGTCCGTTTTAATAGAACTCTGGTGCGGTTCGTTTGGGCATAGTGATAGTACTCTGGTGTGGACCAAAACAAACAGTCTTAGACCGCTTGAGTGAGGTGTTCTCGAAGCATTTCAAAGCGAACCAAAACGCAGCCTGCCTTTGCGGACATTTGTCGAGATTGACAAAGGTAGATAACAGGTTGAGTGGGAGAGGACGGACCTGGACTTCTGCACCAGTCTGATGTTTGCTTGACATCTGGGCCAAAGAGAACATACAGAATATGCTAAATAAAGTCCACAAATAGTGACGTTTAATAAGTCAGATAAACTAGAGGTGATGGGATTTGTGCTCACAGTAGATCAGTACTGAGTCAAAGTGGAAATACTTTGACAGCAATATTTCTAAGTCTGCGATTCCCTGTATAGAAGTGGCAGCTCTCGGGACTAAAAAGAGAAATTTGCTCCTTCGTACACGCCCCTGAGCAAATACATGTTTTTATTTGGTCCGCTTTAATTTGTGCACTGTGAAACTGAAACAGAAAACAAACCAAAAGTATCAATTTCACTCTGAGTCGGACTAATCAAATGGATGGCTTGTGGAAGCGCCCTAAAAAGGTTTCTGATTAGCAAACAAGAAAACGGTCTCGATACCCCCCGACTTTTCCAGTGGACAGAATGTGTTATGGTTAAATATAATCATTTGAAGCCATTTTCACATTTCTAATGTTATGCAAGAGAGAAGAAAATGAAGTGGCTTCAGAGTCTGTAACTTGATCAAAGACAGTATTCATTCGTAAACATGCAGGACAATGGTTAGATACAAATCAGCAATAATTTATATCCATCCATCTTGATTGACTTTTGACCCTTTGTTGATGATCTTGTAGATTAATCTGAATCTGAGTCTGGAACATATCATTTTGCTACAGCAAGACTAACCACAGGTGTTAATATCATCACCACCAATAAACAAACCACTCCATAATATGCCCATCTCATTATATGATGTATCAGCTGATGTCTGTACCATGAGAGAGCAGCATTGGAGAAAAAGAGAACACCCTCTCCCGTACATCTCTCTTTTCAACAGAGACACCTACAGTGTAAAGACAAAAATCACACGTTTCTATTCAAATGTTCAGGTATTACTGACTGACATCCTCCATCTTGATTTTAATCAAGAGTCCTACCCAGAAGAACAACTGGAAAGGAGTAAAATGGTTACAAGAAATGAAGGCTTGGAATTGCTGTCAATCTTTTAAATGACTTTCAGTGCATATTACCATCTTATCTACTAAGTTACTATATTTACTAATTACTATATTTTACACTTCTGTATACCCTTTTCTAAACAATATTCCTACCCTCCAGCACCCATTGGTATCCTTTGATTTCCTTACAGTTTGAAAATGTACTTTTATCAACTTGAAAATTGCTTGAGATCACAATAAACTCTATGTCTGCTTTTATTTTTGTCAACGCAACATCTCTTTTGCATGTTACTGCAGGACATGCTTTGAAATTTAGCCCATGCAACAATTATGTAACAATAGCAAAAGCATGTTGAATGTGATGGGTTACCTTACTAAAGCAGGTAGCTGCCTAAAAGGTAGGAACAACACATTTCAAAAATCTAAAACACAACATCGTGCATTGCAAAACGAGCAGTAACATTTTGTAGTGCTTTGGCTAACAGGTGTAAACCCCCCCCCCTCTTAAATGTCCCATGACTGAGCTTTTCTTTTTCACTCTTACCTAAGAAGGCGTCCACTAAGCAGCTGATGCCTCTCATGGCCCTGAAGAAGATCTGGGGTAGCTGTTTCAAACATGGATGCAGCACCACTTCATGAGGGATACCGCTGGAGTTAAGAAACTGTTCCTGAAATTTTGGAGTGGTGCTCACTATCGCAGGGTTGCTCAGGTCCACTGGGTTGCTACAAACAAACAGAGAAACAATTCATGATTATAGAAAAAAACTTACGGATGCTGCTAAAGCTGATTTGGATATATATATATATATATATATATATCTCTGATATCTGATTCGGACGGAGTGGAATCAGTTCTCTTACATTTAATATTATCAGCACTGTTAGTGGGGATTTTTTATAGACAGGAAGAAGAGTACATAGAGAGGGGGAATATTTGATGCTAAGAGGTAGATATGAGGTACTTCTTCAGTTCCACTCTGTGCTACAGCTTCTCTGTCTCTTACAACACATGAAAAATAATCTGTGTCCATCAGTTAGTTTGATGGGGAAAGAACATCTCTTTTTCAGGTTAGAACTAGGGCTGTCAATCAATTAAAATATTTAATCGTGATTAATCGCATGATTGTCCATAGTTAATCGTAAATTATTTGCACTTTGTTTATCTGTTCAAAATGTACCTTAAAGGGAGATTCGTCACATATTTAATACTCTTATCAACATGGGAGTGAACAAATATGCTTGCTTTATGCAAATGTATGTATATAACTATTATTGAATATCAATTAACAACTCAAAACAATGACAAATATTGTCCAGAAACCCTCACAGGTACTGCATTTAGCCTAAAAAATATGCTCAAATCATAACATGGCAAACTGCAGCCCAACAGGCAGCAACAGCTGTCAGTGTGTCAGTGTGCTGACTTGACTATGACTTGCCCCAAACTGCATGTGATTATCATAAAGTGGGCATGTCTGTAAAGGGGAGACTCGTGGGTACCCATAGAACCCATTTTCATTCACATATCTTGAGTTCAGAGGTAAAGGGAACAAGTTTTTCCACGTCAAAATTATAGCGGAAGTTTGGAGCTTGATTCAGCCACCTTCGTGACAAGTTGGTATGCCCTGGTTGGTACCAATGGATTCCTTAGGTTTCCTAGTTTTATATAGTGTCAGCATAGCTTTAAAACTGAGCCTGCTACAACCTAAAAATCACAAGTTGCATTAATGTGTTAAAGACATTAGTGGCGTTAAAACGAATGTTGCGTTAACACGTTATTATCACGTTAACTTTGACAGCCCTAGTTAGAACCCAGGAAGATGAGGGTTTATGCACCTAAGCATGTGGAGAAAGCGGTACCACGTCTGTGCCACACAGTCATTGTCCATCTCTAAAGGAATCAGGCTGGCATCTTCATCAGGAACTTTAAAAGGTGGGAAGGATGGTCCGTGGGTAAAACGCAAGAGCCTGGATTGAAAAAGTGAGACAGGAATGGACAGATTATCACACTCAGTCGAGAATACAGACACTTTTTGTATTTTATTATTTTTCCTATTGATATTATTACAACCACCAATATATTTCCCACTTCAGAGGCTACTACTCTTTAGTTCAACATTAGGTTTCTTCTCCTCTGTAGACACAGGAGTAAAACCGGTTAGACAAGCCAAGTGACTATTTATCTTAACTCTAATCAAACAACAATACATCAAGCATAAAAAAAACTCACTTTCAGTGGCAAACTGTATGAGACCTTTTTCAACACTAAATCCAAATTGAGTTGATGCCTTTCTAACCTGGAGGTCAGGGCACAGGCCACTCTGCTCCACTGCTCTACGACAGGAGGGTGGTGTCTCCAGTTGGCCAGCATCTCCCTTGCCGTCTTCCAATATGGTGGCGTGGGAAAGCAGCGGGCGCATGCCAGTAGCCACACCTCAAACAGCACTGCCATCAATTTCTCGGCCAGTTTCTCTGCCACCCCAACTGAAAGATATTAGTAATCATCATTAATAACTAAGTAAATACAGCAAGGGGGGTTGTGCGGGACGGGGCGGGGCAGGGCATACCTCCAACCGTGGGCGGGGCAAGTAATGTGTCGTTGATGCGAAGCAGGAAGAGCAACAGCACCTCCCAGGTTTCCCTCACCATGGAAACAGACTCTCGTGCCAATTTCTGGACTGCAGTCAGAACCTGCTGGCAAAGCCTGATGTGGTTCAGACTGTGCTGTTCAGGCCTGGAGGGAGAGACGGAGTGTTTGAAATGAGGGGATAAAGAGGAAATCAGAGAGAGAAATGAAATCAGAGAGAAAGTGTAAAGAAAACAGCAGTCATTAGAAGTGACATCAGTAGTCAGAGATATACTGTATGTAGGGTGACTAACAGCTGCAGTCATGGTGCAAAAACAAATGTATACATTCAAATTTAAGACTACAGCTAATGGGAGATTAAGGCACATCGGTGAACATTTCTGACATACCTTGGCACAAAGACGTTGTAGAGATGTTTGAGGATGGTCTGGACGTACATATTGGGCTCCTTGACCACAGGCTGAGGCATCGAGTCCCTGGGCGACACCAGGGCCATCATCCAGTCTGTGTACACATCCACACACAGCTTGACAGTGTCCCCCTCTAGGGGGAGGGTGAGGCCATAACACAGCACTTCCATGGTCCATTTCACCTGGGAACCAAAACGTTTCCATTAATTTATGTGTTATTTTGTAGCATTTATGTAGCATATATTGCTGTCAATGAGTCCTGTATCCCACTTCACATGACAGAGACAATAACAGCTCCCAAACATACAGTTTTCAACGCTGTCATATTCTGCACGTGTTGTTATTCCTTTGATATAATACGGTTCCTTTATGTCTGTCTGCACTATGTCAAGTGAGTTAAGCATAAGGAGTTTAGCACATCTGATTTATGGTTTCATAAACAAGGAAGGCCAAAGGTTTAGGGCAAGATAATGATGGCAATAACAACACTGTACACTGCCTCTCCCAACCATATGTTTTATAGATTCTTCTTAAATCAAAAACAGACTGGATATTCAAAAGACAACTGATGCATGAAAATCAGAGGATTCTCCAGTCAATGTTACATTTAAACATTGGTGTAAATGTATGAAAGACGACTCTAACGACAGGGGATGTCCAAATTAATTACTTGCCCATGATCCTGATCCAAGTCCCAACAGTGATCTGCCGATACCAAGTCTAATCCAAGATTTTCTTTTTTCCCACATAATACAGCTACATACTTAGTCTAAAATCAGCCTTCATTAAAAGCCTGCGTAACAGCCCTCCCTTGACAGTTTCCCGCAATATTTTGTATGATTTCCTACTGTGTTTTGTATAATATTCATGAAAAGGGGAGAGTCAGCATGGATCAGTAGCAGCAGGAAGGTTTATCTAAGCGTTATCCTCAGCATGAGGTGATGTTCAAAGCAACAGCAGCACTTCAGATGTATGGTGCACCTGAGACATATTGCTGAAATATTTTCAACCCAACTCAGCTCCTCTCACAGCCCTTCCTGACGCATGCTGTCATATCATTAATTGAAACTGCTGGCTTGCTGTGAGCTCTGCGGTTCACTAGCTCACAATGTTGTGTGTTAGCAGAGTGTTCCAGTGTTTTATCAGAGCACAAGGTAGAAGTTTTTGACAGCTGGTGTATATGGAGCATACAAACTAAAGGATCAAAAAATGATCTGACATTTTATAAGCAATACCTATCTATCAAAACCGGTCCTGATCCCACGGAAAGGCTCAGGACATCCCTATTAAACAAACTAATGTTGTTTATCACAGAATATATGGTGTGTGCTTCAGAGGCTTTAAGAAATAAAATTAGCCATTTACAAAGTATTTTTTTGCATAATCCACACACAACATGCAAATAGGTACCTAAACTGTGTTCACTTCTGTTAACATGGAAAGAGAAGTGAAGGGAGGGGGAAGTGTATGTGGTGTTTCAGGCTGATTCCTCCTGCAGAGAAAGGAGAAGCTATCTCTGTACCACCCCACCAGTCACACCTTTATATGCTAGAGTAGCTACACTGAGTAAAAGACATATGACAGCCCAACTGGGATTTGCCTAATGGAATTTAAATGGACTTTGAAAGCATGAGGAATAAAAGGACTCCGATCTCATGAGATAAAAAATGTAACTCTTTGGCTCTAATGTCAAGCACTACATGTGGGCAAAATCAGGGTCCACACACATACTACCATCCCTATAGTGAAACATGGTGGTGGTAGCATCATGCCATGATTTTAAAGGCAGGAATTGGGAAACTGGTAAGGATTAAGGGACTGATAAACAAATCCAAATACAGACAGGTCCTTGAATAAATCCTGCTCCACAGCGCATACAACCTCATGACACAATGACACAAAGCACAAATCCAACATAGCGCTGGTCTTTTTCCCAAAGTTGTCCAGCAGCCGTGTGAGATGCATGAAATACGGAAACACGGAAAAGCTGCAGTGCAGATGTAGAAGAAAGCAAGAGAGAAACTGCCCGAATATAGGTGTGCAAACCTGACAATAATATACCAAAGAGGAAGTATAGCTACAATGGAGATTGAGCTTCTACAAAGTACTGAAAGACAGGGTCTGAAAATGTTTTTAAATTAGATATGTTTAGTTTTTTATACATTTCCCAACATTTCTCATGTACTTTGCTCTGTAATTAATGGGTATAATGTTTAGACTTCAAAAGAAAAGTTAATATCATCCAACTGAAACACACAATATAATATAAAAGTGAGTGAAAAGTGAGGGGATGCCAATAGCACAGTGCAGTTACTTTTGACCGTACCTACATTGGTTGTGATACTAATGACACAGATATCTGCATGTAAAATGGAGGTGTCCACTAAGCCAGTAGTCATTGTATTTTTGATTCTGGCTTCTTACTGCATGTGTCAATAGCCTCTAGTTGGGGCAGCTACATATGGCACTTAAAGGATAACTTTGGTATTTTTCAACCTGGACCCTATTTCCCCATGTTTTTGTGTCTAACTGACTAATGGGGACAACACTTTTTGAAACTGGTCCAGTATTGAGGGAGAACGCTGCATCATTTGTCTAGTAAAATACATCTTATGATGGATCAATGAGGCCATTCCCATTATGATAATAAGTTTTGAAGCTGACAGGCTCTACAAAGCTTTGGTGATGGAACCGGTGGATTGGCAGACTGCCAAGGCATTAAAATGATATGTCAAACATTGCATACACAGAGCTGAGGTAAAACAGTGTTTCTCACCTCCTTGTCTGTCTTGAGGATGTTCTCTGTGGCGACAGGGCTTACGGCTGTGCCCAAAGGCTTGACCACAGCATTTGCCACCTCCGTGCCCACGCTGGTGGGATAGGTGTGCAGAACACTGAGGTGGCCCTGGTCACTCTGCACCACCAACTGCAGCGAGCGCCACTCAGAATACATGCTGCTGCTGTCTACTGCACTCTACTCACACCTCCTGCCTCCACCTGCAGACACACACATCCACAAGTCAACTTAGAGAAAGATGAGAAAGCATAGACATACTGTATATGAATAGGCTACTTGGCAAATACAGTATATAGCACCAATGCAGTTGTGTCCTCTGTTGTGAGAATACTTCTCCAAAGCTGTCAATATGTAACCCTGCTGCTGACAGAGAAACATACACATCTCTTACAGTGCGAGGTTATTTTGATAATCGTTTTGATCTGACGACTCAAATCAAAGGTCCATTCAAGCAGTATATCTTAAAACTTGGTTAACTGGTTTACCCTTCTCTTACGTAGCTAGCTAGTGTATTTTAGTGGAGGGAGAATGCAGGATTAAAACGTTTGATAACATTTAGTATAATAAGATAAAATTATATTAAAACCAGTATCATTTTGGTGCACTACATGCATAGCGAAATAAAGAGCGTATGATAAAACAGTGGAAAGAGTCTGAAGTCATGTTCATAGGTGTAGCTGTCAGTAAACAGGACTCAGTTTTATATGTTGTTGCTAACCTTCCTTCCAGAGATAACGTTAACAAAAAGTATCAAGGCTGGCATTACATAGCATACAGTAAACACTATCGTTAGCTGCCTTTTGTGCACTGTAAGCTTAAACGAAGTCGAGGACCGTTTGTATCCTAAACCTCGGGGTCGGGAACAAGCCGAGGAATCTCAACCAGGAAACGCTCCTGGAAATGATTAGCTTGCTAACGTTAGCTAGCATCGACATCAAAACATCTTCCTCGTCTTGCTGATGACATTAGCTGAAGTTAGCTGCCGGCCGGCTTCTGTGTTACACGGCTGTGTCTCTGGACAAAGACGAGAGGCTGTCGTTAAGAGAAACCGGCGGTTCTATCAGTTAGTTATCTCAAACTACGTTGTAGTTGGACCGACGTTGCCAGCTAGCTTAGCTAATGCTCGCTGCGCTAGCCCCGTTCGTTGACATTAGCTGAGCTGGCTGTCATTTTGCTAACGTTAGCTACATAACTTTGCAAAAGACGCTAACGTTTGCTCGCTAGCTAAGTAACCAGGGGGGGTTTCTATTTACCTGGACGAACTGGAAATGTTGTCATAACAGAGCTCAGAAACTCGCAGTTTTTTTGCTTTCTATGTATCCTGGTCTAGACCATAACAGCGTCCATCTTCGCAATGTCAAGGCTCGAATATTGCAGCTTGATGAGCTAAACGGGAAACAGGATGCGGATATTGTCGCCCCCTACTGTGTTGCTACAGCAACTGCATCAGAGCTGATGCTGCCTTCAGGGGCTCCTGGGGAATTCCTGTGCTCTCGAAATCCTTCTTGGCGCCCATTCAGGTGCTCCCGGTCAGATATTAACAAAACAGTAGGCTATTTGTCTTCATAATAGCTATTGTTTAGTTTTACAATTCAAAGAAAAAAATGTGCTCTGGATTAATTATATGTTTTCATCTCTCGTAACAGGATTTTTTAAATTAAATAAAACTATATATAAAATATAAATATAAATAAAGCAATACAAATCAAAAAGAAGTTAGATTAGGTTAGGTGACACATGATAGATTATGTAGAATAATTTCAGAAAAGGTTTGGCCCTAGGTCCTCTACAAAAGACAAAAACCAAGATGAAACAAAAGTTAACAGTTTTTTATTTATTTATTTATTTATTTTTAAGTTGGGTGTACTTTTGTATTACCATCCCATATACAGTAGCCTTATATTAGGGTACCCTGATCTAGTTTGGAATTAATTAGGAGTTGGGAGTAAACTCTTAAACTGGTATTAAATGGCCACCTGTATGATATAAGGAAATAAAGCCACCAACCCCACCACTAAATGGCACCCAATGCCACCTGAGCTACAGCCACCCTGCACATACAGAAGATTTTATCCATATTGCCAACACCTTGAAAGGCTTGCCTGGCTAAAATGGCCTTTTCTAAGGCAACAGGATACAGCAAACATTCATGATACTTGTATTTGATCCAGTATTCACACCTATGGGTTACAATTCTTGAAATTAAAATGCTCTATTTAATTCAGAAAAGACTGTCAAATGAACCACCAATGTTTATCAAAATGATAACTCACACATCAGCTGACCAGTTGAAGGTGCTTTCATTCACCTGAAAGTGGAAGCCTTGATACAGAAAGGTTCTCTATTCTGTCACAGAGTAGTCAAACAGTCTGTGTTATTGATTTAGTATTGCATTCCTGATCTGCATTTTCAAGATATCCTGAATTTTAGTCCCTATTTTTTGGTGGGGAAAAACTGTCATGGCCATTTTCAAAGGGTTCCCTTGAGCTCTGACCTCAAGATATATGTGAATGAAAATGGTTTCTATGGGTACCCACGAGTCTCCCCTTTACAGACTTGCCCACTTTATGATAATCCCACGCTGTTTGGGGCAAAAACCATGCAATTTTTTGCATGCAGTACAAATGTGTAATTTTCGCCTATTCTAAAATAGTGTGTTTGATTATTTCTGCATACTGGGGTCCCTAAACAGTCTTGGAATTACATAAATTGGGTATCGCTGTAAAGCTGAGACTCTTGTGGATTCAACGAGCCCAAATGTATTCATGTGTGATGCTGTTAGTCCCAATAGTAGCCATCTAATATAGTGAAATCATTTTTTGAAACTTGACCTTACTGTATAAAATGACCTATAGTGACCTCTAGGATAATCACAGCCTCATGAAACTTTACAGCCACAGTAAGCCACACTTTCCTAGGTAGATTGACAATAAGGGGGTTTCTGAGTAGTTTCCATAACAGAAGTGCTCCCAACCTTAATTAATTAATTTATTCATGTTTATTTCTGATTTATGACTAGAACAATTTGACACACAGTGCTGAGCTGCATCTCAAATTAATCTCCAGGTTCCCAGCTTTCAGATGATGTACACCACTTCATTGTGTCATCTACCGCTGACCTACTATCTCCCCCTGTGGTGGGTCTCTTAAAGGCTATTCATCAGAATATTTAACCCAAATCTCAGTCCACGATGCTAGATTGTACTATAAAAAAAAAACTACAATTAGTATAAACAAAATTATTAAAGGACTTTATTGCGAGCTCATGTTAAATTTCAATAGTGGTCAACAAACATAAAACAATACATTTGCTCTGAGACGATAACAGTAAAAGATGAGCTGTAAGCCTGTAAGGATCCTTTCAGTAGGGGGCAGCAGAGACTCACTTAAAAAAAGGTAACAGTCTTAATATGTAAACGGCAGGTCTGTAAATACTGTACGCTATTAATTATCATACTTCTTGATTAATAAATATGAATGATGGATCTATGTCCACAGACCAAAACTACTCTCAGTTACACACATTTGTATCATATGCAGCATCTCCATAGGGTCTGTTCGTAATTTCTTGAAAGTTCGAAGCAATCCTGAAGATATTAGGGACCTCATGTTAACGTTCCCTTGTTGCACTCCAGTTTGCACACACAAGTATCAAGCATGTGCTGAAAGAGAAGTCATTTAAGTACAACTCATAAGTATTCATTATAAATGTAAATCAGATGGTCTCTGTGTGTTAGCAAGATTTGAAAAATATGCTGATTTGGGCACGAGGCCCACATATGGTGCAAAGCCTTTCTCCAAAACAAGCCACACCAACATTCCCAGCATGCCCTGCTCTGTATCTGCAAAACAGACCCAAGAAATATATTTATCTAATGCATGTCTAAACTGAAACATTATGCATTTACTACAGGTGTAAACCAGATGAGACAAAAGAAATGGAAAAGCAAACAGTCCTCTGTGATGCAGATTGTAGCAGTCAACATGTGGCCATATTGTCCCAGACCACTCTTAAATGTCTATGGCTTCCACATGAGTGCTCAGTGAGCCAAACCACTCATCTCTCCTGGATGATATCCACAGAGGGGAGCGACTCGGAAAAGAGTTATGGATGAAAGTCAGCATTCTTCTTGCCACCGTCCCTCCATGTTTGGTAAGGTGCACTTGCATCTCAGGGGTGCTATAATTGGTAGCCGTATGATAATGCATCTAAAGGGCAGAGGGGGAACACAGAAGTTGAGACGTTTGACATTCATACCTTTAAACATCTGGGCTAAAGTCAAAGTCTTATGTAACGACTCTATGAACATCACCATCAAATGGAATGAATCTGGAGCGATTCATTCAGTCCAACAAAAATATGTCTCAGTTTAAAGGCTCTGTTCACTCAAATTACAAAAACACATATTTCTGACTTATTTCTAGTGGTATCTAGACATGAAGACAGTTTTATATGAGTAGGTTTTGACCAAACTGTCTCTGTGATTTCTACATCCACCCCAATAAAATAGAGGTGAATGTAATTTCATCTGTGGAACTCACAATGGAGAATTACATTTCAAATGTAATCTTAGGGATTACTCTGGTAGAAAGCCAGAGCCGGTTTAAGGCATTGGCCATATGGGTGCCACCTTCTCTAAAAAAAATATATACATATTTTAAAAAAATATTAAAAAAAAAAAATGCCAGTGTGCGCCCTTCCTCATTTTCTGTATTGAGGTAACAAATGAACAAATAAATAACTGCCGCACTTATTTGTTAATAAAAGTGTAAATTGTAGGGAAACTGACACTTAAACACTTTCAAGCCAACAATATCAGGGACCAATTGGTTATTTATATTATAATAAATACAGTTATTTATGATCTTAAAACCATGTATTGCGGTTTACTGGGCTACGGTAAGGGTAACCCTAGAGCCGGCCCTGTACAAAGTAGATATAATAAAAACTGTTGACGGTGAGGTCTGTGGATTATCCACCTTAACCAGGAAAGAAAAGAAATGTTGTAGTTGAATAATTAATTTAAGCACCACAAACATAATTCCATTTACCTCCATTGTATTGGGGTACAGGCAGAAATCTCAAAGACAGATACCTCAAAACCAAAACTATTTGAATGGTTAGATACTGTACCAATACTACTCTCATGTCTGTGCATTAAAGAAAAGGTTCAACATGTCGGGAAATACACTTCTTTGCTTTCTTGCCAAGAGTTTGATGAGAAGACTGATACCACTCTTATGTCTGTATGGTAAATGGGAAGCTATCACCAGCAGCCGGCTAACTTAGGGTTAGTACAAATACTGGGAACAGGGGTAAACAGCCTGGCTCTGTCCAAAGGTAACAGAATCCTCCTACCATCACCTCTAAAGCTCACTAATGAACACTTATCTTGTTTGTTTAACCCGGACAGAGGTAAGTGTAAAAACGACAAATCACCCTTTAATGGGGGTTATGTGCCGGACATTTTCTTATTCGAAGCCAGTAACTTCCTGGAGTCTCTGCTGGAGTCGTATCAATCTTCTCATCAATATCGGTAAGCATATTTTCCAAAATGTCAAACTTTTTTACGGAGAGTGCAAACAGCTAGTCTGTTCCCTCTAGAGTTACAAAAATCCACATACTGAAACAGAGATGCAAAAACAAATAAATGTGGTTTTAGAAGGAGTTACTTGGTGTAACTATTGCATGACGAACAACATGTTATCCATCCTCCCAGCACTTCTGAGGAGCGTCTGCACTGTGTGACTCCAGGAAGTCACCTGTTGTTTGATGTTGTTCGTCAGGAGATAGTTAC
Organism: Sebastolobus alascanus; assembly: GCA_916701645.2. Taxonomy (NCBI): domain Eukaryota; kingdom Metazoa; phylum Chordata; class Actinopteri; order Perciformes; family Sebastidae; genus Sebastolobus; species Sebastolobus alascanus. Next base: position 4,260,519 of record CAKAOJ020000014.1, on the reverse strand, counting down.
ACCATGTACCTCCCCCTACAAACCACAATACTTTTTTGTATACATTTTTAAAAAAACAAGATACGTTATATGTTAATTAGTGTGTTTAAGAGGTCCTGAGAGGTGGATATTTTAACGTTGGAGAGAGGCTATCTGTTTTTCCTCGTTCCAGTTTTTATGCTAAGCTAGGCTAATTGCATCCTGGACTTATTTCACCCATCAGCTGCTATATACAATACTGACTTAACTCAATTGTACAATAATTTGTGCAATAATTCAACTGTGCAATACTGTAATTAATACTGCATTTACACTGTACATTTCAAGAAATATTCTTATTCAATTTTTATTTATACTATTCTGGTATTTATATTTAACACACTTAATATCCCACTTCTCAGCTTTTTGTATTTTACTTATAAGCATTTTGTATTTACTGATTTGCACTGTGGTTATTTGTTATATATTGCACGTCTTAATGCAAATATTTGTACATATTTCATATTTCTTATATTCTCATTTTCTTATTTTTATTTTTTAGTACTTTCTTATATTTCATTACATATATTTTGTGTTTATATTGTAGCATTTGTGTACATATTGTAGCATTATGTACATCATTTACATGTGACATGCTCCTTTATTTCTATTTTCTTATATTTTTTTATCTTTATACAAGAGCAACTATAACGCCCCTATTTCCCCCCAGGGACCCATAAAGTATTTCTGATTCTGATTGCATCCTGGGTCTAGCTGTGAAGTAAATGCTAACTCTCTGAAATAAAGCAAATAAGTATATTTCCCATCTCTGTCAAACTATTATATATATATATATAAATATCGACCCAACTAACTGGCGTAAAATGGCCGCATACCCTGTCACCACTTACTTGAATGGAACTTTGCCGTGCAACACAGTCCCTCTCCTCGCGCCGTACGGTAAATAGGTGACACACACACTCTAGTCGCTGGGGGGAGGTGTGTGAGGCGTGTTGACAGAGAGTCGGGAGGCAAGTAGAGGGACGAGTGCTGGCCAGAGTCAGAGCTTTGCTGTCCCTCCCAGGTGAGCCAGTAGCCCCTCAGACCTCCTACGCTGCTCTTCCAGTCCACCTGCACTGAGTCACTACCCACCGTGGTCAGCTGGAGGTCTGCCAGGGCTGGAGTCCCTGGAGATGAAGACCACAAAGATGTTAGTCAGAGCATATTTCAAAAAGAAAGAGAACTGAGAAGAGAATTTTAGAGAAGAGGATATGAATGAAGGGTAAAAACAGAAATGCTTTAATAGAACTCGTACAGTAGAAAAAATTGACTGTTTTATTGGCTCAGGCTCCTCTAGCTGCTCAGAACTGTTCTTGGAGTAGTCAAACCTGAATGGAACCACTAGTAATTATCTGAAATTTAAGACCCAGAAAGGATTAAGTGTGCAGTAAATAGATCCTTGATCACCAAGTTCGACTGCATTTTCTTGCTCACCTTCCTGAGTACACACTTTGACCGACATGGCCTTCTCCGTGCCCGAGGTGTACTGGGCACTAACGGTGACCAAGTAAGTGGTATCTGGTTGGAGGTCCCTGAGGAGCGTGGAGTTTTGCGCCCGGCCCACGGTGACAGCGTGGAGCTTGCCCCTGGGAAGGGCGGAGTACTCGACGTAGTAACTTGTGACCATCTCCGGCTGAGAAGGACCCCAACTCACCCGGACGCTGGTTTGCCCCGACTCAGAGACCGTTACCACAGCTGGGCTCAGCACCTCTGGTGAAAAAATGCTGAGTCAGTATAAGATAATAAGGAGAAATGATAACTTTGCAAATAAACTATAACAAGAATAGAGAGAAGATAGAGACAGTAATTGGTACACTTCCAATTAATTAATTCCAATTAAAGGTGCTGTTGATAACATTCAGCCAGTAGATGTCGCATTCTCCCTCCACTGTTCCATTGTATTTACTTCACAACAAGTCGTTGCCAGGCACTTACCGTCAATCTCAGCTATTTATCCGTTTATTCCACACTAACTGACGACACAGAGATACCAACGTCGTTTTACTATTGGCTCACAAGCCTTGTTAGAAGTGGGAACCAAACGTCAGATATCTTCCACAGAGATAAACAAAACATTCATTTTGGACAAGCCAACATTTTTTAAGTGATTCATTCACAATCATAATAATTTTTTTCAGGAAAAGCCATACTTTTATTGGGCACCTTTCTAAAGGCTATGTGGATGTATTATTTTTTTAAATATATTCGTCTTCATAAAAATATTATCATTCAGAATTTTAATTAATAGTATTATTTTAATAGGGATGCACCGATCTGACTTTTTCAGTCCCGATAGCAATACCTGGGTTTTGGGTATCGGACGATAGCGAGTACCGATCCGCTACCAGTGTTAAATTAATAAACTTTATGCCTCACTGTGTGGTAGTGACTGGGCAACATCAGGCCAAAATCAGGCTTGACTTAACCATTGCTTTTTCCAACTTTTTCCAACAAAACTAAATGTAACAAATAATTACATAGATATAAATTTACTGAATTGTTATTTATTATTGTAAATAAAAAAATCATCCACCAACAACTTGGTAAAAAATCTTCAAAATTAACAGGAATTAAATTAAGTGTAAACCTTTTTAATGCAGCAACAAATTGGTCAAAACTTAAACAGGAATTCAAATTCCAGTGTATAATGTATATAGTATATACATATAGAATTGAATTAAATAGATTGGCCTCATTGTCACTGATACGCGATCCAGCTATTTGAGTCAGTATCGGCCCGATATCCGATCCGGTATCGGTAATGGTGCATCCCTAGTCTTTAAATCACTGGACAGCAAGTCAGCTGAATATATGAAAATTTGTCTAGACAGGCATACAAATCACCATATGAAAAATAAAGTTTCCAATAATAGCTGAGTAATAAATAAATATTAACTTTGAAATTTAAATTGAGCTTTTATGACTTTACTAGGATAAGAATCAAAATTTGGAAATTTTTGGGGAAAAAATGTGGACCTGTAAAATGTAAAGATATTCAATTTACAAATACAAACACAACAAATAAAGCAGCAAATTCTCACATTTGAGAGGTTGGAGCCAGTGAATTTTTGCCTTTTTGAAAAGAATGAATGAAAAGATTGAGAGCAGGTAGCAAAGATACGTGCACTGTTACGGGTTATGATGACACAGTGAGTGAATAGGATGTAACCTAACCTGGCTTTGTAGTGAAGGTGACGGAGAGTGGGTTAAACGCTTGTTCATTGGACTCCGGGGTCAGTGTGGCGGTATAGGTGGTGTCAGGCCTTAGGCCCGTTAGCCTGGCAGTGCTGGAATCTGCAGACTGGGTTAGTCTCTGGTAATGACTGCCACTGGTGCTCGGACTGGTCCCAGTTCCATCTCCTCCAGCGCCTCCTGTTCCTGCCGTCGGAAGCGAACTGAAGCGAATCTCATAGTAGCCCGTCAAACCGGACAGAACGGGTCGCCACTGGAGCGTGGCCGTGTTGGTGGAGACGTCGCGGACGGTGATTCGCTCAGCTCGGATAATCTCTGTCGAGGCAAGAAAAAGATGAATGAAGTGACTGTGTGCACTCGGGTCCGTCAGGATTATAATTAAAGAAGTTGTAATTCTTCACAGAGAAAAGGATGGTGACAAGAAAGAGAACAAGACAGTGCTAAAAATGCCTCGGCTACAGACAGCCACCCACGTAGACAGCCAGACTTGGGTTTCTGGATGCATTCATAGCCTTTGAAATAAGACAACTTGAAATAGCCGACCCAGTGAGGCCCTGCAACAAAATAACAAATGCCACAGATGCACTGATATCTGCGATCGTATCACTAAGCAAGGACTGGTGCATTTCTCCTTGTTGCACACAAGCCTTATTTATACTATACATCATGTCTTACAGCTGCAGTATATACTGTATAATGCTGAGGTGTCCCATGTCAGTGTTATGTCAGTTACCTAATCTGGCCAGAGAAGTGGGTGACCCCCTCGGCCTTCTATATATAATTATAAATATAAATATATATATACATGTATCATGTCTGGCATGGTGTTGGTGGATGAATCATTAATCCATTAATAGATCGTCCTATCTCATTACAGAAACTATACACACGCACACAGGCACTCTCAGTGTCCTGGCTTCCCATTAGTCTCACTGTCTTCAGGAGCATGTGTGGAATTAGGGAGGAGCACGGAGACATGTGATACATCTGTGAATGGGTGGTGGATTAAAAATGCAGAGCATTGCATTGTGGAATTGTTAGCAATTAGAAAGTAGAGCCGTGGACACTACTTTTATGTTGCATTGTGGGAATTTTTGAGGGCACAATATAACATATACAGCATACACTTCATAGACCAGTGGGCAACCTCGGGGTCTGAAAAAAAGAAGCCAATGTGAAGTGCCTTAAACTTGCATTCTTTCTAACATCCAGCAGGGGGCGACTCCTCTGGTTGCAAAAAGAAGTCTGATTGTATAGAAGTCTATGAGAAAATGAGCCTACTTCTCACTTGATTTATTACCTCAGTAAACATTGTAAACATGAGTTTATGGTCTCAATCGCTAGTTTCAAGTCTTCTTCAATACAGCATGATGTTCATTTAATAAATTATGGTCCCATTTAGAGTCAAATAGACCATAAAGCAGGGAATGCTTTAGGGCGTGGCTACCTTGTGATTGACAGGTCAGTATCACGGCACTGTCCGTGTTTTCGTCTTAGAACTTTAACCCTTTCACAGAGTGTTTTCAGTTCATGAAAGTTAATTGTAACCTTTTAGTCATCTAAAAATTTCTTATTCAGCGTTCGGTTGTACTTAGCTCCACCCTCTCGTGTCACTTCTGGTTGCAAAAAACCAAGATGGCGACGGCCAAAATGCCGAACTCAATGCTTCAAAATGGCAGTCCATAAACCAATGGGTGACGTCACAGTGACTACGTCCACTTCTTATATACAGTCTATGCTTCAGACCGTTAAATAAAATGACGGACAGTAAATATAGTGCACTATATGGTAAATAGGGAGTTATTTCGGACACAGTCATTTGATCCATTATTATTATTGAAAAATATTGCCCAGTGCAGCTTTAATAAATTGGTAAATTTAAGGAAACAATTCTGAATTGATGAATGAAATTTAATAATTCTATTTTGAAATGAAATAGCAAAATTAATTCTAAAAAAGCTTTTTGAGTATTGCTTTTTGAATCGCGATTAATGTGTCCGACAATCATCTATATTCCATCTCACAATTAATTTGTCTCCTGCTTTACCGTAGTTTCTATTTCGTTATTGCTAATAATAATTAATTAAACCAGTGCCCAACCCACAAAGCAGTAACAGGGGCTCTGATTGGCAGACACATTAGTAAATGGAATCACAAAAGGTGAAATCTAAAAATTTATTTTGTGATTCCATTTTAAAATAGTGAAATATGAATTCATAATGTATTTGATTATTATTAAACACTGAAAATCAATAATTATTTTGGTGGCACACTTGAGGCCTCATACCTCAACCTTAAATATCAGCAGCTAACCCATGCTATACTCACCAATGATGGCGTCCCGTAAGTCGTCTGTGATGATGCTCAAATCATCGATGTCCACAAAGTACAGGTGGTCCTCGACAGGCGGACTCACCACTTGCCTCAACACCTGATAGTTACCATGCCCAGTGGAGACCACCAGCACAGCCACGCCCTCCTCCCGCAGCTCAGCCATTGGTCCAATCACATCACCCGGTTTCACCCCATCCGTCAACCACACCAGCACCCTCGGGAGATCCACCCGGGCCCCGTCCGCCTCTCCGGGTCTCAGCACCCGCTCCTTTGCCATTCTCAGCGCCTCCACTGTGTTGGTGTCTCCCCTGAGAGGTTTGATGCTCCTCAAAGCCCCCTGGAGGCCACTCTGGGTGCTGTGGGTGTCAAAGCCAAACTCGAGGCGTGGTCGGGTGCCCACCTGCAGAAGTCCCACCCTCACCTGGTCCTCTCCCAGCGAGAAGGGGAGGAGGAGCTCAGACAGGAAGGTGAGCATGCGGGAGTGCTCGTAGGACGACACGCTCCCTGAGGAATCCAGTAAGAAGAGGACGTCGCCCTCGCAGCAGTTCAGCACTGTGGAGGAAAAATAAAGATCAAAACTAGAGTGTCAAACTTAACGCAATAATAACACGTTAATGCAAATTTGTGTTTACGCCACTATTTCTTTGACGCATTAACGCAACTTGCTATTTTTAGTTTATAGCGGGCTCAGTTTTAAAGCTAGAGTGAAGATACTGGTATCATATGAAACTAGAAAACCTAATGAATCCATTGGTACCAACCATGTCATAATAGTCTTGTAGGAGGCTAAATAATGCTCCAACTTACACAGAACTTTGGCTAGGAAAAACTGTCGTGGCCATTTTCAAAGGGATCCCTTGACCTCTGACCTCAAGATATGTGAATGAAAATGGGTTCTATGGGTACCCACGAGTCTCCCCTTTACAGACATGCCCACTTTACCCACTTTATGATAATCCCATGCAGTTTTGCCAATTCATAGTCAAGTCAGCACACTGACACACTGACAGCTGTTGTTGCCTGTTGGGCTGCAGTTTGCTATGTTATGATTTGAGCATATTTTTATGCTAAATGCAGTAACTGTGAGGGTTTCTGGACAATATCTGTCATTGTTTTGTGTTGTTTATTGATTTCCAATAATAAATATATACATACATTTGCATAAACCAGCATATTTGCCCACTCCCATGTCGATAAGAGTATTAAATACTTGGCAAATCTCCCTTTAAGGTACATTTTGAACAGATAAAAAAATATGTGATTAATTCACAATTAATCGCGATTAATCATGGACAATTAAACAATTTAATCAATCGACAGCCCTAATCAATACAATACGTCATTAATATGCAAATCAAGTAGTCAAAATCAGTACGCATTGCCTTTTGATGCTGATGTGGGAACTCCCTCTATGATTCCTTTTTACTCCCACAACTTTTTCCACACTCATGCGACACTAACACAAACACACACACACATTTGGAATCTCCCTCCCTTTCTCCGTCCAGCTTCAGTCACACAACTTTTATAGGGGATATTGTCAACATGAAAGCAGCAAAGAGTCAGAAGCAAGTGAAGATAAGAAGAAATCCAAACAAACAGAGGAAATACAAAATGATGCCGACATTGTGAGAACTTCAGAAGGGAACGATGGATAAAAGGCATTCAAGCATTGAGCCAGAGAGTGGATTTTTCCCCCCCAATTTTCCATATTTCGTAACAGAAGCAAAGTTAAAAGTAAATGCCAAAAGTCGAGGACGGGAGGGAGGGAGAACAGTAGCTGCTGGGCTTTAGCTGTAGAGAGAGAGGGAGTGGAGACAGGAGGTGGAACAAGGGGAAATAAAAGGCGTTAAAAGGAGAGGAGTGAGGCTGAGGGGGGTGGGGGGGTGTACTGGCAGTTCCATGCGAGAGACGAGGAGGAATGTTGGATGGCCATATACAGAGCAGAGGGAGAAACAAAGAAGCAGCAGTAATAAAGACACAATCTAAAAGCAATATTTATTTGCAGATCGTGCAGTCATCCAAAAAAAACATGCCCACTGTTAAAATCTCAGAGTGAGGTTTAAAGAGAGAAAATAAACATGTGAGAGACAGATGAAGACCTCAGATTGCCTCTAGGTCACTGTGATCTAATAAAACTGTAATTACAGCATTGACTCACACACCTTGACACCTGTGGAAAGTTTTTTTTTTCCTTGGCTGCCTCTTTTTTTAATATTGAATGTTTAACACATGAGATGATGTGTTGATAAGACTCTGAGGTACTGAAAGCTGAGAATACAACGAGGCATGCACACACACACACACACACACACACACACACACATGCAGACGTGCACACTCGTTGCCTTTCTCTCCATCAGCCTAAAGAATTCCTTACATCTGTCTTGTTGTTTGGACTTTGGAGCGAGCCCCCCCCCCCTACCTATGTGCAGGTATGTCTTTATCTAAAAACCATATGTTGACGTCTGGAGATAGCCGCTTCACTGTTTATTTAGAGAGAAGACGTGTTTAAAAGCAGCCTGCTGCTATCGATCGCACGATAAATGGGATTTATTGGTGGACTACGAGCACCTGAGTGACGTGATGGTGGAAAAATGAAGAGTAAAACCTCACGCGGCCCTAGTAACACACAACAGGAGCAGAGCAGGCAACCTGCTGAACACATGGGAGCATTACATACACATGAAACGTAACCTCTGTGTCATGATACGTATCATATCGCCAGATTCTTGCCTAGGTTTTGTGGGCTGGATGTGCATTAATGTATCATAAACAGGAGGGCCACATGAGACAAATTTAAGCATGTGGTGCGCTGCAGCCATCCACTAAAGAATACAATAGTCAAATACCATTATTGATTCTTAATTACTCAATGATTACCCTTACAGTACATGCTCCTTTTTTTCTGTGGCTGTAGGTTGTGGGGATGACAAGCTCTTTGTTATTCAAGGGTGACAGTAATAACAGCAAGTGCACTTATAAAAAGCCACATTACTGCAAGCAATGTGGGTTCAGTCCCATCAGGTCCCTATTAATGGCAACAGCAGAGTGACAGCATCTCTCTCACCAGGCTACTATGTTAACATGGTCATAAAGATCCGCTCTCACTGTCGCCACCACCAAGTTTAGCCTCTCAGACACTTCATGGTCATGAGTTTTACCGCAGGGTGTAAAGGCACCGCTGTGATAACTGCTGATGATAACATTTGTTTTGAATCAAACTGTTGTCACTGATCAAAACTGATGACTGATGAGGCTTCGTCCGAAATCACATACTATGCACTACATACTCAATAGGTGTAATATCGTTCAACATACTTTTGTGTGAATAAACAGTAGTATGTATCTAGTCGGACGCACTGAGCAGTAATTTGTGTCCAGCGTTGCATACTGTAATATTTCACGTGAAATAGTATGCAATTCACGTACTATTGGTTTCATACTGAGGTTTCGGACATACTAAAAAATCTCACATACTGTTTAACGTAATAAATAGCATGTTTGTATGGAATTTCGGACGCAATATTAGTATCAAAATCAGCCTCTAAACTCCCTGAGGAGAGTCATAACTTTACATCATTGTAAGATAAAGAAAGATTTTATTATTATTTGATAATATCATATTTTTAGCCAGGGCCGGCTTAAGGCATAGGCCATACAGGCAGTCGTCTAGGGCTCCTCCCTCTGGTGGGCGCTGGTCGCCCTAAAAAAAATAAATAATAATAATAATATTTTTTTAATTTAATGCTAGTGGGCGCCCTCCCTCATTTTCTGCATTGAAGTAACAAATGAACAAATACATAAATAAATAAATACACTTTTCACCCCCTGTAACTCTCTTTCTCACACTTTGTCATCTATCCGGTCGCACGTCTTTGTTAATAAAAGTGTAAATTGTAGTGAAACTGACTAAACACTTTTAAGCCAACAATATAAGGGACCAATTTTTATTTATATTATAATAAATACAATTATTTATGAGAAAAATCTTAATTTTTGTCTTAAAATCATTGTGATGTCTGATGAGTGTTGTGGTTTACGAGGCTAGGGTTAGGGTTCCGGGCGGTTGAACCCTAATCTCCAAATCCAAATTTCGCCTAGGACACCTTAAACCAGCCCTGTTGTTATCATACATATTATTTATTACATCATAGATGTGGAAAACTAAAACTGCAGATCAGTTATTCTTGCTCTCAGACATAATAATTAAAATAGAACCATTTCTCAGTTGATGTGGAGACTGCTTTGTCCTTGCCTTGGAAACCGCCCACTACTGTAATGTCATTTCATCAGCAGACAATAAACTGTGAATTCAACCCTTTTAGTGTGTGTGTGTGTGTGTGTGTGTGTGTGTGTGTGTGTGTGTTATAGCCTATAGGGAGTACCTGAAGCCTTCCCCAGGCCGCCTGGGTGGTCCCTGCACGTGCCCCCCGTTCAGGGAACCACTGCCCCGGGCTGTGGGATGTCATCAACTGACAATTCAGTACCTGGAGTCGTGCCATTTCTCTGAGAACACTGGTGTAATACACCAACCCCACCCTGATCCACCCTGATCCACCCTGACCTCAGACAGTTCCTCCACCTCCTGCAGCAGCATCAGTTTCTCCTCATCTCACATTATGTGCCACCGATGCATTTAAACTCACTTTATATTAACTGGAGACAAAGTTGTGTAATGACTGAGATTCTGGTCATAGGTAGTTTATAGATCAGCACCTTATTGGTGCTGAAAATACAGATATTAAGTTTCATTTTATACTTTTTATAGCCTTCATAGCCTCTAAATAGATTTCTGGTACGTTTCCCTATGATGAAAAATGACGTTTGGATTCTGGATCAATGGTGTCCACCTCCATATGAGGGAGCTTACCTCCTTCAGGTGCGGGGTTCTGTGTAGCCGTCGGCCGCAGGAGCACACACAACAGCATCCATGTCAACATGTGGCCCTCCATCACAATAGTAATGAGTTAGTTCCCCTGAAGAAAATTATAACACAAATGTTCTGGGTTCTTGAGTCAACCATGTATCCAGCACAGCCCGCAGGAGCGCGTTCCCACTCACTGAATTACAGTCAGAAGCATCACAACGGAGTCCCGTCCAGTCAACCTTTATTCTGCTACTTCTCGTTGGAAGTTCAACTTAAACTAAACTCTGAACTTCAGTCCGTGAGCGCGACACTGTCCCGACGCTCCTAGTCAACGCAAATGCGCTCAGGACATGAATATCAAGCACGCGAGAAGTAAATACAAGCTGTCCGGGCACAACTTTCAAAATAAAACACTCGTTTGCTTAGGCTAATTTATTTTCTTAAAATATAGTCATGGACTTTGTCTCAGGGGGACCAGGTTAGATTTTTATAGTAGGCTATTTATATTTATGATTATCGGAAGATGACATTTTGGTTAACTCAAAGCTTTAGTGATGGAATAAAACATTTAGCCTAGTAAGTGAAGTGGGCTAAGTAAAAATGATAGGCCTAATACCACAATGTTGAAATACTCCATCACAAGTAACATAGGCTAATTTCACTCTCTGAATTTTACTTAGGCTAAATAAAAGTACACAATTACTCTCAAAAATGTTAGATATTCGTAATGCAGAATTATCCCTTTCAGGGTGTTTTATTTTTAAATAAGCTATGTCAATTGATTATTATTATTATTATTATTATTGATGCATTGAAATGTAAGCAGGATGTTAATGCTGTGGATGATCTAATGAGCCAATTTTAATTGCTTTATAGTCTATAGTGTTGACTGGTTGAATCCATAGGCTAACAATGATAGCCTAACAATATGTAGGCTATATTATGCTAAAAAATAATAATAATTTTTCAAATACATAATTCATAAATTCAAAATCTTAAAGGTGATCAGTGGAGTTGTCTTGTAAACAGAGTTTCTGCTTATATTCTCATCAAAATGCATTGTGTTTATCCTAAAGGCATGGGAAAAAAGTATTAATTGCATTTCCTTCTAGGTAAAACATTTGCAAAGGTGTTGTTGTTGTTTTTATTCAGACCTGCATTATTTACATCCTTGTTTACTTGCTAACAATCTGTGTGTCTATATGTAAGTGCTTGTGTACCCAAAAACAACAACAACAACAACAAAAAAAAACAGGGACAAAAACATTGCTTCATAGCACTCCTATAGTGGTAAAAAGACTCCACAGGGTAACTTTAATCTGCAAAGTAACTCTAGCTGTCAGATAAATATATTGAGGTAAAAAGTACAATATTTATCTGTGAAATGTAGTACAGCAGGCCTAGAAGTATAAAGTAGCATAAAATAGAAATTAACCTTAAATTAAGTACCGTATTTTAGTAAAGCTAAGTAAACCCCACCACTGTGACAGATTTACAAATCGGATTCTTTTAAATGTCCATGCAGAGTGCGCTCAGAGCTTGGTAAAACTGCCCTTTTTGCAACCTGAACATGGAATGAGCTGCAAAATATCCTATATTACCTAGAAGTACTCCATTCTTTAAATACCTTTAAACGTCTTTTACAAACTGCCCTGACGGATACAGAGGGGATCGTGTATCTCAGTGGGACATTCCTGGCTAAATAAAGGATACATTAAATAAATAAATCAATAAATACTTTAAACAGGCTTGAGTTCTGGTTGTAAATGATTATACTCATTGTCATTTATACTGGCATTTATATTCAACACACTTAATAGATCCCACTTTTCAGCATTTTGTATTTCTAAGTATTTTGTATTTATTTATTTGCACTGTGGTTATATGTTATACATTGCATGTCTTCATGCAAATATTTGTACATATTTAATATTTCTTACATTATCATTTCTTATATTTATTTTATTATTTACTTTTATTTCTCTACATATATTGTGTTTATATTGTAGCATTATGTATATAATTTACATGTTACATACTCCTTTATTTCTATTTTCTTACATTTCTTTATGTTTATATAAGAGCAACTGTCACGCCCCAATATCCCCTTTGGGGTCAATAAAGTATTTCTGATTCTGATTCTGATCAGTCAGCGACTTTGACACGACTTAGTGTATAGAAACACTTGACACAGAGACTTAGCTGTATCACATGACACTACTAAGAATGATGTCTGCTTGTTTGGCCTATAGGTAGTAGAGATGTTCTTGAAAAGGGAGCAACAGACAAATCAGAGTAAGTCACTATTGGAACAAAAAGATGCCTTTATTTTGAAGGAAAAGCTGCTTTAACTTCCCTCTGGCTGCGTCTGTCTGGCTTGACACATCTCAGTGCTGCCTTCTTGTGTACCTCACTCCTCCCTTCAGTCTCCCCAGTAACTCAAAATAGTAAATAGGGTTGTGTTCACCATACAGGCGTCAACACCCTGGATCTGAGCCACAATTAGATTGAAGTCTCCACGTTACCCTCATAGCAGGGATATAAATGGAGAAGCCACTGAAAGCTCACTTTACATTTTTGCTGATAAATCTTTGAAATGGGTCACATAGGGAAGTATTAGCTAATGTGGAGGGATTCACAAAGGAATAAGAGCATAAATTAATACATTTGTAAAAACATATCTTTGCTGAAATGCCCACATGCCCTCTTGATATCTTTTGTACACACTGAGTTAGTCTTCAGACGGTGCCAGTAATATTTACCTTAGACTTAACCTATTTTCTCAACATTTGTCTGGTAAAGACGACCAAGAATTTCAGCTATCCAAGAGATTATAAGAAGTCTCTGGTTCACCAAGAGAGACCACAAATACTTGCAGTATTCAAACCACTGGGAGTGCATCTTTGAAATTATACAGCACACAGTTCTGGAGCGGAAAAGGGTCAACAGCTTCGCATGTAGGCTATTTTCTGAGGTCAACCACTCAGCCTTTAAAATAAATTTAGTTTTCCATGTAGAAAGTGAAGCAAGTGGGCTGCATGGAGTCACACAGGACCTGCTGTATGATTCAGCATGGGGGCTATTGATACTGTGTGTTTGTGTTTGTGTATGCGTGTGTGTGTGTGTGTGTGAGACAGAAAAAGAAAGGAACAAAGGGGGTAGGAGGGAATAAATGGACGGAAGAGGATGCAAGAATTCAAAGGTCTGGATTCCTCTGTGACGCATCGTGTCCAAATACTTCTATTGTTCCAGTGAGACACTGACAATAAAACACACCCTTCCAATACACACACCTAGTAACTAAACACTACAGTACAGTCAGCGATTGGGAGCATTATGTCAGCTCTGTCTGACCTATATTTCATTGCAATCATCCATATGGACAACCAGCACCACATATTAGAATGAACAAGCACTTCATTCCCTAGTGAAAAAACGTTGTCTAAAGTATACTAAATGTTAGTATGCTACAGCACACTACTAGCACACAGACAAGTATTTAATAGTCTAATCAACATGGGAGTGGGCAAATATGCTGCTTTATGCAAATGTATGTATATATTTATTATTGGAAATCAATTAACAACACAAAACAATGAGAAATATTGTCCAGAAACCCTCGCAGGTACTGCATTTAGCATAAAGAAATATATATGCTCAAATCATAACATGGCAAACTGCAGCCCAACAGGCAACAACAGCTGTCAGTGTGTCAGTGTGCTGACTTGACTATGACTTGCCCCAAACTGCATGTGATTATCATAAAGTGGGCATGTCTGTAAAGGGGAGACTCGTGGGTACCCATAGAACCCATTTTCATTCATATATCACGAGGTCAGAGGTCAAGGGACCCCTTTGAAAATGGCCATGCCAGTTCTCCCTTGCCAAAATTTAGTGTGGAGCGTTATTTAGCCTCCTTCGCAACAAGCTAGTATGACATTGATACCAATGGATTCTTTAGGTTTTTGTAGTTTCATATGATACCAGTATCTTCACTCTAGCTTTAAAACTGAGCCTGTTACCACCGCCGAAAGATCGATTGCGCTAATGCGTTAAAGAAAGTAGTGGCGTTAAAACAAATTTGCATTAACGTGTTATTATCGGGTTAACTTTGACAGCCCTACTTTTTATAAGTACACTAGAATACCACTTTAAGTATTACAGAATTAGTATATTTATTTTTAGAACATTGAAATTGACATTTATTTTAAAGTACATGTAAATGAAATGAAGTACATGTTAAATATACTTTAAATTAAGCACAAAAAAATAAAATAATAACTTTTACATTTCTAATAAACTACTTTTTGACATGTGTTATGCTTTATGCAATTATAAAATACAATTATGCTTGTGGCTCGGGGCCTTTATTCATGTTGTATACACTGACAATAACGACATTGCCAGCCATGACAATTTAAGTCTGTGTCCAGTTTCTGAAAATTCTTGCTTTATGCTCTGTTGCTAAAATTGAACTCCAAATGTCTGAGAAGTCAACTTCCCTGCTGCATCATGATCCATTTACACCCTGCTGCTACTGCACAACGGACATGCTGCATTAATTTCCCTGCGGTTTTTGTGCACCTCCCCTCCAGGGCTCGACAAGTTCTCACACGCACATCTGCAGTCCCCGAAGCCCATGGTCAACGACACTGTGCTGTTTGGGTATTACTGCAGATGGAAGTTCTCTTCCTGTGCTTTTTTTTTCACCGTCTCGTCAGCAAGCTGTAAATCAGTTAGATACACACAGTTTACCCACGCATGGAACAACTTGGCACCGGTGTGGGTGAGAGCAGTAAATAGCTGAACATGCATATGCACAGAGCATGCTCCGGGTGTATATTCTCTGCATGAGCGTGTGCACGCACGTGAACACATTTCTGTATGTATTTCAACATGTCAAGCATTACATGAGGTGTACAGTGACAGATGACATGCAGCATGTGTCAAGCACATGAACTGCAGCTCGAGTTGGTTGTTTGACATTGAAATCCGCTGACATTTCCAGCTCTTTCCACCCAATACACTCTCATGACAGCTCACTGTCTCCGCTGCCTCAATCATTATGTCAGATTGTGCAACCTGATCTGTTTCTGCTCACTCTCACATACCATCATGGTGGGATGACAACTAAAAGTCTTGTAAGAGGGGGGAAGGTGAAGCAGCACAGTAAACTTGACCTTTTAGCTGTGAGCAAGGCGTCAGCGGAGGGACTAGGGAGGAACGGGAGGAGAGGTGAAAACAGTGAGATGTCATCATCGGAAGAGTTTACGACATTTTGTTCATCACAACATTGAAGGGTGTGATAGCATGGAAACAGAGAAAAACAGCCCATCCTTTGTAGAGCCTGAAACACCCTTCAAGCAGCCTGAGTTACTGCCTCTTATACAGCGTCTTGTAACTTTGGCCCATAATAGCAGCCTCGTTGTAATTACCCATTAAAACTGTGGCTGCCGAGGATTTGGCTACATATTGGAATGCCACTGTCAGTAGTTAAGTGAATTCCACAGATCTATATTTGCCAGTATTTTCCTACGTTCTGCCAGTCTATGGTATTCGAGGTTTGGTTTACGGCAAACCATGGTTTGTGTGCGGATTCGAGGAAGAAAAGCAGAAATATCTCTCAGTAAAAGAAACTGTATTACAAAGATACAAAAGATGAAGAAAGAGAGAAAGATTAAGGAGAGGAACAAGGGTGCTGCAGGTATGAGAGTGATGGGAAAGGGAGATAAATTCAAGGGATGCTGGATAAGAGTGAAACTACAATAGACAAAATATTTATCAGAATTTACATTTGGATCTTTCAGGCAAGCAGCTCAAGTATCAAGTTGTTCTAGTCATGAATCAGAAATAATCATGAATTAATTAATTAATTAATTAATTAATTAATTAATTAATAAAAATTGTAAAACTTTTCCATTATAATGGAAGTATATGAGGACCATCCCCATGCTCTATTATGTCTCATAAGTTGTTGCAGCATTTTTTGGGGTTAATACCATTTGTTACACAGATTTGGTGCTAAATTTAAAAATTTTTTACAACTCGAGAATTGATAAAAAATGATCAAAAATCCCTCCAAAATACCAGATTAAGACACCAAGACCTTGAGAAACACCAGAGAAAAAGCCATGCTGTCATTTGGGATCAAAAACTTTTGACATTTGGAGATTTCTGCAAGAATTGCATAATTCGGCTATTGGATGGCGAGCACTTCAGGTCTGGAAACTGCTCAGAAACCCCCCTTTAATGTCAATCTACAACAAGGAAAGCCATCCATCCTCTGAATGCTCTAGGTCTCTAGTTTGTGGCTGTAAAGTTTCATGAGGCTGTGATTATCCTAGAGGTCACCACAGGTCATTATATACAGTGAGGTCAAATTTAAAAAGAATCACTACAATGAAATGGCTACTATGGGGACTAACATCATCACACATGAATACAGTTGGGCTCATTGGATCCACAAGAGTCTCAGCTTTGCAGTGATACCCAATTTATGCATTCCAAGACTGTTTAGGGACCCCAGTATGAAGAAACACACAATTTTAGAAAAGGCGAAAATAACACATTTATACTGCATGCACAAAAACTGCATTATTTTGGCCCCAAACTGCATGTGATTATCATAAAGTGGGCATGTCTGTAAAGGGGAGACTCGTGGGTACCCATAGAACCCATTTTCATTCATATATCTTGAGGTCAGAGGTCAAAGGACCCCTTTGAAAATGGTCATGCCAGTTTCTCTTTCCAAAATTTGAGGGACTTTGAAGGGTTGATATTGTTGGTACCAATGGATTCCTTAGGTTTTCTAGTTTCATATAAGTATCTTCACCAGCTATAAGACTGAGTCCGCTACACCCTCTTAAAGACAGTAATGTTGGCCGGGATCTCAAACTAAAAATACAGACAGACAAGTCGGAGGGACTTCCCATCACTGGGATGTGCAGAAGACCAGAAATATGCCAAGTGCTCACTACCTTCCTGAACAACACTGACACCTCCGGTCCTGCGTCAGTGGTACTTTCCTGCCTACACCGATCAGCATCCTGTATGTCCACAGTGGGCATGGTCTTTTAAGCAGCGTCTAAAGGCATTTCCTCAGCTTTTAACTTTTAGAACATTTTGTTTTGCTCTAGCAACAAAAAGGTCAGGACAAAATGTTGGTTCGGTAAGATGCTGCCTCTGGACGAACCTGTTGATATCTCCCTGCGTTCCAAGAATTCAAGACCTAACTACGTCCAGGGAAACGCTCAATCTTTTCTTTCCCTAAACAAATATGACAAGTTACATTAAACACAAGCAACCTTTGGGTTCGAGGCAGGATCACATTTTCACAGAATAAATCAGAGTGTATATTTAAGTTTGGACAGAAACACCCGAGTCTGCTCACTGTCTTGGAGTGAAACTGGGTATAAACCGCTAGATCCATCTCAGTTAGCACATCTGTTTTGCAATAATCGACAGTCAGTGAGTCTCCACACTGGTGAGGCCAACACCCACTGCAAGTTTCCACAGTAAAATGTCACAGGCTGCCTCTGGTTGTGCCAAGTTGGGTCGATGAAGGTTCTCTCTATAGCTGGCTTGGCTCCTCTTGAGAGGTCTGCTGAGACAATGATCTTATTGTGTTGAGGAGTGGCTGGAGGGCTACATGTACAGGTATAGGATAAATGTACTCATCTTTTTGGCTGAGTAGGAATATAAACTGATGGCAAATTGGATGAAAAAGTTGAAAGGAAAGATTTGATGACATCTACCACCTAAGGTAAAATAGTCTCATGATTTATGAAGAGGCTGAGTGAAAGAACATTTTATGGGTAATTTCTGACTCCGGCGGCATGTGAGCAACTTCACCCCTCTGGAAAGTCTCTATTTGTTGCTTCCAAAACTTCTGAATAGAGTAACTGAGAACTAAGAATTCTGCTTTGTTGACTATAATTCAGCAATATAAAGAGGAAATTCCATTCACAGCCTCAGTCTGCCCCCAAGTGCTTTCTTTCCAATGAAGGACTTCCATCCAAAACACAAACTGCTCAAAGAAAAGAACCTCTAGTGCTCGCTATAATCCGAGAAATACTAGGATTCCCACTT
The DNA here is from genome assembly GCA_916701645.2 of Sebastolobus alascanus. Taxonomy (NCBI): domain Eukaryota; kingdom Metazoa; phylum Chordata; class Actinopteri; order Perciformes; family Sebastidae; genus Sebastolobus; species Sebastolobus alascanus. Next base: position 4,242,017 of record CAKAOJ020000014.1, on the reverse strand, counting down.
ATTCAGAAACCACATGAGAAAGGTCAGCGGCAGTGACTCATCGATGTCAGAGTTCTCCGATCGCTGGCTGCGCTCATGCAGCCTGTGGGAAGGAGGATGGCGGGCTACAGTTGGCTGGATGTAACAGGCGCTTCTCACACACACACACACACACACACACACACACAGACAACCACAATCCATTATTGTGCTGAAGTGTGTTTGTGTCTGCGTTCACATCACAAGGACTCTAATAAATCCTTTCCTCTCATGCTTTCTGGTCACATTTCTACTCATCCAATATTTCCCATTCTTCCTCTAATCATCTCCTTCCTGAACTGTTTTTAATACAGCAGGCCTATCAGTTTTTCTATTTCAACATCTTCCTTTCAGCTGGTCCTCCAAAGCGTTTTGGCCACAGTGGACAACAGCTGGATTCTCCATTCTCTCCTCCCTTTGTGATTCCTTGCACTCTTATTGCTCCCCACCCCGCACACTCCCTCCTCAGCAGTCCCAGCTGCCTTCCACCCTTAGTAACACTCCTATATACTATACAAACACACAGACACACACACACAAGCCCTCACATGTACACTGACAGAGGTGCACACGCATATAGTGTATAAATGCACACACAAAAGGGTAGCTGAAGTCACTTTTTTGGTATGTATGAAAGTTTAAAGAGGCAAGGATGTGTTGTAATTACAAGTGCATCCGCAGTGGAATCTGTCAGGGCAGGTTGAGTTGGGGGAGGACCTGGCAACCTATCAAAGCTATCAGTGAGGCAAACCGTCCCCTCTCTTGTATCTGCTCGCTCTAAAGGAGTGCACAAATAAAAAGAGAATGCACACAAAGGATAAATATTGTTCAAAAGTCGCAATCTGTCCACCTGGTCAAATCAGAGTCTTGCTATTGTGCTGCAGACATATCAGAGAGGTTGACAACACCTCACCAGGTGTGATGAACATCCCACCGTCCTTTAATGACAGAAAGATGACAACCTTGCTGCCTGGCCCATCCTGCCTGTTAACACAATCACCTGTCATCAACATCCGCTGCCTCCCCACTTAAAGTCTGTGCCTTTCACTTCCAGGCCCACACGCTCAAAGTTTCAGCCTTTCCCTGTTATCTGTTTCCCACTTCCTGCTCTTTCTTTACACCGTACGCACACACAACACGCCCTCCAAAGTGCCCCGCAGGTCACGCGGTCCACTCTGTCTTGGTTTCACTCAGCTCCCCTCCTGTCGAGTGTCAAGGTGACAGATGAGAGAAGAAACCTGACATTGTCTGGTAGTGATATGGTACGGGGGGAGACGGGGGGGTGTTGTGTTTGAACTTGTCTGGCCTGAGCTCTGCCTGTCTGCATGTCTGTCTTTCAATGAGTAATCCATTGTAAGACTGAGCACACACGCACACACCGGCAGGTTGTTTGACATAGCTCAAGTACAAGAGGGAAGAGGAGTTTTTAGCCCAAGGGAGATCGATGGGTGATGTGTGAGGCGTGGAGGCTGCTGCTTAGGTTAAAGAGTGTCTTATTGGAAAATGTGCTAAAGCTTCTGTGGTTGAAAACAGTACCAGTATTGGCTGTTAGCATAGACTGTAAGAAGTGGACATAGTCACCGTGACGTCACCCATTGATTTGTGGACTGCCGTTTTGAAGCCTTGAGTTTGGCATTATGGCCGTCGCCATCTTGGTTTTTGGCCGTCGCCATGTTGGTTATTTTAATTTCTATTAAAGGGACTGTATGTAAGTTTTTACACATATAAACATTTTTAATCGTTTTTTATTGCCAATGTGGGAACAGGTTGTAACCAAACCTAAAATATTAAACCTTCTGCGACTTTCGGGGTTTCCTCTATCAGCTGATGTGACCTAATGCACGCTCGCGAGTGCCTTTACTCTCTTCAGCTACGCTACAGGGCTAACAGTGTGCAACGATAGCTAACGTTTGGTTAAAAATGGAGTCCGCTAACACAAACAAATGACCAGCCCCCACCACAACTAACATTACTGCCAAGCATGTGAAATATATAGTGATATTGTGGTTTTAGCTGTCAATCATGTTCAGTCTCATGTGTGTCGCCTCACTGTTTTGACCGATGCTCGCTCGCGTCTACATAGTGCGAGGTCATTTGGAGCAGAGCCAGAGCGTAGAGTGTGTGTGTGTGTATGTGGGAAGTGAGTGGTGAAGGAAGAGAGAGAGAGCGGCGGCGACAGCAGCGAGTAACGTTATCGACTCCGGCCCAAGCAGGAAATGTTAACCGTGTTTGGTTTGTCCGTTCTGGGCTGTAGAAACATGGCGGTGCAACATGGCGGACTCTGTGAAGAAGACCGGTCGTGTCTAGAAGGGAACCCACAAGTGGAGAAACCCTCGCGGCGTAGTTAAGGTTTGGCATTGATCTTGAATAGTTAAGGTTATAGGTCGTCGGGTAGCGAGTCTCGCGAGAGTTTTGCAGATTTCAGATCAGATTTCGTAATTTACAATGTTACACACTGGTGCTTTAAAGCCCATATTTAGTGATGCAAAACACTGGTAACACTGCATTTCAGATTGCAGAGACTGGTATTTTAATGCCACCCCAGAAACTAAAAGCCAACACTGCTAACAGCAAAAGTGTAAGCACTGTTTACCAACGATGTTGAGCACAGGAGTACAAATGAATTGCATGCAAAGGACTATGGAAGTCCATTTCAGCCACTGTGATGAAAAAAAAAAGATCCTGTAAATCATTATAATGACAAACTATCTCAAAATAATGAGATAGTGCCTCAAAATAATGACTTAGTATCTAAAATTAATTAATGACTTAGTATCTCAAAATAATGACTTAGAATCTCAATATTTTGACTTAGTATCTTAACATTTTAAATTAGTATCTATATTTTGACTTAGTATATCAAAATAATGATGCTTTCCCAATATTTTTGCTTAGTATCTCAAAATAATGACTTAGTGTCTCAGTATTATGACTTAGAATCTCAATATTTTGACTTGGTATCTCAAAATAATGATACTTTCTCAATATTTTGACTAAGTATCTCAAAATAATGACTTAGGGTCTCAGTATTTTGACTTGGTATCTTAAAATGACTTAGTATCTCAAAATAATGACTTAGTATCTCAAAATAATGTATCAAAATAATAACTTAGTATCTTTTCATTTAGTATGTCAAAATGAGAAGTTGATTGATTGATTGATATTGAGATATTAAGTCAAAATATTGAGGTATTAAATGGAAAATATTGACAAAGTTTCCTCATAATCTTGTGATACTAAGTATTAATTTTGAGATGCTAACTAATTATTTTGAGATCTTTTCTCATTATAATGACTGACAGGATCTTTTTTATGGTACCTTATATAAGGTACAGCAGGAGTTCACTTATGATCTTATTTATCATTGATTTACTCAAGGTTTTCAAAGTCAGAGTGGGCTTTTATTTTTCCCTGATCAAGTCTAGGCAAATCTGTAAAATGAGAACTCATATGGGTCCTATTCAACAATTCTTCTCTCACAATGCTTCTAATCTGTATATCATAGAACAGTTAGTTGTATATGTTGCACTTGTGTTTAATAGAAATCATTTTTATACTATGCAAGAAAGACATTCCAAATAAAGATGCGCCATCATATATCATTTGTAATCAAGCAGTGGCTTTGCTACATATAAAGTCTTGTTTATGATACTCTAGAGACTGTTCAGTGGGCTGTATAAACAGGATGCCTTTCTCAGACACAAAAATACAGCACACGTAGGTTTGAAGATTCCTCTGTGACAAGGCCAGGATATTATTTTGACAAAGTACCCACGTTGTACTAACAGTTCCTGCACATGAAGACCTGGTGGAAGTTTAATCCGCCCCTGCGTGCTTTTCCGGTGTTTGCCTTGATCTCTTGTCATTACACAGAATTCAGACTGGAAAACGTGAAGGGAGGTGAGAGCGGTGCCAAGTATATAGAGTAAATTGGAGCTGATGAAGCAAATGGGAAGGGAGTGGGTGTGGGAGAGGAGCCACACAGTCTGAAAATACCCGAGAGAAAGTCAGAGATCAGCAGAACAGAGATCAGACCGTTTATATGAAAAGGTGGAGTGTAATGTATAAGAAAATAAAGAGTAAATAAAGGAGCCATTGACATGCAGTCAATCGGACTATATTAAAAATACACTTAACCGTCACTCTTGGATAATACCATTCTCATATTTTATATTTATACTCATATTTTTCCTGTACTTTTTTACTATACCATACATATTGCACTCTACTTTACTATACTATACTATACTCCACATATTGTACTGTGCTGTATTTATAATACATATGCTATACCATTGGTTCCAAAACTTTTTCACGTCAAGGACTACCAAACTGACACAAATTAGACCACGGACCCCCATTTGATTTTGCCCCAGAGTCCACCATCTGATATAATTTTTGCTTTTAGATATTTTATTACTAGGGCTGTCAAAGTTAACGCGATAATAACGCGTTAACGCAAATTCGTTTTAACGCCACTAATTTCTTTAACACAAACTTGGGTCACTTTTTAGTTTTTAGCGGGCTTGTTCCCTGTTAGGCTTGAGTTTGCTATGTTATGATTTGAGCATATTTTTTATTCTAAATGCAGTACCTGTGAGGGTTTCTGGACAATATTTATCATTGTTTTGTGTTGTTAATTGATTTCCAATAATAAATATACACATACATTTGCATAAAGCAAGCATATTTGCCCACTCCCATGCTGATAAGAGTATTAAATACTTGACAAATCTCCCTTTAAGGTACATTTTGAACTGATAAAAAATGCGTGTTTAATTTGCGATTAATCACAATTATCTAAGAACAATCATGCGATTACATATTTTAATCGATTGACAGCCCTATTTATTACAGAAAGTGTAGGAAACCCATGACCAAAGTAGTCATACATCCTGTCATTGTGTTACTTATGGATGGAAATATGGTGAAAATAAATTAGTCCCCTTTTTTGCTGGGGATCCCCTGGAACCCCCTCAAGGACTCCTGGCCCCGGACCCCACTTTGAAAACCACTGTGCTATACTATCCTACACTTTACTATACTTTTACTACACTATATAATATTATAGTCCTGCTATATCATACTACACACATACTGTACTATAGATATTTTACTATCCTTTTACATCATACACATACTATTATTATACTATACTGGACCTAGGCCTATACCATATCATACTACACATGCTGTAATGCAAGTGCCACCCCCTTCAGAGTCTGAATGTGATAGGTCCGATAAGACTCAAAAACATTAATGATGATCTAATGTATAACTACTGTATGAGACCCGGCTGAAGTTCTCAATATTTTTTAATAAGGAATTCAGCATCATTGAATTGTGACTTAATGCACGGTAAGTTATAAATTAACAACCATGTATCACTCATAGTTTCATAACTGAATCCCTTTTCTCACCCAGACATATCCCAGTATCTGGCAGATGGGCCAAAACAGCATACTTGCCAAGCCTCCCGATTTTCCTGGGAGACTTTTTCATTGCCCTCTCCCGGTTTCCTCCCCGGGTCACAAATTCGTACTTCTCCCAATTTCTGTCAAATTTACCTTTTTTTTTTTTTTACCTGTTTCTGGCAATGTACAGCATGTATAATCCTAAAAAAGGGACAGCAGGGGCAAAAAAAATTAATTATAACTGATGAATATTAGTTTGTGCTAGATATTCGCAGGCAAAGTTTATGCCAGAGGGGCAAATTATTCAGTTTTCTTTCCTGAGATTTAAAGTTCAAATTAGAAGTTTAACATAAAAATGCTGTTGCAGTGTACTGATTATTTCGTTATTTTCATTGTTTTAAAGTCACCAGAATTCAGGAAACAAAGTCTCTGAAACTCAAATTTTTCTGGGGGAGGGCCCCAGACCCCCCGCATTGGTTTGAAATCCTCCCCATTTTTGAGGTCTCAAGGTTGGCAAGTATACAAAACAAAACAGCACAAATGGCCAGTGGTGGGGCTGCTCTGGGCCAAAATACCAGGGCCGATTTTTCGTCCCAGTCCAGCCCTGCTGTGAAGTACTATACTGCAGTACACTATGCAATACTATACTATGTAGTATAATACTACACATACACATTCTGGGTATGGTAGCTACTGTATGACTCATAGGGCATATCTCCCTTGCACATACACTTTCATCCCCAGTCATTCCAAATGCATTGGCCTTGGTCTATTCTAAGTGTCTCTTGCTCTTCTCTCTTCATGCTTGTGACCCTGCCACTATTAAAACCCACGTATTAACCACACACTGTTGAACAATGGCGTTTTCTGTTGCATTCTTTGCCATTGGCAACATCTTATCAAATTATTCCAGTGTGCTTCCGTGACCATGTCCTTGAGTGAAGCTGGTTGGCTGGCAACTGTCCTCATTCTGATGATGTGCTGCCTTGAGCATCCGAGAGAAAGCATTCTGCGGATGGCAGACAGACACAGTCATAAATGGCCTTGGAACAACTCTGAACAAATTGAAATATGCGTGAATAGAAGGCGATCAAATGAAAAAAGGCACATCATATCATTGCTGTACTATTCAATTTGACAGGGAATTCTGCCACATTACAGAATAATCTAGGCTACATTATGAAAAAATCAGCCAATTGAAGTGACCAACAATAGTAACTGGTTAATCAGGGTTGTGGTAGAGACAGAACTGCAAAAAAAGGATACGTGGCGGGAAAATCTATGTTACATACACACCTACTGGCCAGCAGTTGTAGCTCTGATTTTGGATCTTGTGTCACTAAGAGGGTTTCACTGGTTTCCCGCCTCTCTGTGTAAAGCATTGTTAAAACTAGGCGCTCGTCTTGGCACATCACTTACCATTCCTGACCTAAACATGTGTAATTCATTAACTTTATATCAATTTCTCTGACAAAAACTTTCCAAAACGTGTCAGTCGTGAACAGAGCCCTGCCCCGTGCAAAGCGTACGTGGACGTTACGTCACTCAAAGGTTGCAAACAAATGATGGCTTCAAGGACAGTCGAAAATTTTAATATTAGAATATGAACAACCGTGTGAATGACCCAGTTAAGTTTTAATTGTGACACAGAAAGCTGCATTTTGAAGCTGTGCTACTGCTTGGTGGTAACAGTGATATATATGCAACAGGTTTCCCCAAAGTAACATACTAATCATATCACTAAACGTGTTTCCATTATGTATTTCTCCTCTTCATCTTATCAAGTCAGCAAAAATTAGCTCTGTGCGGGTTGATATTGAAGATGAAAACATCCTCAGGAAATATTTTGTTGCATTGGTGGTTTGGGGAAAATATTTACCAATTACCATCAAAATAGTTTGAACCGTGAACGAGTCAGTGCCATATTAACGTGTTAATTATCAGCTGTCCGAGCTCAGGAGGAACACTTGAAGGCAGCAAAAGTTTAGACTACAGAGTTGAGATATCTGTGGACATGGAGGAGAAACAGAGAAGTGCGGACACCAACTTTGCTCCAGGTACCACATAGGATTAGTTTATTATTTTCCCCTGACAGGCGCTATAGTACGTTGTTAAATTGACGACGTTATCAAAAGTTACCAGAGTACCCGAGGTAGTTTCCTGGCGGAGGAAGCACGGTCACTATCAGACAGCTGTTTGTAGCAGAGATAACGGAAGTGTTGTGTTGTTGCAATTCACTGGTTTAAGTTGCACGGGCTTTATTTTAGGTTTATGTTGAAAGATCATGTGGGTCACACTTTAGCAGCCTCTGCGTGTTGCATTCAGGTCAGTTCATCAGAGACATGATGACAGGCACAAAGTTATAGATGAGATATGTCATAAGACCTCATATCATTCACTGCATGCAGGTGATCCACCAAACAGCATTTTAAATAGTCTTACACATTGTCTGTGTGACCTCAAATGCAAATACATTTTGAGGTTTTTACTCAAGTTGTATTTGGTTTCTTCTATGATGTGAATCAAACTGAAACCTTAAAGTTAATAATTAAGCTTTATCCATTTAGACCCAGGGGGGGCAGGAACAACACAAGATGCCCCACGTGACCCCAGCCCAGAGGGAATAATCAGCAGACAGCTGACTGAACAGGGCCGGTTTGCTTATGCTGCACTGTGTGGTGTCTCTCTGGGCCAGCTGTTTACTGGACCTGAAAACAGGTAACAGAGCCATCATGACATTATGTGTGTGTCCTTCTTAGTAATATCACTGTAGTCACTGTGTTGAAGAGAGCTTATTTTTTTCTGGTAAGATAAAAACCAACCATCCATCTTTGCCTAAATCCACCTAACATATTATTTAAAGGTACACTAGATGTCACATTCTCCCTCCCCGTTCCATTGCATTTACTTCACAACAAGTCGTTGCCAGACACTTACCATCAATCTCAAACATTTATCTGTTTTTTTCCACTCTAACTGACGACCCAGGGATACCATGTGATACCAACGTCGTTATACTATTGGCTCAAAAGCCTTGTTAGAAGTGGAAATCAAACGTCAGATATCTTCCACAGAGATAAACAAAACATTAATTTTGGACCCGCCAACATTTTTAAAATTATTAATTCACAATCTTTTTTCAGGAAAAGCCATACTTTTATTTGGCACCTTTCTAACGGCTCTGTGGATGTATTATTATTATTATTTTTTTTTAAATATTCTTCTTCATAAAAATGTTATCATTAAGACCTTTAAAGGATAAGTGACTAATGACACCTACAGTATTTCAACAAACACAGTATAGAGGGGATACTAGTCCTGAACGCACCTTTGATTTAATTATGTTTTTGTTACATATATCTAGATAAATTGGCCTTGGCTCTCCATAATGATAAAAACTACAAAATCAAATTTGGACTTGCATGTGCAGTTGTGCATGGGGTGATCCACCAAGGTCAAATTTAACCGGGTAAGAGAGAGGAACTCTTAAGACATCCAGAAATTTTCCAAAGATTTTTTATTAAATTTTGAAAAAACGTGAGCAGCAGTAGCCAGTTACAACCGCCAAAAAATCATGAGGACTGACCTTTTATTTACTTATTTTTCTGCACAAATGAAACATTTCTTAAAGGTGCTTTTACTTCTTCCCCTTGTGAATAATATCTGTGCATTAATCAAGTTTTAACTAAAGTGTGAATGAATAATGCTTTAATTGAACTGTGGACCGGAGGAGATGAGCCGTTGCATGTTTCTCAGTGTGTTCAGGGAGAAGCATCTGCAGGGCCTGGTCAGCTGGCTGGACCTGGATGAGTCGGTGATGCCGGTTATGGGGGCTTTCCTGTCGGGCCTGGGCTTCGAAGGCTCCGACACCTTCCTCTCCATCTTACAGGCCGAACCACTGCTGGCTTCTGGGGCCACCCCCATCATACAGGTGTCACTCTAGTTCTATTATTTTGTGGTTTAATAGGAATGTTTCACAACTGATCATACTAACAGAACAGTTTAAAATAAATTGAATTGTATTTTACTTATTTTGTGTCTGGATTTCTACAAACCAACAAATTATAACAAGCTTTCACTTTGTATTACAGGATCTGGTGTCTTTTTCTGTCAAAGACGGTAAGAATCCTTTGATGAATGAATGGCTGATCTACTTTAAGTTGGTGTAAATTGCTACTTTATAACTTTGGTGGTCTGTCGTGTGCTCAGGCCAGTATGATGCCAGATCGAGGGTTCTCATCCGTCATGTCAGCTGTCTGCTGCGCGTCTTTCCTCAGCAGCTGGATGAGTTCGAGGAAACACTGGGAGAGAGGCTGAGGGAAGGAGGAGAGGAGAGCGAGTAAGTTGTGTTTGGATAGATGATAGATGATTGTGACTGAGTCCGTTGCTATGTTTACACGGTGCCTCAGTTAATTTAACATACTTAATGATAATATGTTCTGTCTTAGCTTGACTTTTTGGCTCAATCCTGTGTATGTCAGACTGTTTAAACAACACAAACACAGTCACACTTGTATCCAAAATGATAGCATGAAAGATGGTTGTTGTGTTGCATAAACAAGCAGATTATTGTTTTGGAAGAGTCATTTGACATTTTTATTTTTAGAATCCATGAATATTCCAACTGATACAGATGATCTGTCTGACTCTGCTTCCGTTAGAGAGGAGTCCTCTCGGCGGCTGAGGAGAGAAAGAGGGCGGAAGTTACGACGCTACCTCCTCATTGGACTAGCCACCGTGGGAGGCGGAGCTGTGATTGGTGATTATTCCTGCTTCGAGAGCTTTTGAAAACTTTAAATGGACATTTGAAACATCTGGTATCTTATGTGGACACATATATAGACTTCAGTTGATAAGCTAATCAACTGATAATTAAATCACCACAGAGTGTTGAGACTATCAGAATAACGCATGAAGACTGCATCAGCTCACCACACACTTTCAAGAGTTGTATTTTTCCCTCTGCACACCTCTCTAAAAGGCTTCACCTCACAGATATCTGTACTGACTGCACTCTTTGTGCCCCCCCCAGGTGTGACAGGTGGGCTGGCTGCCCCCTTGGTGGCAGCGGGGGCCAGTGCTGTGCTGGGGGCTGGAGGGGCTGCTGCTCTGGGATCAGCCACTGGCATTGCAATCATGGCCTCCCTATTTGGAGCAGCAGGAGCTGGGTTGACTGGTAAGAGCGTTGGAAGACACATGATTGCGTGTGGAAAGAAGTTATCATTAGAACTTTAACTGAACTTCGTCAGTCGTCTTCTTCTAGATTTCTGCTCTCCATTACCTTTGTTTCATTTCCATACGTTGTTTCTCCAGGCTATAAGATGAATAAGCGTGTCGGGGCGATAGAGGAATTTGAATTCCTGCCACTGAGCTCTGGGAAGCAGCTTCACCTGACCATCGCAGTGACAGGTTGGCTCTGCAGTGGTAAATACAGTAAGTAAATACAGCTTCTCCTGTCTCACTACAACCACTTACAATTTCCACTGATTAGTTGAGGTAGATATGGATAAATCCTCTATCATATATATGTATATTTACAGGGCAATATCAATATGTATATCATGGTTTATTACATTTTCATGGATAAATTAACCAGATAGGACTGTCTGCTTTTGATATGTTGCGCTCAGAGGTGTTAATCTTCACACATCATGGCAACATAACAGCTGGATTTAACCCTACAACTACACTGGACATGTACAATGTGTGTGATGAAATCAGAGCAAATCATTCTACCTTCCAATAGCTGTGTTTGCCATGAAAGTTAAGCTTCTTAAAGGGTAATTACGGTATTTTGGGGGACAACAATTTTTGAAATTGGTCCAGTATTGAGGGATAACACTGTAACCGGCAGCCGCGAAACAAGCTGCGAGGGCAATTGTACGTTCACTAAAAGTGCTTGTTTTTGACACTGACAGGCTCAGATTGTTATTTTACGTATCTGACAACATTATGGAAAGGACCCTACAGAGAAATAAAACCTTTTTCTTACCTTTCGCTTGATTTGGTCTGTTTGGTTTTGTGTCCAAGTCCCGCTCAAGGAGAAGTCTCGTTGTGAAAACTGATTATCGAGCAGCAACAGGTCCCACTCTACAGCGTCCTTCCTCAGTGGGCAAAGGGTCACAGCACCCACAGCACCCACAGCACCCACAGCACCCACAGCACCCACAGCACCCACAGCAACACCACCATTCTCCCGAGATTCGCGGCCTTGCAGCAGCTGCTTCACCCTCCTCTGCCTGTTGCCCCTCTCCCTCTTTCCTCGTCCGCTCTTCAATTTGGAGGAGCTCTTCATCCGTATAGTCTGGCTCAAATAAATACGGGCGGTAATCGAATTCAAAGACCTCACATTGAAATCACCTCAATATTCAGCCATGACATTGAGAATCTTTTACTAAGCTACGCTTTCTGTACTCAGACAAAACTACAAAAAACACAAAACTCTGCATGACTGGCACTCACATTTCCACTGTTGTCTTCCGGCAACACGTCACTTTGCAAGATTTCTCCTTGAGCGAGACTCTTTCCATAATGTCAGACACTTATAATAACAATCAGTCAGCCTGTCAGTGGCAAAAAGCACTTATAGTGGATGTTAATGACGGTGCCAAATTGCCCTAATATGATTACATTGCCGCCCATGCGTGGCTGCTGTGTACAGCACTCTCCCTCAATTCTGGACCAATTTCAGAAATTGTTGTCCCTATTAATCAGTTAGACACAAGGAGCTCCAACAGAAAGTTTCAGACAGAGGGTGAAAAGAGGTGCTGCAGCACAGTCGGTATGAGAAAGGTAAAGCGATTTTTGAACATTAAAGCATGTAAACATGTTCTAGTAGAAACCCAAAATACAAGTATGCACCTGAAAATAAGCATAATAGGTCCTCTTTAACATAAACATGTTAGTGTTTGTTAGACACAAACACTAACAGTAATTCCAATAATGTCCTCAATGAGCTCAACATTTTAAAGTTTTAAATGCCTTGAACGGTGTTGAAGTAGTTATGGTGGCAAAACGAGGAAGAATACAAATATTAAAGAGGAAGCGAGAAGAACTTAGACGGGATTGCTGGGCAACAGTTCTAAACATAATGTTCTAAAACTATACCAGAGTGTCCACCTGGGATTGTGCAAACAAACCTCTCAAGTTTTGCATAAAACAATGCAGCTCTCTTCCCCCACTAAAAATACACTCTGTTACAAGCTCGGTACCCCTTCACATACAACGGCTAAAAAACACTTCACTTACAAGTGCTGCTCAGTGATTTCCTTATATAAAAACGCAAGTGCTGTCTTCCAGGTTCGTTCCAGGCCCCGTGGTGCAGCTTGGGCGAGTGCGGGGAACAGTACTGCCTGGTGTGGGAGTCCCGTTTCCTCAGGGATCTGGGCTCGGCCATGGCCTCTCTGTTGGATGGGCTGGTCAGCATGGTGGCCCAGGAGGCGCTCAAGTACACGGTGCTCTCAGGTAGGAGGATGGTCATACAGGAAGCACTTAGTCTATTCTTTGGATCTGTATTTGATAACAGGAGTGTTTGTGCTTGTGGTCAAATATTTTCTGTTGCGATATGCAATATGGGGTGTTATTGTGGCATTGATGTACAGTATTGGTGGTGAAGAGTTGATTTCTGTTAAACTATCCCGACTATCTTACCTAGCCTGTTTGTTTTGTTGTATCAACTTTCACATGGTACTGTGTTGATGTCTTTTAAACCGTCACACTGTCCAGGCATCATGGCGGCTCTGATATGGCCTGCGTCTTTGCTGGCAGCAGCCAGCGTCATCGACAACCCCTGGTGTGTTTGTCTGAACCGCTCCGCTGAGGTGGGGAAACACCTGGCGCAGGTTTTGAGAAGCAGACAGCAGGTATCATACTACCTCTTAACCTCTGTTGAGACACCGTAATGTACCACAGTATTGTGTCAGCTATCGCTCTAGAAGGGTTAGTTTTGTGTACAAATTATTAACAACTCAACTTCAACCATGATGTTTCTGTTAGTTGTTTCGTTGAAGGACTTCTAGAATATTGGAACAAAACTTGAAATGAAAATGCTATATTTATTAACCTGAAATGTGACCTCATGCTCAGACAGAATAATGTGCCCGTGTTCAGTAAACACTAGGAAGATGAAAGCTCGTCAGAACTCTCTTTCTTTCTGTATTTGAAGGGGAAGCGGCCTGTCAGCCTCATAGGTTTCAGTCTTGGGGCCAGAGTTATCTACTACTGCCTACAGGAGCTGGCCAATGACCAAGGTATGAATACCTTTCTGTGGATAAACCGTATTTTGATTACTCATTGGAACTGGATTCACATCCACATTATCTAGCACTGACTGTCTATGTTGTATGTGCGATATCCCTGGGTTGAAGTCGTGACTTTTAAAAGCCACTCATCTTTTCTGCTAAGTGGTGAAGCAGAGTAGGATTGTTATGATGACGATACAAGATGATACCTTGTGGAATCTCGAAACCCATCGGCTTTCGGTCTAACGACAGATAAGCCTCTGAGGGCAAGGGGCTGTATTTTTGGGGCACTTTAATGTTTTCAAGAAAGAAATGTAACTATATATTAGGACAATTACTTCAGCAGAGGTGAGACTGTGCTGCCAACGTAATAAGTTACTATTTATTTTATTTATTTATATATATTGACCCCTGTCATGTTTTGTTACTTTATTTTATTTAATTTTATGTTTGTTTGTTTGTTTTTATTTTTTATTTTTAACCTTTCATTTCCTTTATATGTATTTACCTATTTTCGATTTAATTATTTATTGTATTGTTAACAGATTTAAAATAAAGTTGATCAAAAAAAATAAAATAAAAAAAGCTATATATCTCGGGTTCCGGTGTAGCCAGCGGATATCCGGACCAAGACTACCTCTTCCGGCAACATGTAGCCTTCAACCAGATTGTTTCACAAGTTTACAAGCTAATTTTAAACCAATAAAAACTTAAATCATCGTCAGACAACAGCCGATGGGTTCCAGGACTACATTTTTTCCAATGCGTTCCTTCTCTGTTGCTCTGACTGCATTCAACCAAAGCCTGCTCAAACGTGATTGGTCAATACTACTCGGACTACAATCTGAAACCAGAACGCTTCCGATACCAAAACCTTGTGCCGTTGCCTCCAGATTCAACACGTGAATGCAGAATCTGTTTATAGAGATTATACCCTGTGTATTTGAACCGCAATTAACCAAATTCAGTTTCTCATCTTCTCTTTTTTTTTTTTTACATTTCTCTTACAAAATAGTTGAGTCCCGTGTTGTTGTGATTCCTCAGGTAGTGAAGGGATGGTGGAGGATGTAGTCCTCTTGGGGGCCCCTGTGGACGGCTCTGAAAAGGCCTGGGAGAGGATGGCAAGGGTAGTGGCTGGAAAAATAGTCAACGGCTACTGCAGGTAATCTAACACAACTCTATCCGTCATGATGCATGGAGTGAAATGTCTACATACTACATACTCATATACTCATTAGGCCTAATGCAAGAACATTTTTGTATTCTTATCTTAACTTTCTCTTAATTATTTTGTACCGCAGGCTCAGGAAATGCTTCTAACTTCAGATAACCGTGTAAACCTTCGTAAACATGATGAATGCCACCTGTGCGTAAATGAGAATTGTTAATTAGCATAATTAACACCCCAATGATACCATATAAGGCTACGCATCCTGCCCCATTCAACTGTCTCTGCCAATATATCAGCACACTGTCTAAAGACACTCTCTCTTCCAAGAGCCTGACACGCATCCGAAAGAAGCCGTGACACGCCTGGTTACACTTCCTATTGACCTTATTATATACAGAGACAAATTAACCTTCAGTTAGTGTGGAATTTAAATCGTTTTTGCAGTTTGAGATGTTCATATTGATATTGTAGTGTTGTACAATAGCATCAATGGCCAATTTAAAGCTGCAGTGCGTAGAATTGGAGCAAATATGATTTAAAAAAAGTTACTATATCCTGACAGTAGTGCATGAGACAGGTAATCTGAAAAAAAAAATCATGTGTCTCTGTGTCCTCCGGTGCTCCTAATGGCATCTGCAAGATTTCACAGACCGGAGGAAAACAACCAATCAGAGCCGAGCTGGAGCCTTGCTGTCTCTGAGCAGCTGTCAATCACTCGCAAACTCAGATCAAACGGTCAATAGAAAGTTTGGCTGCTATGTAGAGATCAGTTGAGGAAATACCAAGCACCGCCCACCAGCCGGAGCAAACTTTCTCATTTTAAACAGTACACTACAAGATGTTTCTGAAAACATTTGAGGAGAGAAATAGGCATTACAGTAACAGAGTATTGATTCATATTTGATCAGCGCTGCCTAGTTTGACCGTTTGATCGGAGTTTGTGAGTGATTGACAGCTGCCTCCGTTGAATGAACAGCCAATAGGAACGCTCTCTCTCTGAAATGACCTGTGATTGGCCAAAGTCTCCTGTCACGGGCTAGATTTTCTAAAGCCTGAAAACAGAGCCAGGAGGAGGTGCAGAAGTCTAGTTTTCTCTCAGAACACTTGAATTACAATATGCTGAAAGGTTATTATGGAATTTTTGCCCAATGATGCCAAAAACATTCTGCCTACCCCTGCTTTAAGTTAATGAATACATTTATAATTATATTATAATTGGAATTGCAGATTCAAAAAAGATAATGTCAACATAACTTTGAGGTGTAATTTATATAGGATTTTCTCTTTATTATTATTATTATTATTATTTTCATTATTTGAAATGAAATATACAATCTATTAGCAAAAAACATCGGTTTGAATAACAGCACATGGCTCCTACGATAGGTCTGGACCACTCGTAAATTGTGTTCGTTCCAAAGAGAAAATTCTAAATACGAGAAAATTGGTGAATGCGACAAGTTCTCCTAAATCACTCGTACAAGCCACCTTAGAACGAATCTGTTTGAGTGGTTCTTGCATGAGGCCCACTGTTAAGTCATTGTATGTTTGAAGTCCAATGTTTTGGATTCAGAAACTACTGCCTTGACAGCAGGATTTGTGATTGAATTATTTCATGAAAAAACGACTGTCTGTCTGAACTATCTGCCCATCAGAGGGGACTGGCTCCTGGGGTTCTTGTACCGAAGTTCAGCTGCACAGCTGTCTGTTGCTGGGCTACAGCCAATCAACATCCAGGATCGGCGTATAATCAATGTGGATCTTTCTTCCGTGGTGAGTCAGAGCTTACATTTAAAGTTTGCTTAATGAATAGTTTTTCAAGTACACACGAGCTGAAGCTTATTCATCCTCTCAAGGTTTTCACCTTCGGGAAAAAACACATGCAGCTGTCGCCTCACATTGAGACTTTTCAAGTATAAAAATGTCACATTTGTTTGTTAGATCAGAGTCTGTGAAGTAATATAATGGGTCCTTGACTAATTGATGCAATGTTATTAAATACAGAATTTTATTCGCACTTTAAAAGAGACAATTGTATTGCTTAAATAAAAATGAAAAGAGAAAGAAATAAGGCCCCTGCTGGTCTGTTTCAGTTTACAGCAATGCCTTTCTGCCACCCTGTAAATCAACATGATTCCACATGAAACGTCAACATGTGGACAACATCTGGTTCAACAAAACTAGTTGATGCTTTACAAAACTAGATAAAGCATCAGAGGTTTCACATATCAGTCAACTGAACATTTAAAAAAGAACAGGAAAGAGATACTTGACATGTCTGAAGCACCGTACACTATATACCTGCTCATGTAATGTGAGGAATAAGAAAACTGAAATGATACACTGTAATTTACAAAGGAATAGAGAGGCGAAGTCCCGCCCCTTCCGGTGGTCCCATATTTCGGAAAAGTTATATACGGTAGTCAACGGCGAGAGACATAAATTTTTTTTGATCCCGTTTGAATTGCGCCATGAATCACACATATGATATTTGTCAATTTAAAAGATAATTTTACAAGTCAAGAAAGTGGCAGTTTGTCGTAGTATCATTTAGTTTTGTGTGAAATTGTTCAGTGAACTACATTTCTCGTCTCTCACAACATACGTCACCAACAATAGCTAACTTCGCTATGACCAGGCACAAATGAAACGTTATCTTACCTGGTGTGTTTTATCCAGCGACTCCTGGTCTTTTTATCAGCCGGGAAGCGAAAGAACGAGCGAGATCCGTTGCTGGTGTGAGTACATCCCAGTACGATACACACAGGCATCGTAGCTTCAGAGAGAGAGACGTCACTTTCACAACTTTTGGGTGTGTCGTCTTTCTAATATTGTATTTTCACAGTCTTATACTTCAACAGTTTCACAACAAACTTCAGCTTTCTTGACTTGCAAAATTATCTTTTAAATTGACAAACATTATATGTGTAATTCATGGCGCAATTCAAACGGAATAAAAAAAAATGTCTGTTGACTACCGTGCATATTTTTTTACGAAATAAGGTCCCATGGTGTTCCACCGGAAGACTTCGCCTCTCTATGTGTGTCCTTTTTAGTCAGACAGTAAAAGCATGTTTCTGCTTCCCAGGTGAAAGGTCACTTGGACTACATGCGTCAGATGGACACCATCTTGGTGGCAGTAGGAGTTCCCACCAAAGAAGTCCCAGGAGCCTCCTTTGCTCTTCCTCAGCCTGTAACAATTACAATGGGGACAGTGGACATCCCTGAACAAACCCCCGATGAGCAACAAGTGACTGAGACACAAAACCAAGCTGAGGAGGCTGAGACTTTTACGGGAGAAAGTGAAAGAGACGTGAAAGAGGTGGCAGAGACAGAGGAGGTGGGTGACGGTTGGGATATCCCTGATATTTCAGACCTGCTGGACTCATTAAATGACACGGAATCAGACAGGAACAATTCACCACTTACTTCTGAGGAGAATGCGACTAATGACGACACAGCATCTGCTGTTATCGCCCCATGTGACGGCGTAGAGGAGGCTGACCCCGATAATGAACACGTATCATGGAGCTGGGAAGACACACGCTGGAATACGGAGCACACACACAAACAAAGGCAGCCAAACTTGTAAAGAGCATGTTACTGGACCGGCTGCTTCCCTGTAAAAATCTCCTCTTCTCAAGTTTTTTTCAGCTTCAAAGCTTTGTTGGAGAAAATATTCATTCCATTCTCAACACACTGACATGCCAGAGACGGCAAAAGAGTCAATGCACACATATGGCTGCCTCAAGTGAAAATCCCCTGAATTAACTGCTTTGTTTGGCCATGAAATGTTGTTTTTAGACTAATGATTTAATTTAATGACAATTTAGAATTTTGTAAATGAAGTACATTTTTTTTACAAACTGTAAATAGTGTCATAATTTATTTTCTAAACCCACTGTGAGATCAGATACCTGTAAGTATTATTTTGCAGGTTTTAGAGGATGCTACAACATAGGTGATATCTCTGTTCTTCTTGTCCTTCTAGTTTTCATCCGTTGGCCTGGTTGCTATGGATATTATCACAGTAATTTAATTTCCATAAGGCCGGGAGTAATTCAGTGAATGTGTTGTCTTCAAGGCCTTTCTTTTCTCTATTCCACCCATGCCAATGTGAAGCGCTGCTCACCATTGTTTCAGGGTTTAGTTACATTGTATACTGGCAGTGATAATACTGGAAATAGTCTTTTTTTGTTTTGGTAATGCACCTATATCGGGTTCTTCAACCATATTTCATAATTGGAAAGAAATGCACAATTCAAGATAGGTGGAGAGACATTTTTCTGTGACAATAAAAAAAATGTTTTAAATTTGATTCTTTCTAAAAAATTATTTTTCTTAGGCCTCTAACTCTTAACTCACAGTGAGTAAATCAAGAATTGCTATGAGTCTCAATGCTTGTCCTGAATCCCCATAAACCCTGACAGAACATATTAGCATTTCCATAATAGCTATTCAATCCAGGGTGTCGACCTGATTGGGCAGCAGCAGAGGTAACTCGATGCCAGCATGCTCGGCATCCAGCAGGTTGACGGCATCGGTGGCGGTGGCAGGGGGGTGCGTGGGGTCAGAGGCCAGCGGAGAGGGGGAGCTGCTGGCGATGTTGGGCTCTCCCGAGTTGCGGAGAGAGAGGGAGAGCGCCGGTGAGGGTCTTCTGGGGGACTGCGAGGAACAGCAGGGCAAGAGCTTCCCCAGAGCTCGCTTGAAGTCTCTCATGAACAGCGGGTAGATGATGGGGTTCATTGTGCTGTTGCAGTAGCCCAGCCAGGTGATGGCGTCGAAGAGCGCATGGGGGATGCACTCACACACTGCCTGAATGAAGACGGTGGAGAGTATCGCAGGCATTAAAGCATCAGAAGAATTTATGGTAACAGAAAAAAATGGTAACTGAGGAAAAAAATAAATGCAAAATTAAATAAATGAATAAATATATTTATATATATTTAAAAAACATATTATTTCTAATAAAAATCGTTTTGCCAATTAGCAAAGATAGTAAAGGAAGTAGAATACTGCAAACTAGAATATAAAAAAATAGATGTGAACAATGCACAAATTATAATATTCAAAATATAGGTTTTGCATATGTTTTATGAGTTGAAATAATGTATAGAAAAATGTATTTATTCATTTATTGTCCATTTATGTATTTATTTATCATTTTTGGCCAACGGTATATTTATTTATTCTAAATTTATACTGCACATTTATTTATAAACTTCCCTCAAAAAACAGAGGTTCATTTATGGTAAAACGTGTAAATAAATAAATACAGTAATAAATCAGAAAATAAAGGAATAAATAAATATATTTATATATATTTTTTAATTTTATTATTTATAATAAAAATATTTTCGCCAATTAGCAAAGACTTTAAAGGAAATAGAAGACTGCAAACCAGGATTAAAAAAAAATAGGTGTGAACAATGCACATATTCTAATATTCAAAACATCGGTTTTGCAAATGTTTTATGAGTTGAAATAATGAATAGAAAAATCTATTAATTCATTTATTTTCCATTCATGTATTTATTTATCCTTTTTAGCTAAATGTATATTTATTTATTCTAAATTTATAATGCGCATTTATTTATTTCTTCCCTCAAAAAAAGGAGGTTAAAATACGGTAAAACTCAAATCAATCAATACAGAAATAAATAGATACAAAAACACAAACAAAAAAGTTTATTTTTTGCCAACTCATTGATCTTTGCTTTTTGGAAACATGTTGATTTATCTTTAGCTAATTGTACACATTTATTAATCTATAATTTATTATTATTTATTATTTTTCCAGTCTTTTTACTTTCTGTGTCCCTGGAATCATCAAAAAACAAGGTAATTTACGGTACAGGCAGCTCTGAAATAAATACAGAAATAAATAAATAAATGCAGAAATAAGTAGATTAATAAATAAATACAAACAAATTTAAATATTATCTAATCTTTACTTATTCATTCAACATGTATTTATATATTTATTTACTCTCCCTGTGCTTTTAGGGTCCCTATGAATTTGGAATAGATGAATTTGAAATCATCAAAATAAAGAATAAGACACTGCTCACTACAGCTCTCACTCTATCACTCATTTTACTTATTGGACATCTAATTTTCCCTGAGTAGAACTTGTAAATACATTTGCGTCTGGCTGTTAAAAACACTGATCTTGAACATAACCACTAGGTTTAGAGAAGGACAGTGAAGGAGGAGACAGCTGTTAGAGGAGAGCTTCCAATACTATGAAGATGAGACAGGGAGGCGGTGGGAATAGGACAGAAAGGAGGGGTGCGTTTCACACACCACATTGAGTGTGAAAAGGAAGGAGAGCGCAGACACAGTCAAGTCTCTGTGCTCGATGTTATGCAGGGGAGAGGCGAGAGGGCACAGATGGGAAATCAAAATGACTGGATCATTGAAAGCTTGAAAAACAGGACAAGTGTCATTACCAATTTAGATTAAGCTGTTTTTCGACATTCATTTACTCTTGCCGAGGTTTTTCCGTGGCCGCCAATGTTTGTTCGCTGACTAATGAGTGTATGCTCAGTCAAATCAAACCAAAATCAGCAACTTAAAAAGAATAGCAATTATAAATGGCATTGTGGTGTGTTGTTTTCTGGGTTTTGGTATGAGTCAGCCGCACGAAGCTGAAATGCCAATCTATTTCCTTGTTCGGATAGCTTGGCAAGGCTGTGACGCCAAGGCTGGCCAATACAAAAATAGACTGGTATCCAAGTGTTTTTTTTCCCCTTTCTTCTGTCTTTCTTTTGCATTTATTTCACACTGTGTTGGTGCCCACCACACATATAATAATTTGTGAGAAAACTGAGTGACTCAGATATCTGGAATAGGGGATCTATTCCAGAAAAAAGACAAACAACCTCAGATTTTTTAAATGGTGGGACACCATTTAAAGGGACACTCGTCTATGCACATAGGTGAAGGCAACCTTGATAGATTGAAGCTATTCGCCCCTTTCCTCCAGCTCATCTGATCATGCATCTCAGATCCAAGATTTGTTTGACGTATGAGATGGACGCTAATATGTCATGTTACCTGTATGTTTTTCATTTTCACATCTGTGGTAGAGTCAGTGTCTGGTCCCTGTACTGACCTGAGCCATATTGGTGATGAAAAAGGGGAGCCAAGCGCTGAAGAAGAGTCCCAGGAGGACTCCCAGTGTCAGACTGGCCTTCAGTGCCCTCCGACCCTGCCTGTGAGCCAGACGACGCTCACTGGTCACTGACGGCTGTGGACAGTAGAGGACAACAGAAATGGTTAATCCTAATTATATAGAAATTTACAATGCAAATCTCCCTTGCCTATATTAGTATTTTGGAAAAGCTTCCCTCTTTGACAAGCAAATTAAATTATTTTTATTCATTTTGGCTTCCTTTATGCATTTAGTTAGTGGTTTGCTTGAAGCTTACCAAG
This sequence comes from Sebastolobus alascanus, assembly GCA_916701645.2. Classification (NCBI taxonomy): domain Eukaryota; kingdom Metazoa; phylum Chordata; class Actinopteri; order Perciformes; family Sebastidae; genus Sebastolobus; species Sebastolobus alascanus. The sequence continues at coordinate 4,219,737 of CAKAOJ020000014.1, read as the reverse complement.
TTAATAAAGGAATTGTCAGTCATCTTAGGAAATACCCGTAAGGTATTTGCTTTCTTGCTGAGAGTTAGATATGAAGATCGATACCACTCTCATGTATGTACGCTAAGTATAAACAGAGAACGTATATTGCCAAGAAGTGAAAGCCAATCGGTCGTTATATTGCAACATCAGCGCCCAGCAGCAAAGCTACGCTTCCGCCATTTTGGAACGAAAGCGACAACCAGACGCCAGTAAAACGTCCGCCTAAAAAGTGCCGTACAAAAGTAAAACAAAATTATTTAATTTTTATTTGTATATTTGTAATGGAACAATTTCTTTGGTGCCAGTGCCAAGCTAGCTATTTCCACCCGCTTCCAGTCGTTATGCTAAGCTAAGCTAATCATCTGCTGGCTGTAACTTCATAGCTAACACACAAACATGAGAGTGGTATCAATCTCAATGAGTATAGAAGCAAAGAGACGAAAGTTTTTTTGACAAGAGCCGCTGCTGCCATTTTGGACTGAAAGCGCTTATTATATTTATAATATTTAATTTTTTAACACAGAATAGAAATAATTACGTTTTACTTGTTTACAACACTTTTTAGGAGGACATTTTACCAGTGTCCGGTAGTCGCTGTCAGTCCAAAATGGCGGAAGCGTAGCTTTGCTGCTGAGCGCTGATTTTGCAATGGAACAACCAATTGACTTTCACTTCTTGGCAATATACGTTCTTTGTCAATCTTCTCAACTAACTCTCGGCAAGGAAGCGCATTTCCTAAAATTCCCAAAACTATTCCTTTAAAATTTTGATCAAATGCAAATATTTGACTCTTGATTATTTATGTTTTCCATTCCTCCAAAATATATATGGTTAAAAATTAGGCTATGCTATGAATACCTTATACTTCATTCACCGGTGGGCCAGTCATTACAATACTTATGCAGCCAAACAATGATGAAACCCACAAAATTAAATTAGAAATTTTAGTGGAGGTCGTAAAATTCCCAAAAATATCAGGCGTAGCCTAATTTTGGGGGAAATGTGTATACAATTATGCACAAGACATCTAGAATATTTCCATTTGATGGAAGGTGCAGCTATAAAAGGTTTGAACATTAAGGCACGGTCAAACATGCACAGAATCAACATTCGCCTCCCGTTCAGTTCCATTCTATGTGAGCGAAAGGTTGACAAAACATTTGCTTCCGGTGGCGTATTAATGGGTTACAATTCACCTGAGTTTTTGAGAACTGACTGTTCTGGTGTGTTTGTATGTGTATGTGTGTATGTGTGTGTTTGTCTGTGTGGTTTTACTGCAGGCAAATGTGACAGACTATGAGGCTGTGATCCTTGCAGACGGGGGCAACACATCTGACACTGTCTGTACTTTTCTCTCTAACATTTCGGGGGCAGGTTTTACACATCTTCCCTTTCACCGGATCTCTGCTTTCCTTTCATAAAAGAAAAGCAAAACATTTTTCAGCTCTACATCATAAACTAGCTGCAGCATTATTATAGATTTTAGATTGATAATGATGACTACAGTTTAGATATTTGCCATGACAACAGAATGATTTATTAGTAAATAGCCTCATTGGATAGACTGTAAACCTCCACGATGTTGAACACAAAGAAGTCTGAAACACAAAAACAGTTTGGGCCGAGTCAGTCATACTTTCAGATATACTTCCAAACTAGGTCAAATCCAAGGTTTTTTTTATAATTAAGCACATCAGTACAGTCAAGTGGGTTTAGACTCAGGTCGCGGAGAGGTAAAAAACTGAAAATTAGACTACCAAAAAACGCTTTCAATCAGCGTTCTTGTAGGTTTTTTACACTTGAAGCATGCATAATCATAAAATTAACATCTCCAGGTTTATAATTGCTGCACTTAGATGATATTGAACTTAGGAGTGGATTTCAACCATATAATTGTCATTTTAACGGAATAGCATAATGAAAAGTATTATATAAAACCTTACAAATGTCAAGGAAAAGACAAGTTTGAGAACTCTAGATGGACATCTGTTGGTTATTATCTTTGTGCCACCTGCTCCACTCACAGAATCAACCTTTTCAACTCCTACTCTCATTACGATCTGCTCTACTTAAAGGCCAGTCTACTATTTTAGCAGCACTGCTGATTATTTATCAGGCATTTCAGTTTGGCTTTCTCTCAGAGGTTGTTGAGTGTTTTACTCACTGTCTTGGTCAGCACTCATTCACTCAGCACCTATAAGTATATATCTGCCCTGGCTGGTTTGTTGCACTGTTTGGTCTCTCTTGCTTACCGGTACATTTTGTGACACAGGAGGTTCCTGGTGACTGCAGTGATCTCCATCCAGGTGAGCTTGCCCTGCTGCAACCCCAGGTGACGGAGGCCTGGAAGGTTCCCCCAGAGAGGGATGTGGGTGCGGTGGGTGGCTCAGTGCTGCGACCCTCTTCGCCTGCCTCCGTGCTGCCAGAAGGATCCGACAGTAAGTGAAGCAAATGGCACTGGAGGGCAAAAAGAATGTGAGCACAGACGCCACCAGGGCAAAGGGCAGGGTGACCCGCAGGCGGCACTGGAAGGAAAGGCCTCCTGATGGCGACAGCTGAAAGTAGGATGCTGGGTACAGTGTGTCAGAGTAAGAGCTGATGTTACTACCGCTGACCCCAGGAACCGATGAGTGTCCACTCCCATGGCCTAAGCTGTGCCATTTCATCTCAATGGGCAGGAAGGAGGCCAACGCTGCCAACCCCCACGCAGCTCCGACCAGGAGCAACGCCCGCGGTGGGGTCATCCTCTGCTTGTAGCGCAGCGGCGAGATGATGAAGAGGTAGCGGTCCAGGCTGATCACGCACAGGTTGAGGATGGACGCGCTGCAGCACATGACGTCAAAGCAGAGCCAAATGGGGCAAAAGGCCGGCCACAGCACCCAGGCCCCACACAGGACGTTGAGCATGGCCGGGGGCATGACCACCAGGGCCACCATTAGGTCAGACAGGAACAGAGACACCAGGAAGCAGTTTGAGGTGCAGCGCAAAGAGCGATGGGCAAACACCACAGCGATAAGCAACATGTTGCCACAGACTGTCATGAGGATGATGACGGTCAGCATGAAGGCCAACAACCACGGGCCGCTGCCGGTGATGTTCCAAGCGCTGGTGGTGGTGCTGTTGTAGCTTCCTACGGAGCCAGACAAGTGAGAGTCAGCCATGGTGCTGGTTGGCCACAATCAGTGAACCAGCTCCTGAAGGTTCCTCTTCAGATGTTACACTCCTTAACCAGTTCTTCTTTGCAGCCAAAGCTCTCACTTTACGGACATTGTTGAATAAAAAGAAGGTCTCGTGTTGAGAAGCCATCCAACCCCGTCCCTGTCAACCGGACTGTTCTCCATGGGTAAATATCTCCATCTCCCTTTGGCAGGAATACATCCAGGTGCCCTGGGCTCACTTCCACCGCCACCAGTATAGTGATCAAAATCACTAACACAGTTTCACTCATCTCTCCATCCTGGCCAGCATGTCCCTGCCTCATCCACAGCTAAGAGCCAGAATGAGCCATTCGATGGCTGACAGAGGGTTTCGAAGCAGCATCATGTCACAGTGATGACAGTCAGTGGAGGAGGGCACACAGACAGATAAGCTCGACAAGAGCTGTGACGGGGAGAGGAACTACTGAAGATGAAAAGAGGAAGGACAAATTCTCAGAATTATACCTCACCTCACAAAGGTGGAATTGTACAGCTTCCGCAAGTCCTCAGCGGAGCCGGAGCTCTGCTGCCTTTCACAAGTCCTTTTATTCTGAGAAACAGCGCAAGGGAGCAGAAACCGACACAAAATTGTGAAGCAGTCATTTGCAAGCAAGGCTATGTTCGTAAGTGCTCTACAGGTATCACGGTCCTCGTAAGGCTGCCTTTATATCCCTCGCTCCTGTTAATCCCTGTGTCGGCCACTCCAGCGCGCCTCCCAGCCAGAGCGCACAGCTTCTGAGAGGGAGCGTGTCAAAGCATTGAGCTGTTAATGCATAACCATGCCACAATCACAGCCAAGAAATGCTAATTCTTCAGCATAGGAATTGGTGTGGGTGGTCTTTTTCCATGTTTGGTCATGGTGTTATTAACTACTGAGGTACAACTATTATGGTATGTTTGTAAGGCATTTTAAAGGTTAGATGTGCTGCTTGCAATTTCTAGAAATTGTGCTTTCTACCTTACTTACATTAAGACAATTATTTTTATGTTTTCATGGCATGTGTACAATTTATAGACATAGTGAGTGTGAGATCTATTAAGAAAGTCATAGTTCATGTTTTTTTTTTCTTTTTTAGAGCAGCAGTAGCAAGGTCCATTAGCCTATATCTAGAAAGAGAAGTCACCCTCTCTGACTTTTTCATGTTTGAATTACTCACATTGGATATAAGTAAAGATGCAATATGTAAGATATGACCACATGCTCTAAACAAATAGGGGGCAGCATTTAACCTCTCTACTGGACCCACGCAATCTAAATTTACAATCATAAGTTATTAAAAAAAAGCCAACGCAAAAACGGGAATGGCCCTAGAGCCAGTTGTTGTAAGAGTAGAGTGCTTAGAGTGTGTGTGTGTGTACGTGGGAAGTGAGTGGTGAAGCAAGAGGGAGAGAGCAGCGGCAACGGGAGCGACTAATGTTATCGACTCGACCCAAGCAGGAAAAGTTAACAGAGTTTGGTTTATCCGTTCTGAGCTACTGTTGAAACATAGCGGTGCAACATGGCGGACTCTGTGGAGAGGAGCCGCTCCCTATGTAGATATAAATGGCTCATTCTAAGGTAGCGAAAACACAACAATTCTTACAGGTGATTATACACTAAAGAAAACATACTTATTAATTTTAAATAATTGCATTTCTGCCAATAGATCCCCGTAATTGTTACACACTGGTCCTTTAAGACAATTATTTTTTGTATTTCAAGTTTTCTGAAATATAATGCTGAAATATGCAAATGAGGCATAACTTTTATACATAAATGAACTAACTTTTGGTGAATTTAGGAGAAATCTACAGGCACTAGACGAAATGTAGTAAAATAAACACCTAAATGTGTATTTTGGAGGGTTTCTTTCCACTAGTCTGAAAGAATACATGTTATGGAAGCAAAATAGCCCAAAATCTCAAAATTGACGAGTGCATGAAAAACAATGTTTTTGCCTGGGTGTCTCCCCAACTAAAATCCTGGCCAGGTCTTACACATTTCACCTTTAAGCTTTTTTACTCCACAGTCCATGTCATAGAAATGTTCTTGTACCCTTCCCTATTCAATAACCTTGTCTTGGATTTGTTTAATCCTTTTATGACTCAATGTCGTTGTTAACAACTGCTGGCCCCTTCAGATACGGGTGTATTTCACCTCAAATCATTTGTCAAACCTTGATTAAGTGATCTCCATATATGTGACCTCTGAAACAATTAGCTACACCAGTCATCGTGATTTAGGTGCATCAGAGTAAAGGGCGAAAATACTTCTGCAATCAATTCTTTTGCATTTTATAATTTCACTTAACATTTGTGAAGCTTTGTCTTCATTTTTCCTCTTTTGCCAGTGTCAAAAAAATGCTTTCACTTTTGCTCAGTGTTCTAAAACGGAAAAACTTTAAAAATGATCATTTAAACCCTCAGATACATAAGGTGCCAGTTCATCAATAGTAGATGTGGGTTAAAGTTCATGAAATATTTTTCAGTGACTCATACAATTCAACTCAAACAAATTCAGATTCCCTGTTCCAACAACTCAGAAAATAATAGTCACTTCACCTTGCTCTTTTCTCAATCCAGACATGATAATTATTCACTTTCCAACAGGAGCACTTGACTACAAAATAACATAAAACAAAAGCATTCATGGGGTAAAATAATATGCACTCCAGCATTTCAATAGCCTTGTCAAATACTAAACATAATATGCAAAGCTCTCGATTTTCATGCCCCCTCAGAGCTGACTAATCTCCTCCATCACTACGCCCCTGTCATCTGCCACATCAGATCAGCTGCTGCCAACCTTCTGACCCCCTCTCACCCACACCGAGCCCACCACCGTCTGGGACAGCGTTTGCATCGCTCTCCCCACCTTCCTCCACGACACCATCTCAGAAAATCACTCCCACTCGCATTCAGAAATAAACTGAAACCCCACCTTTTCAAAGCTGCATTAACACTTGACTCCTATTACTCCCTCAAGTATCACCATTACTGCTTGGAGTATATGAAGTATAAGCTAGCTGTTAAAAAATTAATTATTACTTTTTCTTTTTTGTACTACTTAGTTCAATATGATGTTAAAGCAACAGTAGGCAAGCTGGAGCTAATTAAATAAAAGTTATTATATAAAACGGTCTCTATATCCTGAAAGTAGTGCATGAGACAGGTAATCTGAAAAAAATCTTGTTCCTCTGTGTCCTCCGGTGCTCCTAATGGCATCTGCAAGATTTCACAGACCGGAGGAAAACAACCATCCAGAGCTGAGCTGGAGCCTTGCCGTCTCTGAGCAGCTGTCAATCACTCGCAAATTGCGGCGGCGCTGATCAAATATGAATCAATATTCTGTTACTGTAAAGCCTATTTCTCGCATAAAATGTTTTCAGAAACATCTTGTAGTGTACTGTTTAGCTGTAAAATGAGAAAGTTTGTGACCCGGCCGCCATGTTGAGATCAGTTGAGGAAATACCAAGCACCGCCCACCAGCCAGAGCACACTTTCTCATTTTACAGCTAAACAATACACTACAAGATGTTTCTGAAAACATTTTATGCGAGAAATAGGCATTACAGTAACAGAATATTGATTCATATTTGATCAGCGCTGCCTAGTATGACCGTTTGATTGACAGCTGCCTCCGTTGAATGAACAGCCAATAGAAACGCTCTCTGTCTGAACTGACCTGTGATTGGCCAAAGTCTCCCGTCATGGGCTAGATTTTTTAAAGCCTGAAAACAGAGCCATGAGGAGGTGCAGAAGTCTAGTTATCTCTCAGAACACTTTAATTACAATATGCTGAAAGGTTATTATGGAATTTTTACCCGATGATCCCAAAAATATTCTGCCTACTGCTTTAAATAGTCTTCATCCATTATAAAGCATCTGAGGAAAAATGAATCACCAGGGCATCATTTTTTTGTTGATGTGATTATTTTATTAAATACATACAGACTGTCATGATCAGGCACACACAAACCATACAGAGTCATACTAGGATGGATCGTTCAACAGGGAGACTAAGGATCTAACTGTAGAACAGTGCAAATGGCGACTCTCCCACAGACAAAACAAAACAAAAAGAACAAGTCAAAAAAAAAATGATAACGACAGTCCCTCGATGACTTGCAGCTATTGCTCCTGTTAAAGAAAACAGAAATCAGTTACATGAACCTTGATTTACATAAACAATGACACAGGGCTGTTATTCTGATAACAGTGATAAGGAATCATTTCTGTAAGTTCTTATTGTGTTTTATTGCTCAAACAAACCTTTTCGCCTCTGTGCACCAAATACAAGGACCTCAGGTCATTCTGACAGTTGGCGTATGCCATGCCGAGTCCCGTTCCTGAGCCGAATGAAATCGGCCAAGTGTGCCCTACAAATGAAACAGGTACTTTATCTCTTCTCAAGAACGTCACGGTGTTATTAAAAACATACCAGAGATGGCTTGTGAAATCCTTTTCACACTCTTGTTGTGTCACCTTGCCTGTTTGTCTATACTTAACTGTAATATTCACATGCCCCATTTTGTGCTTTTGAGGATGGATGTCGTTGATGCTCTACTCACAATAAATACTCTCGATTATAAATGTATATTGAATAATGTGTTCAGTTAGATAAGACTGTTGTTTGACATAGGGATTCACCGATCCAACTTTTTCATTCCCGATACCGATAGTGATACCTGGGCTTTGGGTATCGGCCGATACCGAGTACCGAGTACCGATCCGATACCAGTGTTTAATTAATAAGCTGTATGCCTCACTGTGTGGGAGTGACTGGGATCATTCTTTTATGTGTAAGGCAACATCAGACTTGTCTTAAACATTACTTTCCTAACTTTGTAAACCAAAATCTAACAAATAAATACATAGATATAAATTTACGGAATTGTTATTTATTATTAAAAGAATAAATTGTACACCAACAACTTGGCCAAAAAAAATCTTCAAAATGAACAAGAATTACAATTCAGGTCAGGTGTAAACCTTTTTAAAGCAGCAACAAATTGGTGAAAACTTAAACAGGAATTAATATTCCATATACTGTATATTGTCACCGATATCCGATCCAGCTATTTGAGTCAGTATCGGCCTGATAACCGATCCAGTATCGGTGCATCCCTAGTTTGACAAAAAACACTCAAAAGACTGTTACTGCATAAAAAAAGAAAAGTGAAAGTATTTCGTTGCTAGCATTAGCAGACATTGTATGTATGTATGTGCTGCAGTATTAGGGGTGAAACATATCAAAAATCATAGGCACCAGTACATCAAACGCCTCACTAGCGCCTGACCTGACCTCTGACATGTACTGGTTACACGGGCGTCATGCATGTGGCGTAGGCGGTGTGTGTTTCATTTAGGTGCAACGTTAACATGTTAACAACATGATTGCATGTGCCACACATACGCTACACTTTAAGGTGTATGCACACATATGCCACACCAACACTACATCTGATGTAATAAAATTAACTTAAGTCACGTGTAGAAGCAGGTGTGATGTTAAGTGAAGCTACAATGGTCAGGAGCGCAGCACCCTAGTAATATGTGACTCTACACCTAACACTTAGAAAATATTAAACTTCCAGTTACATGTAGAGGCAGGTTTGCTGCTGTCGCATCTAGTGTGGCGTATCAGTGCAGGATGGAGTGAAGCAGATGCCGGCAGGTGCGAAGCACTATGTCGCCACACCTGCATCTTCATGTGACATTATTGCTTAGGCTTTGCTAAATTTCGGGTAAGTTAATTAATAATATAATGAATAACATTTAATCACTATTTGATATGAAAAACTACTATAGCACACAAGTCCCTGTGAAAGCTGTGCAGCTTGCTTATAAACAAATGATGTTTTTACACTGTAGGTATATTCTGTATTCTCAAACATATTACACATTAAAAACAATATTTACTTGCAATTATTAATAATAAATGGTTAATCGGTAGGTGGAAGGGTTAGGTGCGGTGTCCGGTGTGGTGACATAGTGCTTCGCACCTGCCGACTTCAGCTTCACTCAACCCTCCACTGATACGCCACACTAGAGGCGACAGCACACCTGCCTCTACATGTAACTGGAAGTTTTATACTTTCTAGGTTCAATGTTCTTTATTTGTCATATGTCAATTCCAGCAAAGTAGTCATTGGCATTGAAAATCTTTGGTCTCAGGTTCCTTCAGCAATGCTCATAAAATATGTATATATAAAATAGGAAATCACACAAGTAAATGTAAAAGCAAAATGATAATCTAAGGCATAAAATAGTGCAGTTAAAATAAATATAAACATAAGTAAGTATAAAATAGTGATGTAAATGTAAATTTGTAATTTTGTTGACGACAGTATTTCAGACGGGAAGACTGAATATGTACGCTAACACAGGGAGAACATGCAAACTCCACACAGAAGGGCCCCAAGCCAGGTTTGAACTTCTTGCTGTGAGGCGGCAGTGTTAACCACTGCACCAACACCCGCCCATATACAGTATATATATATAGTATATATATATATATATACTATATATATATACAGAGGTGTAACAGTTTATAAAACAGTTAAGTGACAGTGAGTTCTAAGTGTTAGGTGTAGAGTCACACATTGCTGGATAGTGCAGCGCTCCTGACCATTGTAGCTTCACTAAACGCCACACCTGCTCCTACACCTACAGTAACTAGATTAACTAAGTTAGGTGAACGCAAGTTAGGCAGGCAGGTATGCGTTGGAGGTACTGGTGCGCATGATTTTTGATATTCTTCACCCCTCAGACTGCAAGTAGCTAGAGAGCATCACTCCTAGCTCTGCTCCTCCTGTCAAGAGTAAAATTAAAGGTTCAAGATACAGTACAGCAACAAGCCATTGAAACTACTTACGTTTGAAGAACAGGACAGAAAACACGATTCCTAACCCCAGCCCAGTACCTGAAAAAAGAAGGGGAAATAAAAACAGCTGCATTATTACATGGATGACAATGCACCTTTAATTGACAGTTTAATTTATGCTGCTAAAATGTATCTATTGTGTGCATATGCTGTCTCATACTGTCTCTACATTAACATTATGGAAATGTTTCATGTAGCCATAGCACAAGCTTTGTTGCTTTGTAATGTACTACTTTCTAATACACATGGCAATAAACTTGAAACTCAAAATTTGAACTTACTCTCATTGATACAGTAGGGTGGCGGTAAGTAACACTACAGTATCAATTTGTCTCCATATTTTCTCTAAAAGTGGTCAATAATGTGGTGTCATTTCCTCTCACTGTTTCAAACAACAGCTGTGGTCTCTATACACACATCTACCTCACTCCAATAGCTGATGTTCTGTCACTGGCATTGCACCAAACTCCATTCAAACATCTGCCACATTTATGGTGCTCCTTTTCTTATTAGCAGTACATACATGACTGAAGACTTTTTTTTTTAGCAAGATTACAGGATCCACTGGTCTATAATACCACTGATTCATCAAGCTTTAATAAATAAACTCAGCTTTTCCCACCTTCCTGTTGAATATTTTCCATGACGTTAACGTTAGATAGTTATAAGCTGAGACAATGGAAAGTTTACATGGTATTAAAATAAATGTTATATATGTATGCCGAATTCATGAGTGTGCACTACTGTCTAATGAAACTACAGAATTAACCCTAATTGTATCTATCAGAATTCTTCGGTGACGTCATGTGACTGGTCATTCAGTTGTCCTTTACGAGCCCTTTCTTGCTAGCTAGTTAGCCTCTCGCCCAGTCAATGACAGCTGTGGACTACAGTAAAACCTGCTGCTTATTTTGTCCTTATTCCGTGACGTTACAATGTCGTTATACGTGGAATACTTTGAGATATTTACCGAGTTTAATGGCACCGTCTGCCAAGCATCGGTCCCACTTTTTCACCAGCTCCTTTTCAGACATGCTGAACATTAGCTTCTCTCAGCAGTGTCAAACGCAGCTCTGGTGCTGCTTTCAAGTGCTGTCGGAAATGTAGAAGTCTTCCGATTTGAACGCAGAGGAGCGTAACAAAGGGTAGTGGATGTTTAGACCACCGGAGTTAGAGAGCATCTTACTTTATAGGCGCGATGTTGTTGATACAGTATATGTGGGATTAAAACCTCCAAAACATAGTAAAGCTCGTTTATGCCAGGTTTATGCCCGGTCCCTGAACGTAACACTGTGCCACTCTTGCAAACCTCGCGATGCGTTAAAACCAAAGCGGCTCAATGTCGCCATCGTGCGGTAAAGGACAGAACAGTCATTCACTTCCATACCCAAAAAAAAGAGCCGTAAAAAAAGTAAAACAAAATGATATCTCTTCTATTGTTATTGAGTTATGGCTCTTTTATTTTGTTTTATTAAAGATTAATATACCAGAAAAAAAACTAATTTACCTCCCCAATGTTTTTTTCAGCCTTCCTGCTTCAGGGAAATTGGGGGACTAACTGTGAGTCTGATCAGAGTGGGCTCAGAGGCATGGGTGTACATCAGTCCTACAGACATAGGGAAATTGCATCATTGCAGTATGAGAAAGAACATAATTTTGTGTCGCAGACAGAGTGTTGCTGGTCTGCTTGCCCACATAGGATACAATCACATCCTCCCATATGATTTTTAAAAATGATTATCCCAATGTCATGAAGTTGGACACCTGAGCCTTCAGCTCAGCCCAATAATCAGACTGAATGCCAATTATTTTTTACTTCATTATTGGAAATTGCTGCCATTTTTTTTTTGGCTTGCCTACTGCAGGTTTAAACGTGCAGTAGGCAGGCAAAAAAAATGATTTACAGACTTCTCTTTATACACACACGCTACTGCGAGGCCATCTAGCGACTGTTGTCAAAAAAGCACCAGAGTTTCGCCTCTGCATCTATACTCTTTGTCCATACACTCAGTATTTACTGTCTATACATGTATGTTATGGCAGAAAAAATATTCACATACACACCATTTTATTGCAAATGTATTTTAAAGTTTCTGAATGAAATTCCGTTTGACACAAATCAGTACACTGTCATGAAGTCATTACAGCATGTTCACCTTATTAACACTGATTTCCTGAGATGACAATATACAATTTCTGACACATACAGTGCGCAAACATTTGATATCCATTACACAAAAACTTGGCATGTTTTGAATTGTTACCATTAAATAAAGATGTGCCATCAGCTGGGACACCTTATATATGAATTCTACAAACAGACTGACAAACGTATCAAATTCATTAAATGATAGACAATCACATACAAATGATCCACTGTCACTCCTCAGCAGGCAAACTGTGTGAAACAGCCAAAAGTCATCTTGTTGACAAAGTGATTATCAAGCACAGCCTCTTAAAATGGTGCAGTCTACAAGTTGGTGTCTTAATGGACTTCAAGTGAACTCATAGTAGGGGGTTTATGAGTATTTTACATATCGTGAAAGTGTGTTAACAGCAAAGGGGCACCAAAGAGGTAGAAACTGTGTCCTTGAAGAGTAAATGTATCTTTGGCCAAAAACAAAATAACTCCCCTTTGCTTTTACTGCCTTTACTCCAGGACATATGTCTTAGCTCCCACTGAATTCTTGTCAGCGATAACCAAGACACCTCTTTAAAAGTCACGGTTTATGTGAAATTCACTGCAGTGATAAAACACATACTGTACATATGAAAACAATAGCTATCATCCAGATATACCTGCAGGTAAATGCATCTGATACCCAGGATGTTGTGTTTACGTGGCCTTCGCTACAAAAAATATGCTGTGGTCTGAATGCACTCCATCCTATGTAAAAAAATAAAGTGTTGAACACAGGTAAAGAGACCATCAACCCTGTCTCCTGGTCCTGAAGGACTTGCTGCCCCAACCACAGTTCACACTGAAGCTGTTCTTATCACTCGCAGGACCCTGGCTGAGGGGTCTGTTCTTGTGCTGCTGCTGCTGCTGCTGCTGCTGCTGCTGCTGTTGCTGCTGCTGCTGCTGTTGCTGCTGCTGCTGCTGCTGCTACTACTGGCTGGCTGGTTTCTTCTCTCGCTGCCTTCACAGAGCTCTTGCTGATTGTCAGGAGGTCTCGGAGCTCCTTGTTCTCAATCTGAACAAGACAGAATGACCATATATTTTAGGAAAATGTCCAGATGGAATTTTGAGAGTTAAAAAAGTTCATCCAAAATATATATAATCACGTATTTTCTAATTTACTTCTAGTGGTATCTATTCATGCAGATAGTTTTGTCTCTGGGATTTCTGCCTCCACCCCATTGTGAATGGAATTACATTTGTGGCCCTTACAGCATTGAAAACTTACAAAGAATTACAATTTTAAAAAGTTCAACAGTTGCATCTTCTTCCAGAAACAATGTCTCTATTACTCTGATTATAATCGACATATGTTGCTGCCAACAGTTATCACTGCAACTATTTTCTACCGGAAAAAACAGTCCCTGGAATTGTAATTTTTCAATTCTGTGAGTGCCACAAAACATAATTCCATTCACCTTGGCAGTAAATATCTCAGAGATGGATATCATCTATCATCATCAACGAAGTGGGTGTACTCTCCTATATATTCCAATGGCGTTTTGGCTAATAGGTGGGTTTACTGTAAATTGACAGAAAAAGAAGTGGGTAAACTCCGTATACCTGTGTATACCCTCCACTACACCACTGCAAAAATGTATGTATATAATTCATTATTGGAAATCAATTAACAACACAAAACAATTACAAATATTGTCCAGAAACCCTCACAGGTACTGCATTTAGTATAAAAAATATGCTCAAATCATAACAAATGAGCATAACAAAGCAAACTGCAGCCCAACAGGCAACAACAGCTGTCAGTGTGTCAGTGTGCTGACTTGACTACGACCTGCCTCAAAACTGCATGTGATTATAAGTGGGCATGTCTGTAAAGGTGAGACTCGTGGGTACCCATAGAACCCATTTTCATTCACATATCTTGAGGTCAGAGGTCAAGGGACCCATTTGAAAATGGCCATGCCAGCTTTTCCTCGCCAAAATTTAGCGCAACTTTGGAGCGTTATTTAGCCTCCTTCACGACAAGCTAGTATGACATGGTTGATATGAATGGTTTCCTTAGGTTTTCTAGTTTCATGTGATACCAGTATCTTCACTCTTCAGCTTTCTATCTTCAGCTTTAAAACTGAGCCCACTACAACCTCAAAATCACAAGTTGCATTAATGCGTTGAAGAAATTAAAACAAATTTGCTTTAACCCGCGCTAACTTTGACAGCCCTAATGAAAACATGTTTAAAAAAAGACATACACACACATATATATACATACAGTATATACTGTATATATATATATATATATATATATATATATATATATATACACACACACATATAAATACATATATATATATATATATATATATACACACACACACATATATATACAGTATATATACATAAACACATATATGTATATACTGTACACACACACACACACACACACACACACACACACACACAGTAAACTGTATATACAGTATATACACATATATCCAGATTTACAGATCTACAGATTTTATGCATATAAACAGAAATTGCAATCATTTATATTGTATTATATGTACACATATTATTCAGTTTGGGTATATTTATGTAGGTGATACATGTAATAATGCAGGTTTGTATTATTATTATGTATCTCTTCATCTTACCTACGAAGGATACCACATGGAGACACAGAGACAGTAGCAGTGTGCAACTCCTAGAAATATGGATCCACTCAGAAAACCACTACAGTTCCTGATTCTACTGAAGCACTGTGCTCACCTCTAGTTGAGCGAGCCTCTCTCGAACAGAGCAGTAGTGCTGATCGTCCACCTGCACTGCTCTTCTCATCACCTGGCCCATCTCACATATCCGCTCCACCTGGCTCTGCACTTCCTGGAGAACAGTCAGAAAACAAGACGTTTCCCAAAGCCAATGCATTTTGAACTGTACAACCATCTGGAATCCTAACCTACGAATGACCGAGAATTTTAAAATGCTAAGACAGCCGGTGTACTTTTGCGTGGTTCTCGTGCAGGCTGAGCACAGGTTTGGTGTCCAGCTCCTTCTTTGCCATCATCAGCTGGAGCATCTGCTTGCGGTATCGACCCATGATCAACTCTAGCGCGTACTGGTGTTCTTCAAGAGATAACCACAGTTCTGCCGAGACAGTCATAAAGATGGTGAGCAAAGATATAAAATACCAGCCACACAATCAACAGAATAGAGTGGGGTTTTCTTTACCTTTATTCTCCTGCTGTAGTTCCTTGATTTGAGTGTTTTCCTGAGTCAGAAGGACATGAGGCTTGTATTTTGTCAGCTCCTGAATCTCTGAAGTGTCTTCTGTTTGCTGAGAGGAGAGAGCAGAATAGGACAATGGAGAGAAATGATAAGGAATAGAAAGATGTGTTGCTCTATTTTCATATTAAATCAACCATGACATAGGGGAATATATCAACTTCGAAAACACATATTACCACCATACAGTATTACAAACTGAAAGACACCTAACTTCTAAAGTGGTATAATGGCAACAACAGAGTATGATAGATTGAAGCCATGGCTTCATTCGCAAGAGAGAGAGAGAGTCCTAATTCCCATTTTCAAGGTACAAAATTATGTTATTCTGAAAAACATTTACTTACTAAAATCTAAGCATCGAAAGCTAAACTACTACTAAAGTATTGGCTCCATAGGAAAGTTTCCATGACATTCACAACATATAGTTCTATCAATTATTCAATCAATCAAACTTTATTTATATAGCACCTTTCAAACAAGTCAAATGTAATTCAAAGTGCTGTACAGACGATTGACAAAAATGTAGAATGTTAAAATGGATTTAGAGACTAATGCACACCAAAACAACCAAGATAAAAGTTCATTGAATAAAAAAGCAATAAAAGATGGGTATTTAAGATAATAAACGATAACAATAAAATAAATAACAATAAAAATAAATAAACAAATAAAAATTATGAAACTATATAAAATAAGCAGATTGTATTAAAATAATGAAATATTAATAAAATAAAATAGAATAAAAGAGATAATAATGATCAGCAATAAAATGTTGATTAAACAAAATAGAGTCAAATAAACACTATAATGATGATGATAAATAATATAAGTATAAACAATAAAACCATAAAATTATAAAACACTACATAAAAGCCAGACTAAATAGATGGGTTTTTAGTTTACGTTTAAAACTTGTAGTCCTAGTTGTTGTAGGTTGCTTTCGATGTTGCTTGTTTGCTTAACAACAACAAAATAACAGCTAGTCTCAGGAAGAGAGGGGGGTCATGCAAGATATAAAATGAAACCTCTATCAATGAATGTCATGCCAAACTCCACTCAAAAATAAAGGAATTTAAGATTGTTGTGGTCATCCCAAACATGCTCATGCACAAAACATTTCAGCAAATCTTTTAGAAAAATTGAAGGATGTTTAGATAAACTGGACACAGAAGTGACCCAACAAGCAACACTTCATTTCATCATAATCTCTGCTTTTAGCATTAGTTCACATGTTTCCCTGTGTTGATGGGAGAAGATTGTGGGATCATCAGGAAATATTAGTGAAATTGTGGTGCATTACATTTATTTTACTACATTTATTATTATAAATTCATGGGTAAGTTAGAGCTCATTTAAGAAGTCCTATTGTATCACACCTGTATGTAAGTTATGCCACTGAGCAGTGCAGAAGTTGAATGAAATCTCTGTGTAACCTTACCTTGTCTGGAAGGGCATTCCCCACCTCCTTCATGCTCTGCACTCTCTGGCTGAGCGCCCCGGACTGCTCGATCAGTCCCTCCGCGGCCGTGTCGTGCTCTTTCAGCCTCTCAAGAAGGGTCCGGGCATCGCCCAACACTTTCTCCAAAGTGCAGGCCATACTGGAAAACTGACAACTCCTGTATGGAACGCAAACAAGCTACTTCACCAGCTGCTGTAGATTGAAATACCTGCTTACGTTGGCTAATCTCCTCAGTTAGCCGAGGCAGCTGCAATCTCTATATAGCTACGTGTAAAAACTACTGCGGGCCTTCGGGTACATTTGTCGGTATACAGAATAAGTACAGACACATACAAATTGCTCTCTCTGTTTTGTTGTCAAGTGTACCGTTTCCGTGTGAGACTGAACGATAACGTCACTTCCGTATATTCTTCTTCTTTGTATATGTATCAGGAATTGCAAACCCAATTCGAGGTGGATAGCGCCATCTATTGGTCGTTTGGTTTTAGCAATTTATTGATGAGCTGTACAGCTTTTTTTTTTTTTTATAGTTTTTATTTCAACATAAACATAAATGAAAAGCAGTTACTGATAATATTGACTCTGATTTTTTGTTGTACTGGTATAATATACTGTTTGGTTTCTACAATAACAATAGTACAAAATGTAAAGAATTATATATATATAATAAATTTGATAATAATTTAAGAAAAATGTCATATTCATAAATCCAAATTTGGCCACTCTAAACCCTTATTTATAAGATTTGAAAATGAAACCAAACAGTAAATTAAAACCATTTTTAACGCAAAGAAATAAGAAAGCTGCAAAAACAATTTATTTATGCATTAATGACTCATTTGTTTGTATATGTTTCGAATGTATGTGCACAATTGCAATAAAGAATTGATTTAAAAAAAAAAAAAAAAAAAAAAAGTCTCCAGTATTGCTGCCTCAATTAAAAACGATTTCATTCTTGAACAACCCCCTAGTTGCAACGTGTGGCCTCAGAAACTCTATTATTGGAGAAGAACAGTTACAGTCAGGTGATTGAATGAGGGACACCATGAGGGACACGCGTTGAGTTTAGTTGTCTATAGAACAAGTGAATGACATGCTGATGATGAGTACATTTCCGGTAACACGGCTCGTATAGATCCGCTTTCTAGCCCAGATAGCAGGTTAGAGAAAATATTGCCATCATCTGTATGTCTGTATGCCTATAACAGTCCCCCATGGATCATTGCGGGACCACAATGGTGGTTAGTCATCAGCAGCTCCGCGGCAGTGGCCACTCTTTCCTTTAGGCTCTTTGGAAGTCCCGACGTTGTCAAATATCGCGGTATCTGCCTCCCTAATCACTACGTAATGTGCCGTGCTGCTTCTAGCGGCGCTGGTGACAGTGCTGAAAGCTGTTGGGGTGAGTTTTTATTAATATTCTTGTTTTATACAACAATTCAAACTATTTGTTTGAACTGTGTCAGTGAGACATTTCTCTTCTTTGTCCAGTGAGTGTTTAGAATTGAACGGGTTATGTAGCGCTTCGCCATAACGCAGAGCTCGGGCCTGGGTGGGGGGGCAGCCGTGGTTCTTCTCACCATAAATCACCACACAAGCAGCATGCTAGCTAACTGTAGCCGCTGTTAGCCCCTTAGCAGTGTTAACGGCCTAGCTACACTGTTAACGGTACACATAAACAACTCTGTATTTTTTTAAAACGTGTACTAAAAGAGACAACACTTGTGTGAAATGACTGCTAAGTGTCTGTGTTAAACAATTAGTGTCAGACAATTGGTTAAGATTGAGCACGAGACTCCGGTCGCTTGTCATAGCTTCTTTGTTGTTCCGTCCTCGTGCCGTTAGCTCCCATAACGTTATCTTTGTGTCATTTGTGTGTGTATATAATACACTCAGTTAACGTTAGTTACTGAGTATTTATTCCATTAATGAATAGCTCGTTATAAAGCTACACACGGTGCAGTCTTCACTTTCATATCGACCATTTCCAAACTCTCTCCGGTAGGCTACATGTCTGTCAGAGTCCCCGGTACCGGAGGGGAGTGCGCGGTGCTTTCCACTAATACAACACGTGATTACATTAAATGCATCAATTACTCGTGTGCAACACAGGTGCCGAATTAGTCGCGACACTCGGTTGTTTTGTTACAAACCTCAAATAATCTGCTGCTAAGTGTTTACACTTAAGAATAAACCACAACACATTAAAAGAGGCGGTGTTGTGGATGGAGCCTGGTATAAGAATAAACATGATTGTCAGCTTACTTTCCGCGAACTTTCTGATCAGAGTCCAAGCCAATAATGTGACAATAATGACCAAATAACTCAAAACACCTGATGTGCTAACTACCTGAGCTAACTCGTGGTGTAATATCACCGTCGCAGTGACATTAGTTTACACTTAAAAAGTCGGAAACGCCCGGGGGGGTTAATGGCTGTTTACCACTTTAGCGTGATGCTAATCAGTCTGGTTGTGTTTGTCCACACAAGGTCATTAAGATGATGCGATTTATACTCGGCTGTTACTGTGTGCGTTAGTTTGACTAGCAAGCATTAAAACAGTAACATATCTTCGCTTGTTCATGCTTATATGTAAGAGTTTGAGATGTGTTGGACGTTAGCTGGCTAGCTTAGATGTGACGTTTCCGATAGCGTTGCATTGCATGCCGCAACGTGTTGGACGAGGCCATATTAGCAGTTCCCATTGAGGATGGCGGATTGCTCGGATGTCACATGGTTGGTACTGTCAGGGCGGTTGTTGTTCGGGCCCAGACCAGAGTAGCACCCAGAGTAGCACCCAGAGTAGCACCCTGGGTGCTACCCTGGGTAGCAAAGCTTGCGAGACTAGACACTTAATCGTGGGTTTATTAGCCATTCTGCCGTAACTGGGACAGTCGGTGTGGTTCCTAGTCTTTGTTGTTTAATGATTACTGAGATAAACTGAAACTTTAGAAGAAGAAGAAGAAGAAAGAAAGGCACTTTATTAATCTCCGAGGGGAAATTCAATTTTTTTACTCTATTATTTACATATATATAGTACACACAGGCCCGAATACACACACATGCACAGACAGGACCTACAGTATATACATGCATTAATAGGGAGATGTCAGAGCGAGGGGGCTGCCCCTGACGGGCGCCCCGAGCAGTTGGGGGTTTGCTGCCTTGCTCAAGGGCACCTCGGTAGTGCCCAATAGGCAAACTGGCATCTCTCCAGCTACCAGTTCACCCTCAGTTCTTGGTCCATGCGGGGACTTGAACCGGCGACCCTGCGGTTCCCAAGCCAAGTCCCTATGGACTCAGCTACTGCCGCCCAGTCTTATACTCATTAGACAGTGCTGAAACGGCCAATCGGTGCTGGTGGTTTAGTGGGTGGACTGTTTTTTTCTCTCTTTCTGCGTCACCAAAAGCTGAAAAAGGGGAACAGAAAAGCCCTTTTCACCCAAGGTTGTTTTCCCTGAAGAGTCGTCCATTTCCATTGCTCATAACCTTTAACCCACTTAACCAATCCACAGTTGTGGTAACTGATTTCTTTGTTTGTTTATCACTAGGATGTACAGCTTTACAGAGTATGGTCTAGACCTGTTCTGTGTGAAAAGTCATGTGATAACTTGTGATTTGGCGCTATATAAATAAAAAATGTACCCTGTGGGTTTAGTATTCATCCAAGCCTTTGCAAACACAAAAGTGCTAGTTGATTAATGTGGATTTGACATTTGGATAGGAATATCATGGTGGTAGCTTAAAAAAAACCCTCCTCTTTACTGCTTGGAGTCCTATTTGTTTTCACAGCATTATATTTTAACGTTCCAGGGAAGTACGTGGGATGGGAGTCATTGCAACACAGTCCTAGCAGTATAGATATCATGTGTCCCAGGTTGGCTCACCCTGCTTGTTTTCAAAGCAGTGTATTTGGGTCAACAACACTCTCCTCTAACCTACTGAGTTTCTAACTAAGTTTAGCAAAACTTGTGCACATGGTACACACAAACATAATTCATCTTGTTTGGCCTCAGCTGCACACTGAACATAGTAAGTGTGCAAAACAGAGGGCCCTGGTCAGAAAATGTGCCATAAATATCATGGCCTGAGCTGAAGGTATGCACAAACTGACTTGTTGATCCACAGCTCTTGCTCACTGGTCAGCTAGCTGGCATTGTGGGCTTTAGCCAGAGGCATATGATTAAAACCTTTTTTATTTTTATGAGTCTGGGGGCAAAGAGTCTAGTGTTCTCAAAAAACGTTATTGTTTTTCATTCTCAGCTGACAGTAAAATTTAAATTTCTCTGCCTCATTGCAAACACATGGAGCCCTTGGGCCTTTTGTCTTTTGTGATAACCCTACAATTTTGATCTGTAAAGTTGTTGTTATTAATCAACATAAAGTGAAGTCAAAGTCATCAGTTCTGCTCGGCTAACCAAATGTGCTTTTCCCCCAACAGTATGAAGTGAAACGGAACTGAATTTTTGTACCATCCGCAACTGCTTCAAGTTCAGATCATAACAAAGAAACTGAAGATCAACCTCCAAAACAAGCAAAGTTGCAACACCGAAGACGCATAGAAAAAAAACGGATCACTTCAAGGGTTTAAAACACAAGAAGTAACCAAATCCTGAAACGACCAAAGAAGACGCACATCAGCCCAATTGTAACACGGAAGAGAAGCAATCCTATGCCCAAGCATATTCTGAGAAGACCAACTGATCTGAAACCAGAAGTTTGTGCCTACTCAACAGCTTTGACAAAGCACACGTCCCAACGCTGCTCCTAGCCCTCCTCATCCTCACCACACCACCGACTCACCACCGGGGTGTGGAGTGGGCTGCTATCTGCTAGTTTTATTTCCCCCCATAGTTCCCCCCATCTGTCTCCTTCTCTACTCCTCCCACTGTTTTTCATTGTAATTTTTTTCTAAGCAGTGTTATTGCACCTGCGTTTTGCCTTTTTTTTTGCGCTAGATTTCTCCCCCTTTTTTGCTTTATGCAACCATCTAGAACTTGTGCCAGAAACCTGTAACAAGTGTGTGTGTGTGTGTGTTCAACTGTGTGCGTGAAGAGATCCGCAGGAACTGCGTAGTCATCGAGATCCTGAGAATTGCAAGATTCAAGACGACGAATAAAGGTGGGTTTCAGTTGGTATTCCAGTCAAAACATGAGACAACTGTACTTTTTAATTGTTAGGCTAGGCTAATCACTTATGATTTCATTTGTCATGTTTTGAATGATTTCCTCCCCCCTCCAATATGCTGAAAATATTTCCCTGTATGGGGTTTAAGAATTCAGATAAAAAAATTGATACTGCACTGAATTCAGAAGCAGTGATTGGCAAATCCCCAGTTTGTACACATTACCCCAGTATACAGATGAACAAACACAGATTGTGTAACACTCGGTCCTGATTCAGTTTGGCCAGCTGTGCTGATTTTAGGCAGCAATGCAGAGGTTGTTTTCATTTGTCACTGAACGCATATAACAGTGAATTTGTCCTCTTTGTCAGAGTTGGATGTTGTTTCAGCAAACAAACACGTGTGCTACTATTTTTAAAATGGCTTTTATTGAAACTTTAAATGGATTTGTGGCCTCATCAATTAAATTTTGGGGTTCTCAATGTTTAAATGGCAACATCTTCGGTGGTTATTTGCAGCAGCTGATTTCACTGAGAAGCCCATCTTCAACCACAGAGATGGAAATATCCGTGAAAGCAGCTGCTGCAGTGCGTGGTTTGAAATAAACCTTGTATAGTCATTCCTCTTTGCACATGATGGCACATTTCTAATGTGGAATGAGTGTGATAAGTCCTACTGTGTTGAAAGTTTGATTCTATCAGGTCAGTGACCTCTACTCCACATTGCTATTTGCTAAAGATAACTCTTCTTAAAACATAAGCCAGCTGAGCTTAACCGCCACCACCTCCAAACAGTTAGACTGGTTATTCAATTTAGTTTGAGAATGATTTGATTGCTTTCCCACACCCAGCCCGCACCTTTTTCCTATTGTCGTTTTTAAAAGTCATATCCTCCCTGATTTTTGCCTCTTCAACTCCCTCCCTGGGGGATACAAGCCCACAGCTATTTTCCTTTTTGTTTGTGACACTTGGCACACTGGCTGACCTCTCTGCCTTACCCGTTATGTTTGTTCCTCTCTTCACCCTTGCAGACATCCAGCGGTGTATCATTGGGTGGTTACATAAAAAAATAGAACTTAACAGTCAAGCAAAAAAAAAAATTCAAACAAGTAATCAAGTTCAGCAAGTGCTCGAGCAAGTTTGGTCCGAGTTTATGGGAAAATATGGGCAGCCCCTGGAAAGGCTTTGTTGAGTTTACCTTGCCTGCGTCGCCACCCACCGCGTTTGTTAGCGCTGACCTGAGCAGCACCTCCCCTGTCGGACTCAGCCTGTCGCCATATGGCCGATCCGTAAGTTCCACCTTCCAACCTCCTTTTCTACGTGCCCCACCCCATCGAACACCCATCCACCCACCTTGCCCTGCATCTCTCTGCTGTGAATGGCCTAACCTCTTTCATCCTTTTCGGGCTCCCGAGACTAGCCTCTGCTCAGTTATATTGTTGCAGGGTGAGAGGTGTTCTGCTGATTAGACTGTAGAAATTTGGCGCTTTTTAACAAGCCCTGAAGAGCTTTTGTTTCTCATTTTTACTTTGCGTCACAATCCGGTAAAACCTAAGTTGGGCCGCAATTTGACTCAAATCAAGGCAACACGAATACAAGCTCAACTGCATACCAGTTGGTCCTGGTATATAGTTCAACACTGAAATAAATTAGATGGGTACTTACCCATCAGCATTGAATTAAAGTCCTTTGTTATCTCTGAGACCAAAACGTTTTTTACGTGGATGTAATGAGAGTAATCACTGCAGGGCAACCAAACTAAATGGCATGTGGCCTGTTTACTCAGGTCTTTTAATGTCCTGTGTTAAAGAACATTAAAGTATCTAAGACCTCTGTATATATTCTGTTTTCAAGCTCATTGTGGTAGTGCAGTACAGGGCCTAACAGAAGAGGCTGCTCTGGGACCCCCCCCCTCATAACCCATAACCCATCACAAACTCTCTGTCCACTGTAGACACACTGCTATTTGACCTGTCATTTGCATTTTCTGATTCTCCATCTTCAGTAGTTTTATTTTGCTCAACCTTGAGCAACATTCGCGACACTGCACTTAAACCACTTCACCTTAACTGGCTGTGCAATGAGGTTGGTTAATCTTTTCAGTTTAGTCTGCCTTCTCCTGTCTGGATACACCAGTACTTTCAACCACTAATTAGTGCTAGTGATTGATGCTGTAATGGTAGATTGTCATGGTAGCAGATCCATTGTTTTACGGAGTGGCGTATTGGTTTTCTTGCGGCTTGGTATTTTGGTATCAGGACTTGAGTATTGGTGGTTGTGATGAACTAAAATATAATGAAATGGCTTTGGAGAAATGTTTGTATACAAGAACATGTAGTATATTGCTGTGATATTGCAAAATGTATACATGTTGGGTCTCCAAAAATTGGTCCATGGGCAAACACTGGGTGTTTTATGAAATAACGGCGGATTGGCGAGGTCAAGTAGAAGATACAGTATTTTCTAACGTAATGCTGAATAACAACTTGTGATATCTGGAGAAGGGTAATTTGAAGAATGTGTTAAACGCTATGACAATGCTCCTTTTCAAAGCTGTTGCCTCCTCCCCAACAGCATACCCAAGTCCTATCCCCAGTGTCAGAAATGGAGAGAGGCTCCTCTGAACCTCCAGTGGGTCGCAACACTGGCTCTGCCCCATCGACCTCTACCGGTCCCATGCCTATCCCCCGTTCCTCCTCCGTCTCTTGCCACCCCCACCCAGGAAGTAAAAAACACAAGCGGACTCCCTTGTATCAGAGATCAGTAAGAGGACATGTTCGGTGGAGCCCGCACTGACTTAACAGCTCCGTGAGCTGCTGTTGTGTCATGAGACTTTTGCTAACAGCATGGTGTGTAGTTGCGTGAAAAGCGAGTTTAACCAGGGTGTAGTGGCAGATTTTGATAAATGAGTATTAATTGGTGTTCCAGTATAATCACTGGTTGGTTGGTAAAGGGAGCTGAACAGTTTTTGAACGTTTCTGTTTAACCAGAGCTGCATGAAAAATTGTCGGTGCTGAGGTGATTTCGGACTAAAACCACGTGACGAATTCAGTGAATTTTAACATTAAGTGCATGTCACTTGTAAGAAAACCAGGAAGTGCCATAATTTGTTTCCAGTCACTTATCCTGAAATTCTATCTAGGCATTACCAGCGTGTGTTCCCCTCTGTTGACGAACAGATAGCCCCAGAAGACTCTGATGTAGTTTCACTATTGCTTTGTCCCCACCCCACCCCCCACTTCCTCCTGAAGTCTGCTGTACCTGCATGTTTGAAGTGTTTTTTTTTGTTTTTTGTTTTTTTTTAAGGATGGCATCAAACACTGCATTAAACCGTAACCTACTTTTTTCTTGCCTGCTTCATGTAGATTCACTACTGGATGCGTTTTAACACTTGCTTCTCTTCTTCCCCAGATGAGTTTCGACCCAGGCATGCTCCATAACAATGGACACACTGCGTACGCCAACGGCACGGGGCCTGGCATTAGAGAGACTGGTGTGGTGGAGAAGCTCCTGACTTCTTACGGGTTCATCCAGTGCTCCGAACGTCAGGCTCGCCTCTTCTTCCACTGCTCCCAGTACAATGGCAACCTGCAGGAGCTTAAAATAGGAGGTGAGAGGCCTTTGACTTGTGTACTACTCATAAATACTTAACCTGTAGAATAGGGGTGTCACGATTTAGATTCTAAATCGGAAATCGATCGAAATTGGCTTTCGATGTTGACTATCGAAATCAAAAGCAGGCTCGTTGATTTTTTGATTTTTTTTTTCTCCGCCCCTGCCAACTTGCGTACAAGGATATATCAGGGTATACCAGGATATACCAGCACAAAAATCACATATACCAACATAAGCCACCATGTTCTGAACACACTTAACATTACAAACTCTAACAAAAGTAACATTTGCATTTTGGAACATAAAACGGCAAACTTAAACTACTCAGTCCAGCACTCGTGATGAGGCAGGCATGATGAGAAATGTGGGCTGTCCCTGTCACGACAATACTCGGGGCACTTCCTGCATGCCTGTTGCAAATTTACACTGCATAAATTAGCCTAGCGGCTAGAGGACTTTAGTTAGTTAGTTAGTTACTTTTTCTTACATACAGTAGCTCTTCTACTCTTACTTGGTTTAACATTCAGTCACTGACTGTTGTAGTCTAATTTTTGAAACACTTTCTAAATAAAAAGGGAGTTCAGTTCTCATTTTAAAGTGTAAATGACAGTTGTCAGGGCATAAAACCAATGATCTGTTGATCTTTATGAATCAAGACTCCATAGTCTAACAGTGGCATGTATAAATCGAATCGTGACCTTAAAATCAAAATTGGATTTGGAGAATCGTGACACCCCTACTGTAGAACGTATCTCGTTGAAAAAAAAAAAAAAACACCTGAATTTGTCCCTGTATCATTTCAAGTGTGCTAAGTGTTTGTTTTTTCTCCTGCTTCTCTGTCCTCAGATGATGTAGAGTTTGAGGTATCCTCTGACAGGCGCACTGGCAAGCCCATAGCAGTGAAGCTGCTTAAGATAAAGCCAGAGGTGCTGCCAGAGGAGCGCATCTCGGGCCAGGTGGGGCCAGACCTGCACGCCTATCCCTTTACTGTGCTGCATGGTTATATTCATCCAGTTAAGAACACCATTTTATTTTTGGTTCTGTCGTTGTCTTGTCAATTTAACATTTATATGGCCCGTTGTGTTTTGTGGGCAGGGGATGTTATTGTAAGTAAATTGTTGAATTGGATCGCCCCTCTTATCCTAATCTAAATTAAAGATTCCCATCAAGATTTACAATACATTTGAATTTCAGATTGGCTTGTTGTGCCGACATGCATGTTTGCTGGAGGTGCTATATGTCCATAGAACAACTATGGTCAAGTGATCAATTTAATTGCCCAGTGGGTGTATTAATTTCTCTGCGAATGCTCACAGCAACTAGTATAGAGTAGTTGGTCAGTCTCTCAAACTAAAACAGAGCTATACATGTACCAGTCTGGTACAGGTCTGTTGTCAATGAGCCCAAATGCTGGATCATTAAGTTCATTTCGGCAGGGGAAAGCAAAACTGTGCAATGGCAGACTTTGGTGCTTGGCTCATTGTTGATGTACAGTTCATAACATGCAAATGATGCTGCTCTTCTTGAAATATACACACATAATACATCTAGGGCTACACGCAGAGCACAATGTGACTCAATGTCATTCACAAAGTTGTTCATTTAGGATATTATCAACATGCTAGAGTCCGTTGGGAGGCCTGACAGTGTATACTGATTTCACACTGAAGCACTTACAACCATGCTAACCTGTGGGTGGTGCACCACATTTGTGACACTTGATATACTTGTTACTGTGACATTTGAAATTCAGCCATTTCATCCATCACATGTCCAGAAATATTTTAATTGGGCTATGTAATTACAATGGATATTCAACCTACAATTGGCAGAGCAATGTGCTGATGGCCTCCATCTGTCATTCCCTCCTTCTCTGCAGGTTGTCTCTGCTATCCCGGTGCACTTGGATGGGAAGTCGGCTCCCGGCCAGGTGCCCACTGGCAGCGTTTGTTATGAAAGAAATGGGGTAAGTGTTATGGACTACAGCAGCACGCTTGATCAATGAAATGCAGAATGTTAATCTAATTCAAATTTCATCCTTCCCCTCTTGAGGATTTTGTACAGACAACACTCAATTACTTGCTCCATTCTTGGCTGGGTTTTGCTAAATGCATACTTACATCTGCTTCATGTTATGTGTTTACGTGGACATAAATAAGCGGTTTATGAGGTTTATCCTGGTTATGATCATATTTGGGATATGGTGTTTGTTTACATGAGCTCAGAGAAGTTGGTTATTGATATTCCCTGCATGCATAAAAAATACTAGTAATCCGGTTACTGATTACTACATTCTATTTGCGCAGTCGCCTGTGATGTTTACAAAAACAAAGGCATTGGGAGACAAGAGCGATGAGAAATTTGACACTAGACACTACACTGTACATTTACTACCACTTGACAACTTAACTGCTAATCTCTTCTCTGCTCTTATCTCCAACACCTGAACAGCTGTGTGTGCTGAGCGCATTCATTCACTTTTGCTCTCGCTCTCAAAACCACACACACACACACACACACACACACACACACACACACACACACACACACTCACTCACTCACTGAGCAATTCCTGAAATAAGCTACGCTACTCTTATAACACTGTCCTCCACTTTGACCTGCGTCAGCCATTCACTGTAACTACCACTACGTACGACAAAACTCCACTTCTTTGTCGCTCCAAAAGTGACGCTTTCGCTGCCGCAAATGTTTGTGTTTCTGTTAGGTCACTTGGCTGAAGCTGCACCTGCACAATAACCGGGTAAAGGTGTATACATGAAACAGTGGTTGCGTCCGAAATTCCATACTAACATGCTATTTAGTACGCTAAGACATTATGTGAGATATTTTAGTGTGTCCAAATTCTTAGTATGAAACCAATAGTACGCGAATTGCACTATTTCCGGTGAAATATTACAGTATGCAGAGCTGGACACTACGGCGGCATAAATATCCAACAATGCAATGCAATAGTAATGATAACGGACGGCTCTGTAACATCAATGACACTTCAATTTAAGTGTAAGTATAAGATTTCCCTTTTCTAGGCATAATATACATTTAAAATTAATTCAGACTTTGATTCTCACACACTGTCGTTTTGGTTACATGAGGTTGGCACAGGTTACCATGGTTATACGTCTCCAACCGGCAAGGAGGCTCTAGGAAAGTGACGACGTAAATTACTGCTCAGTGCGTCTGAAAAGATACATACTATTGCTTATTCACACAAAAGTATGTTGAACGATTGTACACCTATTGAGTATTAGGGATACACCGATACCGGATCAGATATCGGGCCGATACTGAGTCAAATAGCTGGATCGGGTATCGGTGACAATGGAGCCGATCCATTCAATTCAGTTCTATGTTTATATACTATATATATTATATACTGGAATTTTAATTCCTGTTTACACTTGAATAGTAATTCCCTCCATTAATTTTGAAGATTTTTTTACCAAGTTGCTGGTGTACAATTCATTATTTGAATAATAAATAACAATTAAATTAATTTATATCTATGTATTTATTTGTCATATTTTGTTTTACAAAGTTAGAAAGCAATGACTAAGTCAAGCCTGATGTTGCCTTACACATAAAAGAATAATCCCAGTCACTTCCACACAGTGAAGCACACAGCTTATTCATTAAACACTGGTATCGGATCGGTACTCAGTATTAGCAGATACACAAAAGCCCAAGTATCGGGACTGAAAAAGTCGGATCGGTGCATCCCTGTTGAGTATGTAGTGCATAGTATGTGATTTCAAACAAAGCCAGTATCCCGGTTTCTTTCGTACTCCAGCTAACAAATTTTGGTTTCTCATAAACCGGATAAGGACTTATCCGGGTTCCTGAAAATAAGATGTGGCGTTTACGTGCTCAAACACAAACGGGATACTCCAAACAACGATCATAAACGAGTTATTCATGTCCATGTAAACGCAATCATTGATGATGATGTATGTCAATGATATGCAATGTGTTCATCCCAGGCACACCAGGTGGGTGAATGTAGCATCCACAGCACATGGCTGTCTGTCCTTCATATAACGTTGTATGCATTCTCTCTCTTTTGGTTGGTCTTCAGGGTTCATTAATTGTCATTTTACAACACTGGGTTGCACAATGAAATGCAGTTGTAGGCTTTGTCCCTTTATCCAACAAAACAAAAACAGTAGTGCATTATTTGAATTTGCATCAGGAGGAATGTAAACAGCAGCAACAAAAACATAGGTGAATTCTATGGGCAGAGAGTATGTTTGGCATTTTTAAAAATGAAATTGTTTTAGGGTTAAAAGGTGTCTCCCAAACCCTTTACACTTTCCACAGGAAGTGTTCTACCTTACCTACACTCCTGATGATGTGGAGGGAAATATCCATCTGGACACAGGAGACAAAGTCAGCTTTTATATGGAAACCAACAAGCAGTAAGTCTTTACACCATTTGAGCATTGCCTTAATAATTTACAGCTTGCGCTCGATTTTATATTTAACCTTTTGTTGTATTTCAGTACTGGTGCAGTCAGTGCTCGTAATATTCAACTTGTGAAGAAGAAGCAAATGAGGTGCCAAGGTGTGGTGTGTGCTACCAAGGTAAGGTTTGCTAATATCATTACATGGACCTGTTTTATTAAGCAAATTAGACGTAGTATGGTTATCTTTTTTGATAGCTGACGTCATAAAAACACAAGGGGCCGTTCACATGTTGCGTCTTAAAGCGCATAGAAAACGGCAGCCATGTCGCTTTCATTCTTTTATCCAAGGTGCTTTGGAGTTTGCGCTCTTGTCGTGCCTGCCGTTACTAAGCAGCCAAAACCTGTGCACTGCGATGACAATGATGATGGAAGTTGCGTTATTTAGCAGCAACCACACTGACTAAACTAAACCAAGTCAAAAGAGTCAGTTTGGCTCACCTTTCAACTGGATGTTGTGACATCCTTGGATGTAAAGAGTGAAGCAGGTAAATATCTGCAGTCAGTCCAGGATTTACCAACTTAACCACTTGCTTGTTTGCAAAAAGGGAAGTGTTTGTAACAAACATATCTGCTTTTAGATATGATGATGTTGCGTAGCCCAGCATCATATTTAAATGCTAATTATATCTGGTTCCATACCATGACTTCCGCCATACAGATTAATTTAATGATGGAATATTGACTAAAATACATCACAAATTTAATCTTTGAATGTGAGTAACTTTGGCCTCAACAACTGCTAATCCTTTCTTTTTAGTCCCATAAAGTAACCCACTGAACTCTTGTGGCAGGAGCTCCCATTTTGAGTGGACGGTTGATGATGTACCTGTTATGTTGAACCATGTGTTGTCTTTCAGGAGGCCTTTGGATTCATTGAGAGGGCCGATGTAGTGAAGGAGATCTTCTTTCACTACAGCGAGTTCAAGGGTGATCTGGAGGCTCTGCAGGCTGGAGACGACGTTGAGTTCACCATCAAAGACAGGAATGTAGGTGTTGTCATGCTTTTCAACTCCCCCGTCCAGAAATACCAGAGTAAATTTGACCTGCCTTAAAGTCATATATAACATTGTTTACGTTTTTATGTTCTTGTGGCCGTAGGGTAAAGAGGTCGCCACAGATGTGAGGCTGCTCCCCCAAGGAACTGTCATCTTCGAGGATATCAGCATTGAACAGTTTGAAGGCAGTGTTGTCAAGGTCATTCCTAAGGTTCCCACCAAAAACCAGGCTAGTAGATTCCAAGTCTGGCAAGTTGAATTATGTGTTTGAGAAGTCTTTGGTTAGCATGGAACTGTGATCCACCAACCAAGAATAGAACGTCCAGGGCTTAACACTGGACGGTAGCTAAATTGTTTTTATAAATCCATAGTTATAGAAAAAAACACTGTTAAATATGGCAATTATCTGCATATTTCTTCATAAAACAAGATATAACAGTCTTTCCCTGAATGGTTCGCCTCTCAAGACTTCACAAATTTCCTTTTTGTTTTGCGTTCAGGTTCATCTGGTTCTTTTGTCAGATCAATCAATTTGCGCATTCTTTTTTGATGTTGATGGGTTAGTTAAATTTTTCGCCCGACAGTCAAACAACTTATATTGCTTCGCCATTGTCTCCAAAAAAAAGAAGAAAAAAAAAAGAATGTGGGGTGTCTGTAAACGTGCAAAGTAAAGCAACTCCTGGCAACAATTGCTGTTGCCCTGGTATAATTTTCACAAATCTTTCCCTCACGCTTTCGCAGAACGACCCTCTACCGGGCCGCATCAGTTCCCGGATTGGTTTCACTGACAAGGAACTACCGTTTGGTGAGAAGGACACAAAGTCCAAGGTGACCCTTCTGGATGGAGACCACATACAGTTCAACATCTCCACCGACCGCAGAGATAAGCTGGAGAGGGCTACCAACATCGACATCCTCCCTGACACCTTCAACTTCACCAAGGAGACCCGTGAAATGGTGAGGATTACAAAAGCATAAATTGATGTGATTTTCTTCACTTATATTATGTAATGCATCATTGTAGTGATGAAAGAAACCACTGATTTGAAGGGGCGTCCACATTCTTTGAACTGAAGTGAGTTTCACAGACAGTAACTTTGCGTCACCCGATCTTCTTCTTCTAGGGGGTGATTGCGGCTATACGCGATGGCTTTGGCTTCATTAAGTGTGTGGATCGGGACGCCAGGATGTTCTTTCACTTCAGTGAAGTCCTGGAGGAAAGCCAACTGCACATCTCAGATGAAGTGGAGTTCACTGTTGTGCCTGTAGGTCCTGTTTTTAAGCTTTTCACAAAAGTATGTATTCTGTCTTACTACTTAATCGGACACATTTTCATTATTTGTTAATAACAAGCTAAAGTAGATGTCCTGTTGTTGCCAGGATATGCTGTCTGCTCAGAGGAATCATGCAGTGCGCATCAAGAAGCTGCCCAAGGGCACAGTGTCCTTCCATACCCAGTCTGAGCAGCGCTTTATGGGTGTGGTGGAGAAGGAAGTTGTGGCAGCCACCAACAAGAATGCCAGTCCCACCAAGAGCAAGGAAAAGGTACAATAGTGCACAATTATTACAAATATTATTGTACATGAAAATGCACCCAGTACATTCCAAAAACAATAGCCTCGTAGTCCATCCCATCCCACATCACATCAAACCCTCTTCCCAATTTCTGTTTTAGTTCTAATTTTCCTCTTTGCTTTCTCGTCCTATGACGACCTCCTGGTCATGCTCCTTGTTGGTTAGAAAAAAGACAAGGTAGGACTGAGACGTTCTGCATGAAGCCCCATGAATAAAGTCTCACAAATAAACGCTAAAGATACAGACTTATGCCAATAGTCCATGCCTTTCACTGACATTTAGTGTAAGAAGTGATTATTTGATTCCTCGACCTTCATATGAACAGTTTAAAAGCTGACAATGCAGTGCAATAATACTGTATTCACAAGTGTGATGTTGACGAGACTTGTTGTCTAATAGGTATCTGTTTCTCTTATCTTTCAAGGCTAAAGTTGTAGAAAAGGTTGGTCTTTGCAGGCTTTTGTCCCACTGATATCCTGCTTTACCTCTTTAGTTGATAGCATGATATTTGATCACCAATTAACCCTTAGACACATGCACTCAAACTTTGTTTCACTGATTTAGTGAACTGTAGGGCTGCACAATTAATGATGAAACAGCAGTCCAAATTTCTAACATGGTTTATCTGTTAAGTGTCTTTAGTAATATATATCAGTAACAGTCATTTTCTTTTGGTGCTTCCTAAATGATATAAGCAGCACCTTCATTTAATGAATTTATTTTCTGTTCCCTGTTACTCGGTGGTCCTTTTTTGGCACTTGGAAATTAAGATGGCTGATAAATATTTTTGCACTCGAAACGATTATAGTAATTGAAAGTTGCAGCAAGAACACAACAACAGATTAAGAAGCATAAAATAATCTGCTAATTTTCTGTGATCAAGCAGCCTGGCACACTTAATTTGTACTCTTCGTGCTTTTGTTGGGATTAAATGCCTAACATGATGATGCAAGTAAATCACATGCTGTGATTGGTTCAGGCAATCTCTGTAAATAACTGAGGGGAGAATAAATTAAGTGAGTATTATAGAAGTGTTCTCAATGAAACTGTAATTATGCAGCCCTTCATAGTAGGCTGTAACTCAGAGCTGTCACAGTAGACTAGGCTAATGCTAACCAACTCAGCTGCTACAGATTAATACACTCTCACATGCGTTTGTGGGCTGTCTGCACACATCTTCTAATACACTACATACTCTCAAATCATCCGATTGAATCATTTGAGACCTTGGTAGGTAGCTTCCACCAGCTTTGTTGAGAAATTATTGATGAGACTATTGGCCCTGGCTGGAGCCAGCTGGATCAAGCATCGGTTTTGCTAATTTTTGGAAAGATGATGTGATTTGTTGACTCGTCTGTAGGAATCTGAGGAAGGAGTGATTGCATATGAAGACTGCGGAGTGAAGCTCACTGTGCCATACCATAACAAGGACCTAGAAGGAGGAGGATACCCACAGGTCGGAGACAAGGTATCCACTGAGTGACACTGCACTCAGTCATTTTGCTTGAGATTAAAGCCCCCCCCCTTCAGCCAGTGTTACTTCTGTTTTTCCGGTTAATCGTCTTTCTCAAACAGAGAATGGGGTGTGGTTAATATTCAGACGTAATTCATTATCATGGCAACGAGATTGCTTCGTTTTTCAACCCAGTTTAGATGAAACCAGCTACAGTAGATTGGATAATGGCTATATGGCACTGAATTTGATGAACTGTTTATCAGACCACAAATGAGAAAAGATTTAGCACAACACACCAATTCTCTCGCACTCGCTCTCTTCTTTACCGTTACCTCCTTCGGACATGTTGGAGGCCGGTGCACCTCCAAAACATCCCTAAACTGCATTTCAAACAGCAGGCAACGGTGTCTATGATCCATCCTGCGGTGCGCTGTGGCCGGACACTGCACCGGCGTTCGTTAATTTATCTCCAGCAGGAGGAGACTGAAGAAGAGAGCGAGTGAGATAGACCGTGTATTGTGCTAATTCTGCAGATGGGATTTCGTTAGCTAGCTCACAATGATGTTTATCGATTTGCCACTCAGACGCAAAGAAGCATGAGTGCACCTGCGCAAGCTTGGAAGATGGCGTATGACCTGCTGCTTCTACTATAGTCATACGTTATCTTCCCATTTTAGCAACAACCCTTTGTAACAAAATTATGTTATTTGTCAAAGAAAATGGCAAACAGAGTGGCTAATCAACATTTTCAGGAAAATTGTCACTCAAATACATATGAAACATGCCAAAATACACTGGAGAGGGCTTTAAATGAAGACTGTACAAAGAGTAAAAAAGTAAACTCCTCATTGAAAGGACTAATATGAGGTCTGCTCCTATAGCAGACAAATGCTGCTAATATTACCCAATTTTTGTGGCTGTGTTTGCAGTGGTGATTTTAGTTTCCTCAAACTAGTAGTTTGTTTGGTCTACCCCGTGTGTGACTTATTAATATGTTTGTCCTCTAGGTGGAGTTCTCCATCAACGAAGTGAAGCGAACTGGCCAGCAGAGCGCCGTCTCCATTAGGGTCCTCAACCGGAACGCCTCCAATGCTAAGAGACTGCTTGGATTTGTTGCCACACTGAAGGACAACTTTGGTTTCATTGAGACAGCAAATCATGACCAGGAGATCTTCTTTCACTACAGGTAGAGGTTTAAGTCTTAGATGCCTTTTGGATGAGTTAGTTGATGATTTACTTGTTAATGGCATCCAAAGATCTGTTAATTCAAATCAGAGTCTCAGTGTATATCTGTTTTTTCTTCCACAGTGAAATGTGTGGCGACTTGGAGAACTTGGAGCTGGGCGACACAGTGGAGTACACTCTCTCTAAAGGAAAAGGAAACAAAGTCAGTGCTGAAAAGGTTACCAAAGTGGCTGCAGGTATGAGGGCTTTAATTCCAGCCATTTCATTTACATAATTCATATTTGTATTATTTGTTGATATGGCAGTGTAGGTGGGAGTGCCTGCAAATAAAATGTGTGTGAAATCCACTGTTGTCCACGTTTAGTGAATGGCATTAGTGAGGATGTTGGTGCGACAGCGATGATGGGGAAAGTCATCCGTCCCTTACGCAGTGTGGACCCCTCCCAGACAGAATACCAAGGGCTTATTGAAGTCACAGAGGAAGGTTGGTGTTAAGTTATTATGGGACTTGTAGACCTAACATTTAAAGCAGTGTTTTCTTGGGAAGATTAAGACAACATCACCCCTCCTCCCTTCTTGATTGTTTCAGGTGCAACTAAAGGCCAGAATTATCCCTTTGGAATCATGGGTATGTCGAACAAGGCTGACTGTCTGCAGAAAGGAGAACTTGTGAAGTTCCAGGTTTGCACAGTATCCCAAACTGGACAGAAGATGGCCTGTAATGTGGTCCCTCAGCGTAGAGCCATGGTGGAGTGTGTCAAAGACCAGGTAGTGATCAGTTATTCGTTTTCAGTTTCATTAGTGCATCACATTTATCAGAAAACTCCAGTGTTGAAGTTTCTGTTACTGCAGCACACGTCGTGCTGAAATTAATGAATTTTGAATCCTGAAGTTGTTTTATTTTGTTGCCCCCCCCAGTTTGGCTTCATCACATATGAAGTTGGTGAGAGCAAGAAGCTGTTCTTCCATGTAAAAGAAGTGCAAGATGGCCTAGAGCTCCAGACCGGGGATGAGGTGGAGTTCTCCGTTGTCCTCAATCAACGCACAGGAAAATGTAGTGCCTGCAACGTGCGCAGAGTCAGGTAAGGACTCTAGAACCAGCTTTACATTTGTGTTCAGTTAACTATAAATTGAATTTTGGCTTGTTGGTGATATATAGGGTTTGGCGAAATCTTAAAAATGTTCCAACCATCCACCGTCAGCACAACCAGTGTTTGCCACTATATTCGCGTTGGTGTGTGTGTGTGTCCACTCCTCCCTCACAGAGTTGGATGTGAAAATCGACACGCTGTTTTTCCCTCACTGTCTCTCTCTGCCCGCTGAGAAGCGGCCGAGTTGCTCTCCTTTTTCGGAAGCAGACCTATTGACCTATATCTATTGGCCAAAATGGAATATAATATTAAGTATGTTTTCTTTAGTGTATAATCACCTGAACATTAGAATCGTTTTTTTGTTAAATTAGAATGGGTCATTTATATCCACATAGGGAGCGGGTCCTCTCTTCACGTAGCTGGCCGCCATATTACTATAGTAGCCTAGAACGAACAAACCAAACACTGTTAACTTTTCCTGCATGGGGGGGGGGGGGAACCAGTCACAGGAAACTTCTGTTGGACTTTAGGAGCTGCAGCATTTATTTCTTCACAAACTGCAACTTCCACTGTACATTCACTTGATATTCTCAGAGCTAAACTAACTCTGTCTTCTGCTCCACTAGCTCACTTGTTCCCTCACATACTGTACATAGCCGCCGCTCTCTCTCTTGCTTCAGCACTCACTTCCCATGTACACATACACACACAAACACACACTGGCTCTGTTTTTCTTCAAATGACCTACGCTACTCTTACAACAACTGTCTCTAGATGGGGCCATCCACGTTTTCCACCACCATAGTTCTCTTATACGCTTGGCACACGGGAAAGGTTTAAATTACCTAGATGTCGCTAAATCCTACACACAGTTTCTTTTAAATTAACAAAATAAAATGACAAACATCGCTCAAAAACTCACCAAAAAAAAACACCCAGCGATGTCCTCAGCCAATTGGCCAACCCTAGCGATATACAGTATCTTTGGTAACATTTTCAAGTGACATAAGATGAAAAAAAATATGTCTCAATGTTGATGTTGAACGCTCATTATGTACCTGACGTTACAGCGAGGGGCCTAAACCGGTGGCGACTCCGCGTCCAGATCGTCTGGTGAACCGACTGAAGAGCATCACTCTTGACGACGCCAGTGCTCCTCGCCTGGTGATTGTAAGACAGCCTCGTGGTCCTGACAATTCAAAGGTACAACGAAGCCTGTGCTATTGCCACATTTTGTCCGTGCTGTGATTGGAGCTACTGTCTTTGACCTTATATGTAATTCTAGTTAAATGACAACTTCAAGTACCGATTTGAACTTATTTTTGTATTAAATATTGTTAATATAAAGTTATTGAGAAAACATTTCTATACTGGGTTATATTCTGAATATGTGGAGTGAAATATACACTTGCATTTCTGTAAAATGCAACATTAATCCCATCCGTCTTCTTCTATACAGGGCTTCAATGTGGAGCGCAAGACTCGCCAGCCCGGCGTCATTGACTGAGCAATAAACAGCCTGCCCTGTTTGGTGTTGGTGGGATGTTGTCCCAATGGGTGACAGCAGGGGATAAGGGAATTTGATTTGACACATGCTTGTACACACAAACTCATACACAAAACATACGCACACATACAGTAATCGGCATGTGTAATCTTTATCCCCATCGATAGCTGCGAGGGAACTTTTCTCATTCCACAGTTCCCTGCCTCCCATGTATGACGTACTCGATACGGAGTTCCACACTGCAGTGTCCACGGGGTCTCTGAGTGTGTGCGTGTGTGACGTATCCTAGAAGTGATTATAGTGTGTAACGGACGTATTTGTTTCTGAGGGTCTCGTCCCTCTAAATCAGAGTGATGACTGTGTGGCTGTCTATGTCCCTATCTTTTTGAATCTGCTTTGTCTGGAATTCTGCACCTGTAATCTGTCCAGTAGTTTGCCTGGGTGTCTCATGTCTTTTGAGCATCTGCTCCATTTTTTTTTTTTCTCTCATATTTTTGCTCCTTTACCCATGGAAACTTAAAAAATGGTTTCATTGTCAAGTTTCCACTACTGTATGCTTTCCTACAAGACGCATAAAGCAAAGCAAAGTTCCCTCCATAAGGAGGATCATATTTCTCATGTGCGAGCTTAAACTGAGGATTCTTCTCTGCTCGGTTTTTTGAGCAGTTTTTAAAACGCTTTATTGAAGAGCTGAAGTGAAAGCATGGTGTGTGTGTGTGTGTGTGATTGTGTGTGTGTGATGTATGTGAATGTCAATGTAGTTAATCTAATGGGGATTTACTTTTACCAATCTGGAGCCTTTAGATACCTTTTTGGTATTCACATGCTCCACTAAAGCAATTTTCCCAGGTGCAGAATTCCTCGTGGCATCTTATATCTGCAGTTCTTTTATACTACGTTTTTTTTTTTTTTTTTTTCTTGCACATATTTCTGCTTTTTTTCCATTGAAACTCAATCTGCTAATATTGAATTAAGTAAGAATAAGGTGCCTAAAAACTACAAGCAAAATGAAATGAAAAAAAAAAGAAAAAAACAAAAAATTAGATGTATCCTCTGTTCCCAGCCAACCGCCAAAACATTGAGAACAATCTTAGGGTGGCTTTCTTTTCTAGTAGAAATAATACTGATATGCATCCCGAACCTGTGGGTTGAACTATACTGTATGTAATGTGTGCTTTTTTTGCTTAGTGAAGTTCATTGGAACTTCA
Organism: Sebastolobus alascanus; assembly: GCA_916701645.2. NCBI lineage: Eukaryota > Metazoa > Chordata > Actinopteri > Perciformes > Sebastidae > Sebastolobus > Sebastolobus alascanus. The sequence continues at coordinate 4,180,536 of CAKAOJ020000014.1, read as the reverse complement.
GATATAACAAAAACGAATTTAACTTAAAGAGGGAGAAAGGTAAAGTATTAGAAATTCAGTTTTAAAAAAAAAAAAAAAAAAAAAGCATTAAGAAATCAGGTTACCAGTTATTGTGCACCCGAGACATGGTGGGTGAGCTGTTGTGCCTCTGCACATTAAGTTACAGTCTAAATTAATTTCAACTTTGGAGATCACCGGGTTTCAGTTGAACCACGAACAGAGGTTCTCATGTACTTTTGTTAATGGTCTTGAATGAAACAATTGAATTAAAGTTTTATGAAAATCATGAGCTGTTGTGTAATTGTCTCATTTCAGAGAAAGTCTGCTTTATTTATGACTTACTAAGGACAACTTCAAGCATAAAGTAGCTGTGAAAACAATTTTATTATGTTGACCAATGTTGCACTCCGGTGTTCACTTAAGGGCAAGAAATAACCTAAAAGGAAATACATTAACAACGATTATTACAAAAAGACAAAGGTGCATATGCTTATATAACAAACATTAACAATTACTCAATCACTCATCAATGAGTGATGAGTGAACAATTAGGGCTTCTTAGCAGATGACATAATTTACAAATTTGCCAGAGATGAAGCTCAATGAAAACTTCTAAAATGTAAACTTGCACCAGCTCTCTTGAGGTGTGCAGTTGTCTGTATTATTTTAGTTTGTGAGAACAGTAAAATGCATCATCTAATCCATAATTTCTTAAGGGATAATTCTTTGCACATTCTTCCAGGGTCACCGTTCCATTCAGTTCAGTATAAAAAGTAATCTTTCCTCAAATCGAGAGCAGATGCACAGATGAAAGCTGTCTTTTTGAAGCAAAGGCAGGAATACTGTCCTTCTGATTTCCCTCTCTTTCATTAAGGGTACACCCACAATATATTTAATAATTTACCAGAACGCAATGTCACGTGTTGGATACTCAATACGATGGCAAGGAACCTTGCTAACACTTTATAATAACTATCATTTATAATGATGATGATAGTTAATTAAACCTTAGTTAATAGTTATTTTACTGTTAAACAATGAAATGATAATTAATAATGTTTACTAATTATTAGTAATGCTAGAATTTCTGTTATTTACTCATTAGTTTGTGTAATATGAAATAATTTGTTTATAAAATATATATTGTATCATAGCTGATAAGAGATAATTACATTCTGATTATATTAATAAAGTATTCATTATCATTTTATTGTTGCACACAACATTTTATATACTACATTAAGTCTTTGTTAAGGATTACCAAATCATTTGAAAACCTTTAAGAGATCTTTGTAAAACATGTATAAACATTACAGAGATAGATGGACCAGAAACCAATTATTAACCATTGACAAACTATTAACCATCAAAATAATGTTTATAGATGCTTTACAAAGTATTTATTAAAATCTGGTCACTCTATCTATGTAATGTTTATAGATGTTTTATATACAATTTCTTAAAGGTCAAATCAGTTCATAATCATTAACAAATACTTATATATAGTATATAAAATGTTATAATGTGTGCAATAATAAACTGTTAAAATAACATTAATTATAGCATTACTAATAATTAGTAAACATTAATTATCATTTCATGGTTTAACAGAAAAATAACTACATTTTAATTAACTATAAATTTACCATTTATAAATGATGATTATTATAAAGTGTTACCAGAACCCTACCTGCAGATGTCATTTGAATTTAAAATGTAAAGTTTGTGAATCTTCTTTCATTGTCTGTTAATTTAAAATGTGCTGTACACAAAAACAGGCTTAAAGCTTCTTTTTTATTTTTATTATGGAAGCACTTCTTGTTGAAAGACATTCAATTCAATCCTCTGCCCTTGTTCCCTTGCTGAGGACCACGGGGGTGTACTTCTAATATGGAACAGCAAGTATTGGATAGAAATACTCAATACAAGTTAAAGCAGGACGATCTTGCATTTTGCAGAATGAAATTACCACCATTGCTGTGCAATGAAGCATTCCTAATATTTGTGACCCCTGTTAATTGGATTCTAGACCTTGGTGCTGCCCAGATATATAGTGAGCTCAGAGCGATGAATCATCTTCTTTTTACTCTGTGATTGAGGGGTTTGGGCTTGAGCCCAGCGTGTCCACCACTCCCTCAGCTCGGTGGGCCCGGTGGGCCGTCGCTCCTTTATCTGGTTGGGAGCAACTAGAGCATGAGGAGGGTCCAAGTCCTCTCTGGGCAGGAACTTCCTGTTAACATTTACATCCCCATCTGGATCAGATTGTTGCCGATTTAGCTCCTTAGTTGAAACAGCTGAAATCTCCACAGCATCATTCGCACCAACTTTTGCAAACCTCTCTGAGTGAACAACATTTTGAGTGGCGAAGAAATCAAGCCCCTGCATTTTGCGCTTGTACTCCTCCAGTTTGGCCTTGCACCCCACAGCATTTTCCCTCATCTCAAGGAACTGGCTCTGCAAATCTTTCTCGTAACCTTCCTCCGCCTTTAATTCATTCTCCCAAAACTTGATCTGCTCCATCTCCTCTTCAGCCGTTCTCTGCTGGGCTTCCTGCTCAGCCTTTTTAGTCCTCTGTTTTTCCTCAAGCTCCAAAATCTGTTTGTCTGTGCGTGCTATGTGGACCTGTAAATCCTGCAAACAGCTGAGCTGATATATTATGGTCTCTCTTAGACTGTTTTTCTCGTCTTCAGTTGTAGCACAGTTTGAACTGGCCGGGTCATCAGACTTTGCTTTCTCAAAGCGTTTGCTTTCTTTACCCCTCGTCTGACTTCCCATGCAGCAGGAAGTTTGATGATCCAAGTCTGACTTTAAACTTTTCTGACCTCTGACTTTGCTTCTACTTCTTCGACCTTCATCAACAGTGAGAGAAACACCAAAAGAGGTATGATTCCTTTTATCCGTCCTCTTACTGCTTTCCTTATCACAGGCTGTACTATAGACCTTGCCTTTACCCAGACTCTCCAGCCATTCCCAGGCCTCCTCCATGAATGTCAGAGACTTTCTTTTAGGCCTTTTCAGGTCCTCTTTTTGCTGCTCAGCCTCTGGTCTCAAACACGACAGCGGTGGCAAGCTTCGACGATGCAAACTTAGTGAACCACTACCCCGTCGCATTCTGGTGCCTGCATCTTTTCTCCTCAGTGGCGGGCAGGGTTGGTATCTCCCAACTTTTGTCCTGCTCATTTCATCCCAGACCGAGGGTCCGTTGTGGAGCAGCGTGAGTCGGACCTCCCTGGACTGCTCACCGTACTTCTCAAGTGTCTCCAGAAGGTATTCATTGGGGGCCATGCACCGCTCAAAGTCTTTAAATTTCTCCTGTAAAGTGTAGCGCCCGGTTTGACCTAAAGAGAAGGATGACACTGTGGTTGTCAGCATGTCAGAATGTAAATCTTATTACTATGCAGAGCCACAGATAACATACATACCCAAGGCTTGAGCCAACGCTAGGACTACTTCTTGGCATGTTGTTTCCTCTGTAACGCCACAAACCACGCGTGGGATACCGTCCACCCACACCTTCACTTCCATTGTACCCAGTCTGTTGTTTGAAAAGGACAAAGTTCAGTCAATGTGTGGCACATTGTGCAAGGTACTTGTTCGGGGAAGTGGTGGAGACAGCTCGATGACCCCCATTAACATTCCCTGTAATCTGTCTGCCCAGCATGTGTTGGTCAAACTTGAGGGCAGTTTAAAGCATTTTTGTAGGCTGTCTACAGTGACAGTGTCCCAAAAATACTGAAAATAAATGAACAGAAAACACACTGTTAATAATGGCTTTAAAAGAAAATATTAGAAGCTCCTACCTTTGTGTCGTGTTTGTAGTACAGATGCTCGGACCTCTCTGCTCCGGGGGAACACTCTGGTTGGGAGGAACTCTTGAGCAATTAAGAGCGATTAAAATTCCTGGAGTCACCTACCACTGGAGGACAGTTTATGATCCCACCCATCTTGCATAGTTTGAAACAACACAGCAAAATTGAACTTCTCAAGGTTGAATTTGTACGACAGAAAAAAAGACATTTTGTAACTCACGGTCAGTACTGAGATAGTATGAATTACATAGCTAATGCAAATTATCAGTGTCATGTTATTCGGGCAAATTTCACCACTGGAGTCTTTTGCAGTCCATATTTGTCCATAGAGTGGTGGAGGGATGACATATTTTTGTCAGCCAGCCCGGAAGAATAGCACAGGTTCCCTCGACAAAAAGCCAATGGGATTTTTCCATTGGCTTTTTGGATTATTGCAGAAAATAAGGTCTGTGGCAAACAGGTTTATACTTGCACGTTTTGATCCATAAAATAATTTCCACAAATGTACTCCACTTTTTATGATTTCTGAAGTGTAAATGCAATCGGTAGAAGTAAAAAGCTAACGTTATATATATATATATATATATATATATAAATGAACTACAACACGGTCGCATGAACGCGAGTATACGCAACAAGGCTGTAAATGCGGACGAGTAGGCGTGATACTGTATAGTCTCATTTAGCCACTTGTTAACAACCTGCACACAACACATAAAGGCTTCAGAATTCATGAGTGGGATATTTATTGACTTATTTTATGACATAGAACAAAACGTAAATCTCTTCAGCTTAACCACAGACCTTATTTCAGTCATCTAACTAAAAACCCATTAAAAAACCCATTGACTTCCAGACGAGGGAACCGGAAGGGCTAAAATGCTAACTCATTTCTGTATTTTAGGATTCCTGTAGCACTCTATTGAACCCCTTTCTTTATTTAGACAGTGTCCTGTGTGATTCCACCCAACTCTCACACATTCACCACTATCTCCACTATTTGTAGGTCACTCAATCCCTATCAGCAAACTCTATTTCTTATAAACTATTGTATCGAGAGATTTTAAAATGTGAAATGACTCTTTAATGTGCAGTAGGTTATAGTTTTAAGAAAACATAATCTATGATGTCCTAGCATAACTAAGACTGAAGGCAGTGCCTTTTTTGGAGTTAAATCTAAACAGTCTAATGAAACTTGCTGTTCCAGAAAACAAACAGGTCCTGTATACGTGCATTCACCACTGATTATGCCGTTTTTAGATCTGGGTGTTCCTCTTTATCTTTCCAACAGGAAGGGCGATTACTATCCAAACAGAACATGTAAACACGCTGAACTTCTAAACTGTGCAATGAGTACTGCTGTCCATCATTTTCTGTTGTTGTCACTGTTGTATTGCTGTTTGCTGTTACTGTTACTGTTACTGTTACTGTTACTGTTACTGTTACTGTTACTGTGTGCTGTTGTATGTATTGGTGTCTGACAGATACAGTGCTGTGGAAAAGAATTTCCCCCTGTGGGACAATAAAGTCTAAAGTCTAAAGTCTAAGTCTATCGCACATACTCATTCCTCAGTTCCTCTGTGCTGCTAAATCTTCTGACCTGTCATTCATAAAAACAGGGCTATTTCATTTCAGCTAATGCACTCCAATTTATTTATTTTTTTTGGTGATGAGTCAGTTTTTGCTTTTCACTCTATGACCGTAATCAAATGACTATATAAAAGATGTTGCATGTAATAAACTCTGCGGTTCATACTTGCAGAGTGCATTAACGCGGCTGTAACGCTGCATTGATCTTCGCTTTATGTCAGAAGTCTCTGTGTGGCTGTTGCAGGAGCTCAGGTTTCAGATGTCTTCCCACATGATCTGTAGTCACCACTTAACCTGATATAATATTCAATACCAAACAAAATATTGTTATATGACACCAACTTGAACTATTTATATATTGGAAATATATAAATGGAGGTGATTTTTTCACAGCTGCTTCTCCTAGCTTACCATATGATTCTTGAAATTAATTACAAAACTGTAAATCACAGGAAATGTCTGTATGGCCAAACACTACCCACTCTCCCTGGGAGCACCTGTTGTAATTTGGTAGTGTCTGACAGTCCGGGTGGTGACGATAGGAGTAATATGAGACGGGGAAGCTTGGACTCCCTGTTCCCCCTTGCCCATGTTAACCACATGTCCAGCTGCTGACATTCTCTCAGGTTCACGGTGAGGAACAGTCAGATCTCTCTAGACCACGGAAAAGAAATTCTTGAAAGAACTGATCATACATGTCAGCCTGTGCATTTGTCCTTCAAGTTCACATTCAGGTGGTAACTTGGCAAAGGCTGTGGAAATGTAGGATAAAACATTCACACGCACACACACACACACACACACACACACACACACACACACACACACACACACACACACACACACACATACCCACACACTCACACACACACACACACACACACACACACACACACACACACACACATACCCACACAAACACACACACACACACACACACACACACACACACACAGAGGAAATGTTCAACCTCAAACTTGTAGTTATCAGTGTATCAGATAATTTGTTGGAAGGAAATTCATTATATTTCTTTATTATACAAGTATTTTTTATTGAGAACATGCTGAAATGAAATGTATTATCTGAAAAAGATTATTTACAAAATGTCCTGTTAAAAAATTCTGTCTGGCATTTTTGTTTCTCTACTGGCTGAACTGACTGACTGCCAGTTCCTAACTTGACCTCTTTCACTAGTTGCAGAGGAACGTTGACATTTAGGATCACATTCCCTAAAAATAGATGGCTTGTTAAGTGTCTTCGAGCTGCACAGCGTCTTAGGATGAACGGAGAAGCAGAAGTGTGTTACACAAGTGGATTTTTCCTGCCTACCAACCCAAAATTACACATTTGTCTGGTATTCAGCAATACAGATAGTGTCGGTTTTATTAGTGGAGGTTTTGAAATACCTGCCTCTGAGATTTCTGCCCACGCCTTGATACAATGGAGTTGAATGGAATTTTGTTTGTTTGGTTGATGCTGCAAGCAGTAAAGATGCCATTAAAATGTTTAACAGCAATTGAAATTGCTGTTTTTGTGGAAAAGTTGCTCTCACCAGTTACTCCCGTAAGAGATTGATACTATCTGGTAATTAAGGGCAGGTTATTTGTGAGGACGTCACCTCCACCTGTCTGCAAGGCTTTTAGGTACAGTGGATATTACTTTCCCATTTTTTAGCCATGCTAACAGCATGGGGTTACAATGTTGGTTCATCACTTTGGTCCAGACTGAAATATCTCAATAACTATTGGATGGATTGCCATGGAATTTGGAACAGATATTTGTGATCCCATGAGGATGAATCCTACTGACCTTGGTGACCCCTTGACTTTTCCTCTAGCGACATCAGCTGGTCAAAAATGTTTACTTATGACCAAATACCTGAAAAACTGACTTTATACTACTTTGTTTTTAGTGCTAATTAGTGCTAACATGCTAAACTAAGATGGTAAAGGTAAACATTATAGAGTGGTGCAGGGATGACGTATTTTTGGAGGCCAACCAGGAAGTTAGCATCGCCCTGGGTTCCCTCGACAAAAAGCCAATGGGATTTCTCCATTGAGTTTTGTATTACTGCAGAAAATAAGCTCTGTGGCAAATACATGTCTATGATACTTAGCCTATATGTTTTGTTCAGCAAGATAACCTTCACAAATGAACACCACTTTTATGATTTTGATTTTGAATGTAAACGCCAGGTATACACAATGAGGATGTAAAGGCGGACGACTCGGCGTGATGACGTTTAGTAGTCTCATTTAGCCACATGTTGGCAACCGCAACTTTTAAGACACTTTTAAGACACATAAAGGCTTCAAAATTCAGGAGTGGGATATTTATTGATGTATTTTATGTTGTAGTACAAAACGTTAAAATCTCTCAAACTTGTGTTAACCGCAGACCTTATTTCAGGCATCTAACTAAAAACCCATTCAAAAAAACCATTGAATTCCAGACGAGGGAACCGGAAGTGCTAAAATGCTAACTCATTCCCAGGTTTTAGGACTCAGGACTTCAGGACTTCCTGTAGCACTCTATTAGAAGACAGGACGGACCGGGGCTAGCTGTTTAGCATGCTAATTTCAGTAGATATCTCTGCAACATAAACATAGACATATTTGACATAACAACATGACAACACTGTAACCTCTTCACATTTTGTTGATAATATTAGTTCATTTTTTGAATGTTCTAAACTAAAATTCTGGCCAGATCTTTCAAATTGCACCTTTAACACATGAGCACCCATCTAAAAACCCACCTAGGGTGCAGATCTACTTGTGCAGCTATCAGGGTGTTATGTAACAGACTACAAGTTCCCTCACACACACATGCCCGTCTCTTTGTCTACACCCTGCGCCTCTCAGGGAGTCCTGTGTGCACATAGACAACTTAAAATAGAGTTGGACACATATGAGTTGCCCCCTTACGTCTAGGCGTGTCCCGTGTGGGCGTGGTTCAGGTTCTGGTTACACGTGAGAGGCAGAAGGAGCTTAATATTGCACAGACCAAGCACAGAGCTTCACACTTCCCTTCTACAGGGGTCCAGTCGCTGTCCACCCTTTACCAAGTCCTCAGGGAGCGTTTCACAGGAAGAGCGTCACCATGCCTAAAGTCTTAGTGCCAGGTGAGTCTGGGCACAATGACTCTGGGGTTGAACATGCACTCTCATCTATAGAAGGAGGTTGTGGATAGCATTCTCAAAAGGTTTTTTCATATTGACACATGACTGACTTTAAAGATGGACAGAGGAAGCCTTAGCCTTCTTAAGTGTATTCATTTTCATTTTTGTTATGCTTTTCCATGGATGTTTTGGCCAACACATGAAAAATTGAAAAGATTGTTGAGATGTATGGAAAGAATGGAAGTGAGAACTCACAAAACTTTGCAAATATTCTTTGATTGCATATTACAGGGGTCTCGCCCCTTGCTGTGTGTAATATCAGCAGCTCTTAGGGTAATAAATCCCCATCTGTTTGACAGTGTTACATTGTCACTCTAATGGATGGCACTGACAGCTTTAATGACAGGTTCATTGGGGTTAAATACATATAGTTCCAATATGAAGACTATATAGACATCACAAGATGTCATCAAATTTTAAATGGAAATGCTTTTCACCTTTGCAATTTGTGTGATTCCGACGTCAAAATACCTTTCTTGAGCTCAATTGCAAGCATTTTAAATTCATATCATAAAACTCCGGGGTTTGTGTGTCAGTGCATAATCAAATTAGTGAGTGATTGAGTTTCAGCTGTGAAAATGTCAAGAGGAGATGTTTGATGGATGTGATGTGCCAGCAGATTCTCAGAGGTCAAGTGTGACAGGAGATCAGGTGATGCTCAATTTGAGCTTAAGTTTTTAGTTTTGTTCATGTTCCTTCTTTTAGTTCATCCCTAGGTTAAACTACGGAAGCTCTAAAAAGAAAGGATCCAAACTTATTTTTTTAATACCGGTATCTCGACATCACAAGTTAATTATGTTGTTAAAGTGGGGGTAGGCAGAACCTTTCAGCATATTGTAATTCAAGTGTTCTGAGAGAAAATTAGACTTCTGCACCTCCTCACGGCTCTGTTTTCAGGCTTTAGAAAATCTAGCCCGTAATGGGAGACTTTGACCAATCACAGGTCATTTCAGAGAGAGAGAGTGTTCCTATTGGCTGTTCATTCAACGGAGGCAGCTGTCAATCACTCGCGAACTCCGATCAAACGGTCAAACTAGGCAGCGCTGATCAAATATTAATTAATATTCTGCTACTGTATTGTGTATTTCTCGCCTCAAATGTTTTCAGAAACATCTTGTAGTGTACTCAGAGACGGCAAGGCTCCAGCTCGGCTCTGATTGGTTGTTTTCCTCCGGTCTATGAAATCTTGCAGATGCCTTTTTTCAGTTTACCTGTCTCATACACTACCTGTCAGGATATAGTGACCGTTTTATAAAAAAATAACTTTTTTTAATCCTATTTGCTCCAACTTGCCTACTTTAATTACGCCGTTACCTCGAGAAAACAAGCTTTGTTATCTCGAGATAACAAGATAATTAACTCGTTATCATGAGAAAACAAAAAGTGGTTTTCTTTTATTACTTAGAATCTTATTTCCATAAATGTATTTTGTATGTACCCTTGTTAACACCTTATTTTGAAAACCGGACATAGTCACACGTGAATCCTTCCGCTAACTTCACCAAGTCCATCACGGTCAGCCATGGTACAGCCATGCTGTCAGCTCAATCTGGCCCATTTGAACGCATTTGCCGTCGGCTGATTTGACCTAAACATTTTAAGTAATGAAAGAAAACAACCTTTTGTTTTCTTAGCAATAACATAGCTCATTGACTCGTGATCCCGATATAACAGCATTTAAAAAAATGTTTGAACCATGTCTGTTTAGGGCTTCCGTAATAAACAGCTCTATCATTAGGCCATCTGCTACTATTAATAGCTGTAATGTTGTACTGGTGGCTAATTATAGGCTCACCTCCACCAGACACTGGGCATCTGGCAAGTATGATGACACAGTATGCTGTTTAGAGTTTTTCAAAGGGTGAAAAATAGAAATGCAATGGTCTGACCAGCTGCTGTCTGAAGAGCTTGGTTTCACAACTAATAGGGTTAAGTGGTTGTAATGATTTGGCAGGTATTGGTGGAGAATGTGTTTGAGACTGTTTCCACTTGTGATACTCTGATGTAACTGCAGAGATTTCACACCAGTGATGTCGTGCAGTCCGATCCATGCAGGCAGGTTTTACGATCTGCCGGAGCAGGTGTGGACAGCTGACAACAAATGTGTTAACGATCAAACTGATCAAATTCAGATGAGTCTCAATGGGTCAGTTTACTCAAATCACACAAAATGGAATGTCCTGGACACTCTATAGATAATCAACATAACTGTGGACTATTTTCTACTTAAGGAATAGTCCCAAAAAATATGCAAAGTCTGTGGACGTTTTTTTTTTTTTTGTAGCTCACTTACTTCCTTATAATTGCTGCTTTGAGACATAACCACACTTGTTTTGTTTCCCTCTAACCTGGACCGTCCCACCCTGCCTGGGACTTTTTTCTTACTCAGCAGAGGGAGGAAGTGAGTATGGGGCTGAGAAACGTCCTTAGGAGTTTGGGGAAGATGTGAAGCATTTCAAATGCATGGTTTCTTGTATGGATGTGAGACAGTCACATCACCAAATATTCTTTCTCCAAAGCGCATTTGAATGCACCCTGGTAATGTTGATCTTAGTAAATGAACATCTATTTCATATGAAATGGAAAGTAATGAAATATAGTGGAAATGGACACCATTTATTCATCTATTGTTCACATTCAATGTCGGTTCTCTGGTTCATTATATTTGTATCAGATGCTTTACAAAGAGAGCATCACCAATCAAAACTGAATTGAATGTGAACATTTATATCAATAAATGTCTTTTCCCAGGTAGCTCAATGACTCTTCCACCATGGGAATGCTTATCAGTTAGCAAAGCAGCACACAAACAAGACTTAATTGACCTTCAGACTTGTTTGAACAGCCGATTATATTGTTGTCAGGCTATTAAATAGGCGTTATCGGACGCTATATGCCCCATAGATGAGGGTCAGTAGGGGCCTACTACACCCATTAGTAGGTCTTATCATCTACTCACATGGTCGATCACCGAAAGAAGGTATAAAATAACATAACAGCGACCTCTAGTGACCGTAGTAATTATGACAGGAGCAGAAGCAGAAGTCAGGTGCTGTAGTATAGACAGCGTGAAACTCCATATTGGGTGGAGGTCAGGAACGATGGATGGGACACAAAACACAGGGCTTTCACCCAGGAGACCAGAGTCCGCATTCTGTGTGAAACCAACAATGTAGTTGTCTTTGTGTTTGTAGTTACTGTAACCCAAAACACAATGTTTTTCCAAAACACAATGTTTTTCCCTAAACTTAAGTGTTTTTTTGCCTAAACCTAAAGTTGTAGGTATGTTGCCTAAACCTAAAGAAGTTGTAGATTGTTGCCTAAACCTAAAGAAGTTGTAGTTTTATTGCCTCAACCTGAAGAAGTTGTAGTTTTGTTGGCTAAACCTAAAGAAGTTGTAGTTGTATTGCCTAAACCTAAAGAAGTTGAAGTTGTATTGCCTAAACCTAAAGAAGTTGTAGATTTGTTCCCTAAACCTAAAGAAGTTGTAGTTTTATTGCCTAAACCTAAATAAGTTGTAATTTTGTTGCCTAAACCTAAAGAGGTTGTAGTTTTGTTGCCTAAACCTAAAGAAGTTGTAGTTTTGTTGCCTAAACCTAAAGAAGCCTCTTTGTTTGTGTTCCAAACGTGACCTTTCATTCAGTTTTACAACATGTTAGAACGTGTTGCTTTTAAGTGTCACTTTTACAACGCAGTAGGCGTAGTAGGCCCCTAATGACCAACATCTATGGTGCTTATAGTGACTGATAACGCCTATTTAATGGCCTGATAACAGCTGAATCCGGTTGATTGAACCATCAAAGCAATGCCAGGGAGACACAGGAAGTGCATCTTCACGTGCACGGGGATGTTTAGAAATGGCAGCGGTGCAGTAATGGAATCACATCACCTGAGTGTCCTGCATATTCCAAACGTGTTACTCCCCTGCACTGGGAGCACTGGAAGCACTGGGAGCACTGGGAGTACTGGGAGCACTGGGAGCACTGGGAGTAGTGTGAGCCCTGAGACCACGAAATCATCTCTGCATGTGTCATGAAGATGCAGTTACCAATTCTTTGTCCAGCTGCTGTTATTTCAAAAGTAACTGTGAATTCAATTTAACAGTCATGTGTCCTCTCCATTATTCATCCTCACACTGTATGTTACCTTAATCCTACTAGTCCATTTACCATATTGTCTCATTTCATTGCTCATATCCTCAACAGCTACTATTGCATGTATTTCTAATCTATATTATATATTGTTAAGAACTGATAAATATTACACAGTCTCTGTTCCTAAAATGTTGTGTATTCATAACTGTGGCAGTTACATTACATGTTGACGTTTGTATATCACCTTTCTAACCAATGCTTTTCTAACACTCTTTTATTATTCTTATTCCGGGCGGTGCTACTTTCTTGCTGGGCATAATCAGGTCAACAGAGTAAGTATGGAGGGTGAGACGTAGAACGCAAAATCACTTTAGTCATATGTGCCATACTGGATTTGTTGAGTAGAAAGCCTTGGCTCTTGGCTAGTAAGTGCATGTGACAAGTATAGTTTGATCTTGACAGTAGTTAGGCATCAAGTAAGGCCACCCCTGCTGCGTATTGTGTTCCTTATGAAACTTGAACGGCTGTTAAAGAACTGTTGTTCATTGCTTGGTTCATAACTCCAGTCATTTTGGACCTTGACCCTCTTTTCCTGTCATTTTTTCAACATATTGATTAATTCTGATAAAAATCAGCTCACTTACATTCATATACCCTTACAAAAAAGTAGTATACTTCAAGTTATTATTACGAAGTAAACTTAAGTAAAGTTCAAGTATATTGTGCAAGAATACTTTATGTAGTAAGTATACTAATATCAATGTACTAGTAGTATACTTGTAAGTGTACTACTTCAATACTTCTTGGGACGAAATTGGCCCACTTTTTAGTTTATAAAATTATACTTTGAAGTGTACTTTAAGTGTAAGAATAGTAATCTTTGAGTGCACAACTAGTTTACATCTAAGTTGTATTTTGTAAAGCACGCTATACTATGAAGTGAACTATACAACAAGTGAAGCTATAGGTATACTTTTAGTTTACTAGTTATATACTTGTAGCCCACATTTTAGTTTATGAAAGTACACTTTAAAGTATAATACTACTACTACTACTACTACTACTGCTAATAGTTTAATAGTTTTTACTGCAAGTATACTTGTACGTTTTCTTTAACTTATAGTACTTAGCCAATGATTTATGTATTACATAAAGAGACTTGCTCCTTTCGCTATTTGACTTAATGTTTTGTGATGAAAATTAGTGAAAATTAGTTTTTCTCACATGCCTCCACAGTGAATGAAGAATGGAAAAACGTAGAAAATACTTGATGAATTGAAGTAAATTCATATCAAAACATACATTTACAAACTCTCGCACACTCGAATAGGCTACTCTATCAAAAAGTAGAGACTTTTCTGTATACTTGTCAGTATAAGCCAAGTATACTTCGACTTTTCTGTATACTTGTCGGTATAAACCAAGTAAACTTAGAGTTTTCTGTATACTTGTCAGTATAAGCCAAGTATACTTAGACTTTTTTGTATACTTGTCAGTATAAACCAAGTATACTTAGACTTTTTTGTATACTTGTCAGTATAAGCCAAGGATACTTAAGTATAATTTTGTTAAGTATATCTCTGATAAGTACATACAAAGTAAACTGAAAGCATACTCTTTTATTTTAAGTTTAAAAGAAGTATACTAATAGCACACTTGAATAAACTCTTTTTTGGTAAGGGTAGAGCCATTTCCATCCTGACTAATGGAGTGCAAATAATGAAATGCTAAACACACAGTGAAAGATGATAGGAAAACTGGGTCTGGAGTTAAACACATTCATTTAAAAAGGCTTTATAACATCTTGTATCCCTATGAGTTGAGCCGACAGTGTGTCAGTGCTTCATCACTGTAGTTCATGTGCATGGGACCAAACTGGAGGTCAGAGTTGCAGTCTTGCATTGATGTCATGTATACAACGCATGTGCTGGAGTCTGCACACATCAGGTTAGGTAATGTATGTGCCTTTTTACATCATAGATGTAGTAGGATGTCATGTGCACCATTCCTTCATCATGAATCTACATCATTCTCCAGTCATATTCATGCAGCATAGATTAGCAGTCAAGAAGTTCTGTTTGTGGCTTGCCTCATAGCCACAGCCTGTTTAGTTTAGTGCTGCATGGTGTGATGGGAGCAGAATGCATTTCTGTTATTAACGAAGCGAACCTTTGCTGTGCCTGACAGAGACCGATGATAAGATGCGGGCCTTCGCCGAACAGGTCTTTGCATCTGAGACCAAAAGCGAGGACGTCCGCGATGAGATCTCTATGTTTGATGTGGCTGAGGACTGTCCCATCATGCACCAAGAGATGGCCCACCATCTGCACACTGAGGATGATGCTGAGAAACGGTGAGACGAGAGATTATGTATTGTCAATTTGTGCCTCTGGCGCAACATCACGTTATTACATGATGAGAAAATAAGGTTTTATATTTAGTTTTAGTCTTGAGGGTAATTTCTGTTTTCAAAAATGTTGACAATGGATGAAGCCAACCTCTAAACCAGTGGTTCCCAATTTTCCTCGAAGCCCCCCGACGTCATCACCCTAAAAAAATTACAAACCCTCAAACAAAATCCTCAATTTGAATAAGGTGATTCAGTGTGATTCAAATGAGTTCATTTTTTTTTTTTTTAAATTAAATTAACTTTCTTTAATAAATAGAACTCGTCAGTTTCATCAACGTGAATAAAGTGACATTTTGACAGATTCACCAAGTGAATGCAGATACATAATATGATCTCTTTTTTTGTTTTGATTTACTATAATAGTATTAGTGCCGAAATAGATTTGTTTGTTATTGTGGTTATATAAATGTGATTTATGATGTTGTCAGATTGCTGCTAGACTGCCCCGTTGATACAGGTGCGGGCCTCCCTTTGTGTGCCTCAACTGGGAGAGTCAATAGGTTTTTGACGGCAGTGAAAATGTGGTTTTTGAAAGCCTAAACGCCAACAAATATGGACTGAAGTAGAATATTCATCAGATTTGCTACTAAGTAGCAAAAAATATATCTATATTTTTTAACAATGTCTTAAATGTTTTTTGTTATTAAAACATCAGCATTATTATGCAATATATTCAATATAGGTTTTATTTTAACAAACATAACATCCCCCACACACCCACCCGTTCTCTCTTAACTTTTCCCTTTCTTACAGGGCCAAAATCAATATACAGCTTCACAGTATCAATCATACAGTTAAACAGTTAAATGGCACCTCTAACAAAATGAAGATACTCATAAACAGAAAATAAATAAATAGAAAATAAATAATAAATAAAATAGAAAGATTTTCAAAAACAAGAATCCATTATCTTCTGAGGGTCTAACGCTATAAATATTTTTAAATAGTTTTTGATATACCGACTTTTATATAAATTATCCAGTAAGTGTGTTATTATGATTTTAGTTATACATGAGCAAATCTAATTTTGACAACCTCAGAGGAGGCAAATCCTGGCGCACACCCTGTGATCTTTGTCACTCGCCTCACCTCTCTTTATCCACAGCAAGAGGCACCAGCGCAGCCGCACCATGGCTGTGCCTGCAGCCGCTGCCCACACAGTTGCTTCCCCTGTAGTGTCGGTGGAGGTGGACACGCCCATCTACCTGGAAGTGCCTGACTTCCAGAGAGTGGCCATCATCGGAGACTACGCCTCCGGGGTACTGTTCATTTTCCTTTCATTCCATTCAAATTCACTGGTGAACTTAGAGTACTTTGTTTGCCTTTATATTTTTAGATCACCCACCTTTTTAGACTTCAATTAATCTTTAATGTAAAATCATCAGTAAGTAGCATCAACCTCATAGAGTGCCACTGCAGGGAAGACTTATGTTTGTAGGCCAACCAGGAAGTTAGCATCACCCTGTTTCCCTCCACAAAAAGCCAATGGGATTTTTCCATTGGGTTTTGGATTATTGCAGAAAATAAGCTCTCTGGTAAACAAACGCTTATGATACTTACACATTCTGTCGAGCAAGATAATCCTCACAAATGAACACCACTTTTATGATTTTTGAAATGTAAATGCAATCGTCAGAAGTAAAACGGTAACGTTAGGCTATAAACAAACTACACCACGGTCACATGACTTAATTTCACCACCACTTAGCTAAAGACGGACTAGTGTTGGGCATGATGACGTTTAAAGGGTAACTTCTGTATTTTTCAACCTGGACCCATTTTCCCATGGTTTTGTGTCTATGTGACTAATGGTGATAACAATTTCTGAAATTGCTCTAACCATGATTAAGGATAGTATCCCATATATTTAACAAAGCCAAGCAAAGATTTTTTTCCCCCCTTTAAGTCCAGGGAACGCTATGAGGAGAATAATAAAAACAAACACTCAAGTTTAGTTTTTCAGACAAAAATGGAGGGAACTTAGTTGAACTGGCTAAAAATGTTTTGCAGTGTAGCACTGTATCAACTCTAGCCAATAGAGTGCTGCAGGAATCCTAAAACCGGGAAATGAGTTAGCATTTTGGGAACTTCCGGTTCCCTCATCTCAGAGTCAATGGGTTTTTTTAATGGGGTTTTTTATCTGCTTGTCTATCTACCTGGCTGCCTGCCTCTCTGCGCACACTCTGCCCCTGCGATCACTGCGCGTCACCGGAATCTTCCACAAGCTGCTAGGTTGACAGCTGCTAACGACGTTCTTCAGAAACTTAATTTGTTTAGTTCAGTGAACAGTCAGGAGAACATTCATTCAATCATCATTTCAAATCACTAGACTTAACAAGAAATTTAAGTTAAAGCTGCAGTATGCGATATTGGCGCAAATATGATTTAAAAAAGTTATTTTTAGAAAACGGCCACTATATCGTGACAGTAGTACATGAAACAGGTAACCTGAAAAAAATCATGTTCCTCTGTGTCCTACTGTGTCCTCCGGTGCTCCTAACGGCATCTGAAGGATTTCACTTACAGGAGGAAAACAAGGTCCGCTGACAGCTGCCGTCTATGAGAGCCGGCTGTCAATCACTCGCGAGCTCCGACCAAACGGTCAAACTAGGCAGCGCTGATCAAATATGAATCAATATTATGTTACAGTAATGCCTATTTCTTGCATTTATCTTGTAGTGTACTGTTTAGCTGTAAAATGAGAAAGTTTGTGATGCAGCCGCCATTGTAAAATCTGTTGAAGGAAGCCAAGTTCTGGTCACATGACCGGAGCAGGGCTAGATTTTTCTAAAGCATGAAAACAGAGCCATGATGTGGAGCAGAAGTCTAATTTTCTCTCAGACCACTTGAATTGCAATATGCTGAAAGGTAATTATGGAATTTTTGCAAATTATGCCAAAAAATTGTTGCCTACTGCCACTTTAAGTTGATTTAAAGTAATCATTTTTTTGCAAAATACGCTTAGTCTCTTTCTTGCCAAAAGTTAAAATGATTGATGCCACATTCACATCTGTCCGTTCAATATAAGGCTACAACCATCAGCAGCCAGTTAGCTTAGCTTAGCATAAAGATTGGAACTGACCTATTCCTTTAAGTTTAAGAAAATGTGACTTTTTAAATGAAGTTAATTGTAAAATATTATTTGATTTCACTGAATTTCAGTATGATGTTTTACAGTGTAGGCTACTAGCAGTAGCAGTGGGCGGTTTCTACCTCTGTAGTTACTGCATGTCACGAAAGGTTCCTAGACTAGACTTGGGTCAAGTGGACATGGATGCAGACTTTGAATTTCACTGACTATATGTGTCCGTGGGTTAGTGGCCTCAGAGCCAGAGGCCCATGAATGGAGCTCATCTGAGAGCAGGCCGGGGTTTAGGTTTCATGACTGTGGGTTTGACATTTACAGGGAGAGAAACACTTGGAGGAACTGATTGTTATTCCTGCTTTAGCCTACTCAAAACCTCTCGTTTGTTAAGACATATACGCTGACTATACTGTATAACATATTGCATAATATCACAGAGAACAAATGGCCACTCATGTAATTGAACATATCAGAAAAACACAGACAGCAAAATAGGGACAAAGTTTTGCACAGAAAACTGTTAACTTTAGCAGTTTACAAAAGGTTTTTAGAATTGACGCCTTCTCCCCTTCCATCAAACAAATACAAATTATAAATTAAATTTTGTATTTTTGGAGTTGAGAGCTGGTGGTTCATCTTGTTTTTGAAAGGAATGCTTCAAATGTTGACATAGTCACATGTAATTGTAAGGCTACCATTTTTGCACAGGTATGCGTAACTTTAAAATCTGTAACATGTCTTATATTTGCCAATCAGGTGACCATGGATGACTTTGAGCTGTCCTGTAAGGGTCTGTACCGTGCCTTGACCATCAGGGAGAAGTACATGAGGCTGGCCTACCAGCGCTTCCCACGGACGTCCTCCCAGTACCTGCGTGATATCGAGGGGGAGACCTTCAAAGTTGAAGATCAGTTGCAGCCAGGTGAGGAGGCTCAATAGGATGGTTGACCTGGGATTTAGATAAATGAGCTTATGTGAGATATTTGATTCATAATAATGATAATGATTAATTTATATGTTACATCCATCCAACAGTCTTCACAGCTCCTCCAAAGAACGGGGAAGACCCCTTTGATACCAAGAACCTGCAAAAGAATCTGGGATACGTTGCTCGTATGAAGGAAGGTCTCATCTATGTGTACAACGACGCAGCAGCTGCTGACAAACATCAGCCCAAAGACCTTCCCTGCCCCGACTACGACACCTTCATCGATGACATGAACTTCCTCATTGCTCTCATTGCACAGGGCCCAACGTAAGTCTGTGGAAATATGTTAATTGCTCTGTTTTGAATTTTAGAATTTGACCTTTTCCACTGTCAAGATGTTCTAGTCATAAATCAGAAATAAAATAATAATTAATTAATAATTAATTGATTAAAATATGTTTTGAAAGTGTATAAGGGCTTAGAACATTATGATAGAAGTATATGATGGCCATTCCCATGCTATGTTAGGTTGATGCCAATTATTACACAGATTTGGTGTTAGAATTAACAATTTTTTACCACTCAAGAATTGATAAAAAAAAAATCTAAAATCCCTCCAAAATATCACATTAAGACACCAAGACCTTGAGGAACACCATAGAAAAAGCCATGCTGTGATTTGGTATCAAAGACTTTTGACATTTGGAGATTTCTGCAAGAATTGCATTTTTCGGCGATTGGATGGCGAGCACTTCTGTTCTGGAAACTGTTCAGAAACCCCCTTAATGTCAGTCTACAAGGACAGCCATCCATCCTCTGAATGCTCTAGGTCTCTAGGTTGTGGCTGTAAAGTTTAATGAGGCTGTGATTATCCTAGACCTAGAGGTCACCACAGGTCATTTTATACAGTGAGGTCAAGTTTCAAAAATAGTCAGACTATATTAAATGGCTACTAATGCAGAAACCATTTTTAGAAATGGCAAAAATAACACATTTATACTGCGTGCAAAAAAACTGCATTGTTTTTGCCCCAAACTGCATGTGATTTTAAAGTGGGCCTGTCTTTAAAGGGGAGACTTGTGGGTATCCATAGAACCCATTTTCATTCACATATCTTGAGGTCAGAGGTCAAAGGAACCCTTTGGAAATGTCCACGCCAGTTTTTCCTCGCCGAAAATTTATCCCAACTTCGGAGCATTATTTAGATTCCTTCCGTACCATGGTTCGTACCAATGGATTCCTTCGGTTTTCTAGTTTCATATGATACCAGCAACTTCACTCTAGCTCTAAAACTGCTGCAGCCTCTGAAAGACAGTAGAGTCAGCCGCCCTCAAGGAGTGGAAGAGGTTAAATATCTCAGTTATCTCTGTTGTCCCTCCCTGAGTTTACCCGTATCCAATTTCTGTACCCAAGGTTGACTGACTGTTAAGCAGCCTAATTTACCCAAAGTTCTCAGTGTGTGGTCCTGGGGATCCACAGGGGGCAAGAAAGGTCCACAACAAAATAACATACAATAACAAGATGCTTCAAATCAACATTTTCCTGTTCTAAACACTCATGAAATATGTCTATCTGTTATTTGACAGCTGCATGTGTGTCACCTCACAGTGCAGCTCATGTGTTAATATGCTTGTCTTTGTTTTGCAGTAAGACTTACACTCACCGTCGTCTGAAGTTCCTCATGTCCAAGTTCAATGTGCATGAGATGCTGAACGAGATGGAGGAGATGAAGGAGCTGAAGCAGAACCCCCACAGGGACTTCTACAACTGCAGGAAGGTAGCCATGCAAAGCATTTAGCAAGGATACTGCTTCTAATTTAGCTTTAAAACATAAAAAAGCTGCACAAATAACTCTAAATCAACCTTAAACCTTTACCTCTTGCCATTTTAATTGTGAGGGATGTAACAAAAATACATGTACTGGGTACAGTTCCAACAAAAACTGGATTTTAGGTGGGGGGAAACTGTAAAATAACGTGGAATTCTTCCTCCATTGTCTGATCTGAAAGTCTTTCCAAAGACTTTTAATGGAGAGGATGTGCTGTAGGTCTTCTAAGTGTAGAATGTCTGGTGTCATATGTCACACAAAACACACATTATGTTCATACAGAAATCATTGAAAACAGTTATTCAAAGTCAAAGCATTTGAAAAACGTCCCTTGAGTACACTGAATATCAACATTTTCAGTGTACTCAAACATTTTATGAAATTAGGTTTTCTTATTAGGTTTATGCACTTGAATTTTAAACTTCTATTTCCCACTTGGTTTGCTGTTGCCCTCACTTATATGCACCTTGTGTGTGTCTTTAGCTCCCTCTTGTGTCCAAGCAGAGTTATTACATGACACATACTGTAAACCTCAAACCTCAGTGATCCACTCTTTGTCATCTCTCTGTCATCCCAGGTGGACACCCACATCCACGCTGCCGCCTGCATGAACCAGAAGCACCTGCTGCGCTTCATCAAGAGGTCTTATCGCGTGGACGCCGACCGCGTCGTGCACAAGCATCAAGGGAAAGAGATCACCCTGAAGGAGCTCTTCGAGTCCCTTCACCTGCACCCTTATGACCTCACTGTGGACTCCCTGGATGTGCACGCTGTACGTTACTCTCTTGTTGGAACACTGGTGGCTTTAGATGTGAAGAGACAGAGTAATAAAAATGCATAGCAGCAAATTGAAATAGCGTGTAAAGGAAACATGAGAGATTTCAATTGCTGTTCTCTGACTCTGTCAGAAAGCATCCAAGTATTTAATAGTATTGATTTTTTTATTGTAAGTACACATAATGAGGAGTTTGTGATCTCAAAATGCTGAGAACAACAGTCAAAGGTTTGATTCCTGCAAAGCAGTTGTTGGCAATGAAAATCTTTAGTCTCAGGTTCCTTCAACATCTCTTTTCTTGTCTCTTTGTTGTTTGTTCCCTGAAGGGAAGACAAACCTTCCAGCGTTTTGATAAGTTCAACGCCAAGTACAACCCTGTAGGAGCCAGTGAGCTGCGTGACCTGTACATGAAGACAGAGAACCACATCAGTGGAGAGTATTTTGCCACCATCATCAAGGTCAGTTTCTATATAAAAAATAATAGATAAATAAACATCACAGAAAAACTGTTCTAGAAAAATAGGTTTTGATAATGAAATGATCCGTATTTTTGTAACCCAACGGACATCCAGTTGACACATGCTGTGTGGGGAGCCAACATCCTAGAAGGAGATTTTATACAGCTTTCTGTTGTCTATTTAGAAGCCTATACTGATCTGCCAAATGGATCATCTATTATGTACTGAACTTCATGTGATCTGAGCCTGATTTGTGTGATTTGTGTAAACCAGGAAGTAGCCAGTGACCTGGAGGATGCCAAGT
The DNA here is from genome assembly GCA_916701645.2 of Sebastolobus alascanus. Classification (NCBI taxonomy): domain Eukaryota; kingdom Metazoa; phylum Chordata; class Actinopteri; order Perciformes; family Sebastidae; genus Sebastolobus; species Sebastolobus alascanus. The sequence continues at coordinate 4,158,074 of CAKAOJ020000014.1, read as the reverse complement.
ACCAGTATGCTGAGCCTCGTCTGTCCATCTACGGCTCCAACCCCAGCGAGTGGGACAAGCTCTCCGGCTGGTTCGTCAAGCACAGAGTCTTCTCCCCGAACTTCAAATGGATGATTCAAGTACCCAGGATCTAGTGAGTTCTCAATCTGGATTCTTTCTTCTATGCAGTTTGACCCAAATGAGAGACAGATAGAGAATAATTTATCCTTGTAGATAAATGACAGATTCTACTTTGCCTAGGATACAATATTAAAGAATCCCCTGCTGAAAAAAGGCTCAGAAGGTGTGAAAGATGGCTAGAATTCATATTTGAATGAATCTGTTTTCTTCCTCTTCTACCTTAGCGACATCTTCAGAGGCAAGAACTTTGTGCCCCACTTTGGCAAGATGTTGGAGAACATTTTCCTTCCCGTGTTCCAGGCCACCATCGACCCACAGTCCAACCCAGATCTCAGCATCTTCCTCCAGCACGTGAGTCACAAAGAATCACACAAAGCATTCATAGGTAACTGGGATGATCATAACAGCTGAGACACAACAAGACACCAAATTGAATCTTGGTTAAAGGACAAATTTCCCTGCCATGAATTAGGGACTCTGTGAAAGTTACTGGGTATTTTATTCTATAAAAAAGCAAGGCCCTCTACTGCATTATCAATATTTTCTTTGCACCCTCCCCTTCAAAGAAACTACAATAGCCTCCCAAAATATCTAAAAAATATAATGGTGAAAATACAGCCGCTCTCTATTTTTGAGTAAAGAACTGCTAAATAAACAATAATTACAGCCACCATATGAGTAAACTCATTATTAGGGCTGTCAATCGATTAAAATATTTAATCACAATTAGTCGCAACTTAATTGCACATTTTTTAAGTGTACCTTAAAGGGAGATTTGTCAACTATTTAACACTCAAATATGCTTGCTTTATGCAAATGTAAGCTTATGTATATAATTATTATTGTAAATCAATTAATAACACAAAACAATGACAAATATTGCCCAGAAACCCTCACAGGTACTGCATTTAGCATATAAAATATGCTCAAATCATAAAATGGTAAACTCAAGCCCAACAGGCAACAACAGCTGTCAGTGTGTCAGTGTGCTGACTTGACTATGACTTGCCCAAAACTGCATGTGATTATCATAAAGTGGGCATGTCTGTAAAGGGGAGACTTGTGGGTACCCATAGAACCCATTTTCATTCACACATCTTGAGGTCAGAGGTCAAGGGACCCCTTTGAAAATGGCAACGAGTTAGATACATTAAAACTTGAAAATAGGAAAAAGTCAGACTAATTTACAACCAAAATCTTGCATGGGTACTCCATCTTATTGTTTGAACAATGACTACTTCCTTGTTTACTTGTTAAAAAATGATATAGCAAAATGGGGTCATAATTCAAAAGTTATGTTGATTTTCAATTTTGTTGGAAATCCAAGATGGCCGCGAAGATGGCCGCCAAACGGACAACTTGGACGATATTTTGAGTTGGGAACATCAAAATGTGTTTACTAGACACCTTGAGGATTACAAAAATGTAAGTTCAAAAATATATCCATGGGGTGGATGGGAACCCCCTCTTCCTACTAGACTACAGTGACCAGACATGTGGATAGGAAATTAGTAGACCACCAACTTCTGGTGAAATGTAGTCACACACAGAGGACGGCAACCAGTTTTTCACAGTTATCTTGAGTTGAAATTCTCAGAATGACCTCCAGAGGAGAGCCCTCAGTCTTTTCCCAGTATAATTAACCGTTTGCCTCTTGGTGTGTAGGTGACAGGTTTCGACAGCGTAGACGATGAGTCAAAGCACAGTGGTCACATGTTCTGCACTAAGAGCCCCAAACCAGAGGAGTGGGACATTGCGAAGAACCCCTCCTACACCTACTACATCTACTACATGTATGCCAACATCGCTGTGCTCAACCAGCTCCGCAGGTCAGTAACTTAGTCTCTGGACACACAGTGTTGTCTTTTTCATAATTAGCAAGTAGTGCATGAATGTGATTATTTCATGTTTTCTGTTTGTTTTTTTTATAAGAGATTCCTGCTATTTTATTATTATCTTCTCTGTAAATACTCACAGTGAGTGCTTATTTGACGATAACAGGACAATAAGTCCTCTAGGAATATGTGTCCTTTTCATAGTATAATATGTGTTTGTCATCTGCTTTCCAGTCAGAGGGGGATGAACACATTCACGTTCAGGCCTCACTGCGGTGAGGCCGGGGCCATCACCCATCTGCTGGCTGCCTTCATGACCGCTGACAACATCTCTCACGGCCTCAACCTCAAGAAGGTCAGTCCTCTCTTCACTTACTGTAACTCAGCAGCACTCATACATACATTCACCTACACATGATCAACCAACAGTTATAGGTGTCAGACTTGGATTCTGTAAAGGAACCACAAGGTTTCCATGGTCCTAAAGCACAATATGGCAATCATATATACAGTATGCAACTGAGTCATAAGAGAAGAAGATTAAAACACATTCCAATGCCTTATTATCTTCACCAGATTTGAATTTATATCTAATTGTCAATGTAAAATGTTAGATTATCCAATAAACTAATAAACTGATTAAAGTGCATAAGGACCCCATTCTCAAAGAGGTCTCAGGGGGAAGAAATATCCGATGTTTGAAATATGTATCTATGTTGGTGTTATCCTTCCTTATGTGGTACTGCTCTGCAGGCCTTATTTGTATTAATAACTATTGAGTTATTGCAACAGTCTTTAACTTCTTCAGGTTTACTTAAAAGAGCAAGTTTGTAAGGAGATCTCTGGACTTCTGTACAGTTGATAATGTAATGTCAAGTGCAATCTCAGATATAAGATTCATCCTATGAGTAATCTTGCAGTTAATACATTACTTATTGCCCGTTAAGTAATTTTGCCTGCTTTATCATCAAAAATAAAAGTCAAAATGCTAGGTTGGACTGAACCTGATCTTGTAAAATAATCACATATATCAATCTTCCAACCCCAGAGTCCTGTGCTGCAGTACCTGTACTTCCTGACCCAGATCCCCATCGCCATGTCCCCTCTAAGCAACAACAGCCTGTTCCTGGAATACGCCAAGAACCCGCTGCTGGAGTTCCACAAGAAAGGCCTGGTGGTTTCTCTGTCCACCGACGACCCCATGCAGTTCCACTACACCAAGGTCTGAGCACATGGAGAGTGGACAATGGCGCATGCTGTGCTGCGTATAATGAGTATTGTATTACATCTACAGATGAATGCATTTTAGTTTTTGTATTCACATTGTACGGGCAAAGTAACTTACAGCAAACGGAAATCGAGTAGAACACGCATTAAGTGAACATGCATTGCAATCATAATGCCGTATGTAGAGCATGCAGATGTGTGCAAAATTAGCTATTTAATAATCTGAATTGCATAAACACAGTTACTTGTGGAAAATGCTGCCTTCCACAGTTCATGGCAAACGTACAGTATGTACTATAGCTAGACGGAACTGTGTCTACGAGGGGTCTTTTGTGCCTCAGTAACTTGAAAAAGGAGTGATCCAAATATCTCTATGTCCACAGGAACCCCTGATGGAAGAGTATGCTATTGCAGCCCAGGTCTTCAAGCTCAGTACCTGCGACATGTGTGAGATCTCCAGGAACAGCGTTCTGCAGAGCGCCATGTCTCATGAGGTAACACACCTAATGGAGAACTTTAAAGCAGCAGTACGCAGAATATTTTTGGCATCATTGGGCAAAAATTCCATAATAACCTTTCAGCATATTGTAATTCAAGTGTTCCGAGAGATAACTATACTTCTGCACGTCCTCATGGCTCTGTTTTCAGGCTTTAAAATCTAGCTTGTGACGGGAGACTTTGGGCAATCACAGGTCATTTCAGAGAGAAAGCGTTCCTATTGGCTGTTCATTCAACGGAGGCAGCTGTCAATCACTCGCAAACTCCGATCAAACGGTCAAACTAGGCTAGGTTACTGAAATGCCTATTTCTCTCCTCAAATGTTTTCAGAAACATCTTGTAGTGTACTGTTTAGCTGTAAAATGAGAAAGTTTGCTCCGGCTGGTGGGCGGTGCTTGGTATCTTGGTAGTTTGACCGTTTGATCGGAGTTTGCGAGTGATTGACAGCTACTCAGAGACGACAAGGCTCCAGCTCGGCTATGATTGGTTGATCCCTCCAGTCTGTGAAATCCTGCAGATGCTATTAGGAGAACTACTGTCAGGATATAGTGACTGTTTTATAAAAATAACTTTTTTAATTACATTTACTCCAACCTGCCTACTTCAGCTTTAAATGAGGTGTTGCTTTGTTGACTTTTTCACATATTTAGTGAATAGCCTTGTCTTTCTTTTATTTTGGCTACATCGCTGGTTCAAAACAGTAGATGTAGAGGTGTTTATGCACTCATGTCAAATCCTCTGAAACCTGACACACATTCTATCCTCACACCGTACAGGCTGCTCTTAAATAGAAGAGATTAAACATCATGTTCCACATAAAGGCGATTTTATACTCGCACCAAAACACGCTTGTGGTTTTCTTCTGTGTTCCAGGAGAAGAGCCAATTCCTGGGTCAGGACTTCCTGAAGGAGGGTCCAGAGGGCAACGACATCCGCAAGACCAATGTGGCCCAGATCCGTATGGCATATCGCTACGAGACCCTGTGCTATGAGCTCAACCTCATCAAGGAAGGCCTTAAGTCGGAGTAAACACTCTCAAATACGACTTACACCAGCTCAAACTCATCTCTGTCGTTATGTAGAAAAGTTTCTACATCTGTTTTTCCACAGTAACTCTTAAACAATTGAATCTTAAAGAAACTGACCTTCTTACGTACCGATCTTCTCTCCTTTGGAAGAAGAAACCTGTTTGCTCTTCACTGTATGTCATCTGCACACCTTGTCCAACTGACTTCAGTATGAGTGTATTCCATGTGGAGAAAGATCGTGTATGAGAATAAAAGGAAATAAAATGTGAAATAACAAGTGTCTTTGTGTGGTAGCTGCCCCATTGATGCATTTCATAATTTAATCAGAATTACATTGGAACATTATTTACTTGTCTTGTGTTGGTTTTGTGACTTGGCAGAGCTACTGCTGCCTTCAGACGTTCCTCATAAGCTCTGACATATAAGTTGTAAATGAGACATGATGTGCTCTCTTATTGGGCGCCTCGTTTCTTTTACACTGTACCAAAAGTAGGTTTTCTGATGGCTGTTGTTTCCTTTGGAAGCTTAGCTGTGTAGACATTTAGCTGTATCAGCAGAACGAAGGGGAGAAATGTGCATTAGTCATGAAGTTATTAGTCTGAGTTGTTGCATAATGCTTCACTTTTACCATTAGTTATTGACAGAGCCTCCATGATGTCTGCCATTTCCCACGATCCCTCATATTATTGAACACCAAAACTGGGATGGCAAAGTCAACATTTGCTATATCTTCGCTGGACTGAGTTCACATTCAACCTCGTTCCATGGAAGAAGTCTGAGATGTCTTTGAAAGTCTAAAGAGCAAAATTTCAGGGGAGTTCAAGACTAATAGACTCCCTTTAGCTCATAGTTTTGTGGTCCACGGATTGTCTGGAATAACTGAACAAATATGTAGATTCAATTATGCTTGAGAGCAATGGTTCCCAAAGTGAGGTCCAGGGACCCCTAGGGGTCCTTGAGAGGGTTTCAGGAGAAAAAATTATTTTCAGTATAATTCCATCCATAAGTAACACCATGACAGAATGTATGACTATAATTATGGTCATGTTTCATACACTTTATGTAATAAAACATCTAAAAGCAACAATCCTATCAGATGGGGGACCCTGGGACAAAATCTAATTTGTTTCAGTTTAGGGGTCCTTGACGTGAAAAAGACAGAATTTAGGCTACTAGACTTTAACAATAGTTGGGATTAGGCAAATTGAATGAACACATTACTTTTACAATGTATTTTCACAACAGTTTCAACGCTTTCCATCACAGAACATCACATCTCTTTACTTTGTAAATAAAAGTAAAGTCCCAGTCGTATTTATCAACTCGTGGAGTCGCGCAGGTGCTGCTCATAAAACAGCGTCCATATTTCCCAGGACACTTGAAGACAACAGTATTTATTCATCGTTGACAGCTGCAGGAGTTGATGTGATGACGTCTTCCCTCCTGGATCGAGAGGATTCAACCGAACTTTTCTCACAGTCACAGCTGCGTCAAGCTCCACAGAGACACCCAGAGTAAAACCGGAAGTCCAATGACTTGCCTACAAAATTAGTGTAGCCAAGTCATAAATAAGACAGACATGGAGTTAGTCTGCGATGAATTGTTTATCTGTGTCTAAAAAATAAAATAGACATTTACCTGTAGGTAACAAGTGGGAAAAGTAGGTGTGCAGTGTGGGACAATGCCTCTGAAAAAAAAAAAAAAAACGTGTCCACCAACTATTGTCGACCACCTCCAACAGTGCGGATTCACCTTGAATTGGTACATATAGTCTATGCCAAGGTTCTCCAAACTTTTTCACATCAAGGACCCCTACACTGACACAAATTAGACCACGGACCACCATTTGATAAGATTGTGTCCCAGGGTCCCCCATCTGATAGGATTTTTGCTTTTAGATGTTATTACAGAAATGTATGAAACCCATGACCAAAATAGTAATTAATTCTGTCATTGTGTTACTTATGGATGGTACGGAGCCCCCCTAGACCCCTAGGAGAAAATTGTATTAACTAGTTCCCTCAAGTTAGAAACTCGTTCCCTCAAGTTAGGAACTCGTTCCTAACTTGAGGGAACGAGTTAATCACATTTTCTTCTAGGGGTCTAGGGGTCTAGGGAGACTCTTTAGGATGGAATTATAGTAAAAATAAAATAAAAAAAATATTCCCCTTTTTGCTGGGGACCCCTGTCACCCCCTCAAGGACCCCCTGGGGGTCCCCGGACCCCACTCTGGGAACCACTGCTCTAGGCTATTGTTTGTGGTGCAGCAGATTGTAATTCACACATTTGCATTCTTCTTCCTCCCACTCCCCTTTTGACTTAAAATGAGAATTTTGGTGTTTCCAAACTTCAGTGACAGGTGATTTATCTGTATAGACCCAGATAAAAAAGACACAGAATACATACCATCTGCAGTTAAAGCTGCAGTGGGTAGAAATGGAGCAAATATGATGAAAAAAAGGTTATTTTTATAAAACGGTCCACTATATCCTGTCAGGAACGCGCTCTCTCTGAAATGACCTGTGATTGGCCAAAGTTTACCGTCATGGGCTAGATTTTTTAAAGCCTGAAAACAGAGCCATGACGAGGTGCAGAAGTCTAGTTATCTCTCAGAACACTTGAATTACAATATGCTGAAAGGTTATTATGGAATTTTTGCCCAATGATGCCAAAAATATACTACTACTACCTACTGGCACTTTAATGAAAAGACAGTTGCCTTTAAAGCTGCAGTGCGCGATATTGGCGCAAATATGATTTAAAAAAGTTATTTTTAGAAAACGGCCGCTATAGCGTGACAGTAGTACATGAAACAGGTAACCTGAAAAAAATCATGTTCCTCTGTGTCCTACTGTGTCCTCCGGTGCTCCTAACGGCATCTGAAGGATTTCACTTACCGGAGGAAAACAAGGTCCGCTGCCAGCTGCAGTCTATGAGAGCCGGCTGTCAATCACTCGCGCACTCTGACCAAACGGTCAAACTAGGCAGCGCTGATCAGATATGAATCAATATTCTGTTACTGTAATGCCTATTTCTCACCTCAAGTGTTCTCAGAATCATCTTGTAGTGTACTGTTTAGCTGTAAAATGAGAAAGTTTGTGAGGCAGCCGGCATTGTAAAATCTGTTGAAGGAAGCCAAGTTCTGGTCACATGACCGGAGCACAGCCAATAGGAACCGCTCACTCTCTCTGAAATGACCTGTGATTGATCAAAATCTGCCGTCACGGGCTAGATTTTTCTAAAGCCTGAAAACAGAGACATGAGGAGGAGCAGAAGTCTAGTTTTCTCTCAGACCACTTGAATTACAATATGCTGAAAGGTTATTATGGAATTTTTGCCAAATTATGCCAAAAAATTGTTGCCAACTGTCACTTTAACTTGAAACGTGTTTGTGGTTATCAAAGGTTTTATTTTGATAGTTTTAACCGGAAGTCATATATTTCCATGCTGACTTGACACCAGCTAATGTCCTGAGTAGGAGGGCGAGGAGTGTTCTGCTTTACTCTTCTCTAGTCTGTGGACACTCTCTTTGTTGTTGTGTGTAGCAATTAGTGTAGCGGACGCGTTCTATGCTTCATAAAAGTCCATTTGATCTAATAAGTGAGCAATAACTGGCTGTGGACTCCGACGCGTGGACTTATTCAGGCTGCTAACCTCTCCCGGTTTGAACGATGCGAGCGAGAGGACTCGGGAATTTATTTGTTTTTCATTTTATCGAAAGGAAAATGAGGAAAGAACACGAGTTTTGCTCATCATTTTAAACTACGAGAGGTAAGTCACGAGACATACAGTTTATGCATCTTCCCATGTGGTGTTATGGTTATAGTGTTGTTCTGATATCTTGTCACACAACTCGTTAGTGTCTTTTCTCTCCTCTGCATGAGTTAAAGCATTTAGCTGCATTCAGTAATTAGCTTAACATGACCTAGTGGCTGACCATAAAATGAGTAAGTTAGCTCAGCAAACGTTATATTTAATAGTTATTAGTTATATTTAATACTAAATGTAAGTATAAAGCATATTTCTGTATCAATAAGTCCTGTTGTTTAATTCGGCCTACCTACAATAGTTTAAAATGTGCTTTTTAGTGCAATATACATGTTCAGAGTTAACGAACACGTATCTCCTGTATCCTCTAACAGACAGCTGAAGAAGTTTAACCTGGTGGTGAGCAGTGTAAACCAGTTAACTCACTTTACTTTAGCTTATTTTGCCTTTTTGTTACGGCCGAATAACAGAGTAGATCTTAATGAGTCAGGGGAGCGAAGGAGTTTCATTTCTATGAAACAAGGCTTTGCAATGAGGAAGAATATTTTAAATTTCGATAGTTTTGAAGGGAGTCTGGCGATATGTTTTCTTCACAACAGAACAAGGGCACTTTTTTTCCCTCCTCCTGCATCTATTGCCATTTTATGATTATCTACATACGTTAAACAGCAATACCAGGAACTTAACTAATTCATGTTGCAGAGTTGGCTAAGGTCTATGAACCTTAATGCAGAAAGTACAGCTACTATATGGAAATCTTCTGCAGGTGTTGTCAAATTTAGGAAAAGCAGTTGAGTTAATGAATAACTGACTATAACTGAAAGCATCTGAAATGTATATACCACTAATCTCGTCAGAGAAAAGGGTCAATTTTACTTTTAATTTTGTGCTAAACTCTTCAGTTTGATGACACAAAATTTATGTCAATTTTTTTTTATATCAAAGCTGTCTTGGTCTGAGATTATGAGAGAATTTGAAACCATTTTAAGCACAGTGGTATCCACAACAAATGATCGAACTTGTGTTGTTAAAGTGGTCTATCACTCTCTCACCTGTGCTGTCAAAATGTATGTTTGGTTGCACACAAACTGTGGCTGGTGATGGATCAGTCATTTTCAGGCACTTAATCTTGATGTGTCCTTTTATGCTGGCACTTGGTAAACCCACATTTTTCTTTTATTATAGCTTTAACTGTCACTGTAGATGGTGAACCACAGTCGTACAACACCTCACCTACAACATGTTGTGTCATGCCGCCCTTCGTTGGGAGGGCGTTTTGTGGTGCTTTTGAAGGTGCAATTAGGTTTGATTTAGCTGCGAAGTGATGACGGAGTACTTCACCTTCATTGGTCCCCTGTCTGGTTTCTGCGTCGATGAGTCAGTGAGTTTCACTGGAAAATACTTTTTTCTGCAGAGTTGACAGCCTAATAAATGTCAGTGAAGTTCATTTTGACCCTCTGGCTCTGTCACTTGATATCACAGCACCTTATAGCGCGCCTCACTGGCCAATGCCATGGGAAAGGAGGAACTGACAACTTTAGACATGTTTGTAAATGTTACTGTACCCGGTGGTATATTTCTGTGTTTACTGTGTTTCAGAGACGATGTTTGATTACCATCAGAGAGTTTGAATATAGATGATCCAAACATAGCTCCAACCAGTGGTTTCAACTGGGTGCAAATCTCCCTGCACCATAATTATGGACAGTCGGCTGATCCTTCTTCCTGCAGCTCAGGATGTGCAACTCATGCCTTCCTGTACAACATACCGCACACAGACAAATAATGCAAGTGGGTCAGTTTGCGAGTCGCATTGTCATCGCGTGGTCTGGCAATGATCGAGCAGCATTCCAGCGCACACACATACATTTGATTTAGGTCAAAGTCGAACAAAGGCATCACTTGCAAAACTGACTGACCGACTGTCTCTGGTTAAATTTATTCCCCGACCCCCTTCTTGTACAGCTCTGCAGGAATGCAGCTCATAGAGTTATTATGATCATGAGCTGTGCAGTGGAATTTTACCATGTCTCCCCTTCTCCACATTTCTCTCAGCCTCGGTCCTAATGTGCAACGTGTCCAAATGGTTTGGTTCCAGCAAGCCAGGAGCTGCAGTACAAGAGTGTACAGTGACCGCATTGATGTCGACTCAGGGATTATGAGTCGGGGTGGATGCCGCTGCAGAACTTTACATTAAGTCTCAGTGTTTGATAGCATCTGGTGAGAGTGATCAAGACCACAGATCATAGCTCTATACCATACATATTCTAATCCTAGCACAGAGGCATCAGTTAATCCGGGTCTACAGTCCTGTATGTTTTTATCTTGCGTCTGATAAATAGCTCAACCATTTGAGGAGGTTTTATTACACTGTGTAGAAAGGTGTGGTTAAAGTGTTTTCCATCATTCACTTAATTGTCTCTGTCTCTGAGAATCATGTGTTTTCTTGCCTCTAAAGCTCTTTGAAATCACATACAATGTGCAATCTTCCCACTCATCTGAAAGAAAGCTTTGCAAGAATAGATTTAATGCTTTGCTGTATCATTGGCATTTTGTATTTGTCCTGCTATGTGGTTAAGGACGACATCTACAGAGAATACAGAATTCCCCTGGGGCTAGAGGAGGGTGTTGAGGCAGTTCAAGACACACAGCAGCAGAAATCTGCGGGAACCTTGTTCCTGTCACTGTCTTTCCTCATTCTCTTACTGGATTTATTTTTGGAAACCCACCTTGACAGGAGCCCATCCTTCCTGACCTTCTTTCCGTCCCTTCCTTCAAGTTGTAGTAGACTGCTTCAGATGTGCGCTGTTTCAAATGTAACTGTGTCCTCCTGTGCTGCCTCAGTATCCCTTTGACCCTGCCGTGTGCTGTCTGGACTTGTTTTTAAGTACAGTGATTGATGAGTAATCTTTGTGTCTTGTCTTCTTTTTAGGTTGTTTACAAGAGGAGACAAGGAGGAAATGACACTCTGCTAGAACAATAAGACGCACAAAGGATCAGTTACAACCATAAACCTCGTGGCGCTCCTGCTTTTACTCATCATTTCTGGATTAATTGGCAACAGATTACGTGGCTTTGCCTGTCCGTCATTGTGAGGAAATCCCTGATGCATTCGCTTGCCCCCTCTCAACATGCTGGCTCTGAGGCTGGAGCAGGGCAGGCGAGGGGGTGGTGAAGTTGATCGTCTGCAGAAAGGGGCCACTGTGGCTCGGCAGGGCCGCCAGTCAGGGAGGCCCCCCTCTCACGAGCAGGGCATCAGCAACATCAGGGAGAAGATCTCCCAGTGGGAAGGTCGCAGCCAGGATGCCGGGGTGAAGGCACATCCTCCGACTGTATCCCGAACTCTGTCTGGCAATGTCCTGGGCAACGGATGTTCCAATGAGGGGTCGAGAGGGGGGCTTCACACAAGACCTAGCTTCTCACAATCTAAGAGTTTGGACTTAGATTATCGGGAATCCTCAGCACAAGCAGGACATGGTGTGGTTGGTAGGAAGTCAGAACCTCTGCTGAAATGTTCCACTGAATTTTCAACCACAACCCCAGGAAATAAACCACTTTCAACACAAATGTTTGCGTCTCCCAAAGTGGAGGCTAACTCTACAGGTAAACGAATCTTCACTGCCAATGGCGACCAAAAAACGGATCGTATCTTGGATGTTGAAGTAGTTTCTAAACTTCTACCTCTGTCAGCCGATTACCAAGATGACAACATGCCTGCTGGAAACTTCTACACTTCCCGGGGTTTCTGGCGTAAGCTGGAGGGGGACAGGCTGCTCTGGGAGAAAGGCAGGGAGTCTTCAGGTGAAGCTCAGCCTCCTCCCAAACCTCTGCGGACATTCCAGTATCGGGGAGCCAACAACAACATCACGGGGCACGCCGTGCGACGGGACAGCAGATCCCCTCATAGGAACCACTCCAATGTGAGGAGTAGGAGGGTAGCCCACCCACCTAGCTTCCCACCTCCTCCATGTCCCGTAGCAAAGACTAATGGGCTTTCAAGGCATAAAAAGAACAGGTGAGTCAATGCACTAAAACCACAGCACAAATAACTCTTAAAAACTTTAAAAAAAATTGAAAGGGGATGAAATTTCTTGCAGTGGATCTGAATCATGTTTTTGAAGAAAACAGCTCCTGCTGATAGAATAAGGAAATTCACAAATGCACATTAAACATTCAGCTTTAGTCTCTGGCTAAAACAGAGATTTTATTGAATATCAGCAGTCTTGTGGAGGATACTGAGTCTAATTGTTGGCTGGGGTCCGAGGTGTGATGTCATATGATATCTGGCAGCATTGTTCTCTATTGTCTGGATGTGGCCTAGTTCCTCAGCGGCCACAGGTCCAGGGTCATTATCTACAGGCACGAACACACACCCTCTCACACTCACCGTCTCTCATTAAATGAAGGCTAAGCAAAACAAAACACAACTTGTAACCCATGTATACATTTAGATCAGGACTTACTAGGTTCTCTGTAACTGTCTGTCATGTCCTGGTGTTGTCTGTCATTATCATCTAAACACTGTCCAGGAGTTGTTGAAAGAATATAATAATAAAATGCAAAGATATAATTAAGATAATAATTTGAACGGAACAAAAAGTCAGCCTGGTAGTAATAAAGTGAATTGACTTTTTTCTTGCTCATCAGTTAACAGTCATTGAACTCCGTTAATCATACTACTCATGAAGAGTAGGGGCCGGTTTATTGGAATTAGGGCTGTCAATTGATTACAATATTTATTCTCAATTAATCACATGATTGTCCATAGCTAATCGCGATTAATCGCAAATTAATCACACATTTTTTTATCTGTTCAAAAAGGACATTAAAGGGAGATTTGTTAAGTATTTACTACTCTTATCAACATGGGAGTGGGCAAATATAATGCTTTATGCAAATGTATGTATATATTTATTATTGGAAATCAATTAACAACACAAAACAATGACAAATATTGTCCAGAAACCCTCACAGGTACTGCATTTAGCATAAAAAATATGCTCAAAGCATAACATGGCAAACTGCAGCCCAACAGGCAACAACAGCTGTCAGTGTGTCAGTGTGCTGACTTGACTATGACTTGCCCCAAAACTGCATGTGATTATCATAAAGTGGGCATGTCTGTAAAGGGGAGACTCGTGGGTACCCATAGAACCCATTTTCATTCACATATCTTGAGGTCAGAGGTCAAGGGACCCCTTTGAAAGTGGCCATGCCAGTTTTTCCTCACCAAAATTTAGCATAAGTTTGGAGCGTTATTTCGCCTCCTTCACGACAAGCTAGTATGAGATGGTTGGTACAAATGGATTCCTTAATAATAATAATTAATAATAATACATTTTATTTATATAGCGCTTTTCTAAAAACTCAAAGACACTTTACATAGATAAAAGATCATAAAAACAAGGACATCATAAAAATATAAAACACACAGTATTAATTACACAGTAAAAGCAGTTGTAAAAAGGTGAGTTTTGATGAGTGATTTGAAGGTGGACAGGTTGGTGCAGTCTCTGATGGGTTTGGGGAGTGAGTTCCAGAGGGAGGGGGCGGCAATGGCAAATGCTCTGTCGCCCCAGGTCCGGTGCTTGGTTCGGAGTGGTATGGACAGGAGGTTGGCATCAGAGGAACGGAGGGAGCGGGAAGGAGTGTGATGGTGGAGCAGATCTGTGAGGTAGGGGGGGGCCTGGTTATGGAGGGCTTTGTGGGTGAGGAGAAGGAGTTTGAACTGGATGCGTTGAGGGACAGGGAGCCAGTGGAGGTTCTGGAGGACAGGGGTGATGTGATCGCGGGACCGGGAATGGGTGAGCAGACGGGCAGCAGAGTTCTGAATGTACTGAAGTTTATTGAGGACTTTGGATGTTGAGCCGTAGAGGATGCTGTTGCAGTAATCGATTCTGGAGGTGATGAAAGCGTGGATGAGAGTTTCGGCAGCAGAGAAGGAGAGTGATGGGCGGAGACGGGCAATATTCCTGAGGTGGAAAAAGGCAGTCCTGGTGATGTGGTTGACGTGGTGTTCGAAGGAGAGGTGGCTTTCGAAGATGACTCCAAGGTTGCGGATGTGAGGGGAAGGGGACAGAGTGGAGTTGTCAATGGTGAGGCGGAAGTTGTGAGTGGATTTGGTGAGTGATTTTGGGCCGATGATGATCATGTCAGATTTGTCACAGTTGAGTTTCAGAAAGTTGATTTGCATCCATGATTTAATGTCAGTGAGGCAGTTGGTCAGAGTGGATTAAGTTTTCTAGTTTCAGATGACGCCAGTATCACTCTAGCTTTAAAACTGAGCCCGCTACAGCCTAAAAATCGCAAGTTGTGTTTATGCATTTTTGACACGAATTTGCGTTAACATGTTATCGCGTTAGCTTTGACCGCCCTAATTGGAATATAACCTTTTAATTGGGGAAACTCCCCAAATGGTAATAATAGTTGGCCAAATTATCACAGCATGATACGATTTTTATCCACCCAATTAAATAAAAAGTAGCCCAATCTGGCAACACTGCACCTACAGTAATGATTAAAAACCCTAATTGTGGTACATTGTTGTAAATATACACATTTTTATTGTTTAGTTTATGTCAATAACTTGTCTCTCACCTACAGTCTTCCTGCCATATTTGCACGCAGTTCTACAGGGCTCCTTGTTTACCAACTTCAGAGGAAGCCATTAGCTGTCATTCATTCTTATGCATTATGAAATCCCTCCATGGGGCTCGGTATTCCATCACACTGATCCATGAATCACGCAGCGGTCTCTGTTTCGACACTTGTGTGCATTACAAAAGCAACTAAAATCAAGTACATGTAAAAACAAAATGTAACCATATAAAACTTGTACTGAACTGCACTAGATAATAGTAAAGAAGCTCTAACTAAATGAAGCTGTGTCTTCATTTTTTCCCACTTTTCAGTGGAGGAAAATTGAGACCTAATTTTTACTATGACAGCTGACATTGTCATATTGCTAACTGCTATCTCTGTCTAATTCCTGTCATAGTCTTTTTCCTTGTTTTACTTTTACGCTCAGTCATTTCCTTTTATGACAGTTTATCACACTCTCTCTGTCTAGCTGTGTTTGATATCAACATAAGGAATTTTGTGGTGGGACGCTGACTAAACATAAGACAACAGAGTGAACAATAGTATGGTGGCTATCTTTAGGACAGCAGCCAGGCTCCTCTTTTTCACTGCCTTCCCTTCCCTACCCGCCACAGGAAGTCCTTTGAGTACGAGGATGCGGCGCGTCTGACGGCGAAACCAGGAACGCTGGGAGGCCAGGATAGACACTCAGCCCTTTACCATGCCTACTCTGATGACAATATTTACGAAGACATCGTTTGTAAGTCGAACTCCTTGTGTCATATAAACAGAGACATTGTGGAGCTTTTGATCATTACACTGACTGTCTGGCTGTCATGTATTTTAAACCGCTTAACTTAGCACTGTTTTTGTGTTTATAAAGAGACAAAGACAGGAAGTCATAAAGACCGTTGGGGGCCTGTCATTGGTTTAACTTACAGTTCCGATACCCCATTTAAAACTTCTTATATTACCATAACAGAGCCTGTTAAAGAGTGATGCTGTTCAGGGACCAGTGAACTAATCAGGAAAAATCATTAAGAACATTTGGGAAAAATGCCTACAAAATGCGCCTGTTTCCTGCTCCTGGTTTCCCACAGATCTTACAGTTTCTGGAATATTGGGACATTTGTAATAAATCAGGACAGGTAGCAAAAAACATTGCTTTTTAGACTTCTGCATCAGCTGTTGCAGTTAAGTAACCTCCAATGGTAGAAATTAGATACATGGTGGTACTGCAGTGAAGTGAAAAGTATCTAGAGATGCAACGATTAATTGGTCGACAGAAAATGAATGGGCAACTACCAAACTATTTTGATAATCAATTCATTGTTTTAGTCATTTTTCAAGCCAAAATGCCCAAAAATATCTGGTTGCAGCTTCTCACATGTGCTTTTCTTTGTTATATCTGATATTAAAGTGAATATCTTTAGGGTTTGGACTGTTGGTGGAATAGAACAAGCTATTTTTAGTACATCACCTTGGTCGCTGCAAAATTATACATGGTGTCTTTTAATATGTTCATATTTTTTGGACAAATCGATTAATCAAGAAAATAATTAACTAATTCATTGATACAGGGTTCCTACGCAGTATGGAATTTGATTTTAAGTATGGAAATATAGAAAAGAGAGTATTGAAAAACATTTCTCTTTCCAGTCTATTGCCCCTTTTCTGTTTTCTAAAATATAACATTCATTGAAAGAAGTAGGCTATGGCTTGCGACTGAACGCACTCTCCTACGTAGAGCTGCCTCTACGCCTGTACGTCACAGCCAGGGCCGGCGCGTCCATATAGGCGATCTAGGCAATTTCCGAAGGCGGCGAAATGTGGGCCAAATATTAATTATGAGCAAAATAATAATTATAAAAAGTAACCAAAAACTGGAGGCAGACAGCACAGAGCTGAAGGCTGCCTGTCAGACTGGGACATCCAGCGGCCCCTCCTAATTTGGACTGATCCTCATTTTGGTTGAATCTGATTGGCTCAGTCATTTACATCGTGAACGTGAAGAACTGTGACTAGTGTTCCAGCTCACCTCAGCTTGCCTGGCCAGTCTTGTTTTGATGCAGTGCAGTGGTGACATGCTTATACAAACTGAGGAGGTGTCGTCCGTTATGAAGTGTGTTGAAGGTCTTCAGCATCATCAGATTCTCTTTATACAACAAAACCTGTATTAGTGTTAAAATTTCTGCCCAGAATTTTTCGGTGCTCGCTTAAAAGACCTCTCCATCTCAAAGTCTCAGGATGGATTTCTGTCCCAGTCTGTCCCTGTTGCTAATAGAGGGGTGGCATTATTGTTTTTCACCTAGCGTGGCATTGCCCCAAGTGCAAGATGTTTGACACTGGAATGTCGTCTAACTTTCTGCGTAGGGCTGTGGACTGAACGGCCACAATGGGTGAATGCAAGTTTTTTGAGGGCTAGCTGTACAATCCCAAATACAAAGCCTGGTTGGTTAATAATTCTAAATGGGAAAAGAGAGCTGGATGCAAACTTAACCATGGGTTGAGGCGCCAAAGCACTCACAGCATCCTCCCTGAAAATCTACCAAGAAGTCTGGAAATTTGACTCTGGAAAAGTATGGAATTTTGAAATGGAAAATGTGTTGGAACCCTGTTAAAAATGAAAATAATCGTTAGTCACAGCCCTTTCTGTATCCATATTTATTGAAGTAGCCATGGAAATGATTAGGAATTAATATTCACTTGCTTATATATAAAGTATCTTCTTGAAAGCAAGCATTAAGTGTGGTGAGACTTTTCACTGATGAATTTTTGTGTCTTATCTTTCCCATCACTCTGTCTTCCCCCAGGTGAAGTGACCAGAGATAACCCCTATGAGGATGTCAAGCTATCTCCCATGTGTCTCCCTATTGGAAGGCCTCGCCCAAAGGTAATGGGGGATGTACCATTTATGCCTAGTTTTCACTCTACAGAAGTATCTTTCATTAGCTGTTAATGGGTGTATCAAATGGGCCCTGCCTAATCTGAGATTGTAAGGGAGGAAATATTGTAGTTTGATACAATGTAATTACCCAAAACTGAGTTTTGACTCCACACTTCTTGTCTTCCAGCTGCCTCCTAAACCCCTAGCGTTGCAAGGCTACGCTAGCAAAGTGGAAAGGAAGAGGTTCCAAACGACCACAGCATCTAAATCCACAACTCTTGCAGATACTCCCAAACCAGCGACACCCCGGCGCGCAAGCACTCAAAAAATCCAGAGGACGCCTGAGGTAAATGATATGTGGATTATGTCTTTAGTTTGGTTGACCTAGATGTTTTGTTTTTTTATATTGCCCTACAAACAAAGTGGTATGTACTCGTGGTATGTTGACTGGTGAATCACGTGTCATGCTGGGAAGAACAGAAGCGGGCGTGACTTGTTGAGCAGGAAGGAGAGGACACTGAAAGAAATAGATAGTGGTAAAGCGACGTACTGTATATGAATGCTTCATGAGAATTTTGGACATAACATTTCATATTTAATTCGAACATACGACTCATGGCAGTGGGAAGGTCGTGGTCATGGAGCAGCTTTAACGATAAGGTACAGTAATAAAAAGGTAGAGTAATAAGACAGAGGTATTAACATGACCCACATTACACTCGTGCTGTGTGTACCAGCAGGTTTGACAAATGCCGATCGAGGTTATTTCCGGACGGCATTTTACCAAGATGTCTTCGTTGACCTGTTTCTTTTCCATGAAATAACTTTTAAATAACAGCTAGTTTAGAGCAGGGGTTTTCAAAGTCTGACACTAGGGGCCTCTCCTCAGACCTTACTTTAATTGCTTATAGGGCTGCAACTAACGATTATTTTCATTGTCGATTAATATGGTGATTATTTTCTCAGTTAATCGATTAGTTGTTTGGTCTATAAAATGTCAGTAAATAGTGAAAAATGTCGATCAGTGTTTCCCAAAGCCCAAGATGACGTCCTCAAATGTCTTGTTTTGTTCTTATAACTCAAAGATATTCAGTTTACTGTCATAGAGGAGTAAAGAAACCAGAAAATATTCACATTTAAGGAGCTCGAGTCAGAGAATTTTTACTTTTTTTTCTCTAAAAATTACTGAAACTGATTAATTGATTATCAAAATAGTTGGCGGATTAATTTGATTTAATCAATTAATCGTTTTCAGATTTACTTGCTTAGATTCGCTCAATTCCTGGATGCCTATGGGATCATGATTATGTTATTTGATCCCATAGACACTCAACAATTGAACCAAGATAGTCTAATATTTCTGTTTAACATAACTTCAGACAACAGCAAATACATAAAAAAGGTCTGTCCTACGGCATTTATTAGTTTCTATCTATGGGAAAACAGTAAAATTCCCCAAAACTTCTGTATCTCTTTAACCAAATCACTAGGGCTGTCTACAAGATTTAATTGCGATTAATTGCATGATTGTCCATAGTTAATCGAGATTAATCGCAAATGAATCACAGTTTTTTTTTCTGTTCAAAATGTACCTTAAAGGGAGATTTGTCAAGTATTTAATACTCTTATCAACATGGGAGTGAGCAAATATGCTGCTTTATTCAAATGTATGTATATATTTATTATTGGAAATCAATTAACAACACAAAACAATGACAAATATTGTCCAGAAACCCTCACAGGTACTGCATTTAGCATAAAAAGTATGCTCAGATCATAACATGGCAAACTGCAGCCCAACAGGCAACAACAGCTGTCAGTGTGTCAGTGTGCTGACTTGACTATGACTTGCCCCAAACTGCATGTGATTATCATAAAGTGGGCATGTCTGTAAAGGGGAGACTTCGTGGGTACCCATAGAACCCATTTTCATTGACATATCTTGAGGTCAGAGGTCAAGGGACCCCTTTGCAACAGGTCAGTTTTTCCTCACCAAAATTTAGCGCAAGTCTGGAGCGTTATTTAGCCTCCAACACAACCTAGCCTCCAGTACAACCAAAATATCGCAGGTTGCGTTAATGCGTTAAAGAAATTAGTGGTGTTAAAACAAATTTACGTTAACGCGTTATTATCACCTTAACTTTGACAGCCCTAATAATATAACATAACATTTAGTTATGTTATACTGTCCTTGAACTCTTTTAGATCACATCTTTTACAAAGATTTTAAAACAATGAAAATGGGCACAAACATAATAACACCTCATTATGTATTTTTCTGCTCAACAATGGTACCATTATCTTAGTAGGGGCATTTTACTTCCTTTCCCTACACTGTCAAACAAGTTTGCCTCCTCAACTGGCAGTGTGTTGTGTGTCCTCTTAGATATAAGTTTCGGCTTCCTGTTTGTGTGTTGAGCCTGTGTATCAATGCAGGGCCTTAGTTGACTTGAGTCCACTACCAAATACTCAACTGTGTTCTTTCAGGGCATCAACAGAAGAATGCAGGAATGTAAGGATAAAAAAATGCTGAAAATCTATAATATAATTATGTGCTTAGTGGCTGTTATAGCATGATTCCCTGTAATCATGATTCTATAATGGCTGTGAAATTACGGGGCTGACAAGTACCTTTGTGTGTTCTACTACACAGTATGTCAACAAGATTGAGACCATCTTTGACGACAAGCGAGGGAGGAAGAGAATAAAGAACCAGGGACTCTTACTGCGAGGTAACACACACGCACACACGCACACGCACACACACACACACACACACACACACAGACTGTCACAGAGGCCCAAATGTCACTCACATCAACACTTCAATAAGATTAAGTCGAGCCTCTTGGTGGAAATACCCAGCTTTTGATGGTACACACAAGGCCAGCTGCAGCAGGCGAGGCCGCTGATTATGAAACAGAGGCTGACTGTCTGCATCTGATTATGGCTTCTCTCAAGCTTTTTCCATTCCTCTGCTTCTCCCTAATCTCTCTCTCCTCTAATTCATATCAACAGAGGAGACCAGTGGGACAGAGAGCGACGCCGAGGACAACACCAAAGGTATCACCATAGAGTTAATGTGTCTGTAATGTCCCTTTTATGGTAAATCTGTTTTTTCAGGTTCAAGTTTAGAACAGCTTACTTATGAAGTGAGAAATCCTAGTTCTGTCAGTCAGTTTTTATTATCGACACTCCCACCTATAAACATCATTTGCATCACATCATCTGCATTTCTCTGTTTTATAGTCTTCAGCCATGCTAGCAGCTATTGTGAGGCTGTACTCGGGCACAGAGGTGCTTTGGTCTAAATGCCAGCATTAGCATGTTGATATGCTCTAAATGAAAATGATAACATATACTGATGTTTACTAGGAAATATTTGCCAGGTTCACCATCTTTTAGCGTGTGAGCATGCTAACATTTCCTAATTAGCAATAAGTATAGCACAGTAGTACAGTACAGCTAGTTTGGCAGGTATTTGGTAACCAAAGTGTTGGACAGAATGAAACTTTGAACTGGTGATGGCTCTAGAGCAGGGGTCTCCAACCTTTTTTCCTCTGAGAGCTAATTTGACAAAATGAAAGTGGCTGTGAGCTAGTCAGAGCACCAAATTGTACATCGCCAATAGCAGACATTTAACGTTTCAGCCACCGCAGTCATCGTCTCTATTACAATCCCGCCATAGGCGAAAGGCTTTTTGTGTTTCATTAGGATGTGCACCACTAAACGAAGCCTCTGTTGCTGCGTTGGCCTTCTTCATCAATTTGGTTAACAGAGTCTGTTGTCTTTTAAGTGTCGTTTTCAGTTGCTTTACCTTCTCTGTTTGTAGAATGCTACCAGCCGGAAAGATTAGATAGAAATTTAAACAGGTTTACTAAGTGAATTTTTGTTAGCAAATTTGTGTACGTATTCTTTGAACCTTTAGTGAGCCACTCAGAAACGGGTAGCGAGCTACTTGTTGGAGACCCCTGTTCTAGATTCACCAAAGTTATTACATTTCATCCTCTGGGAACATCTGTCTGTACCAGATTTTATGTAAATCCATCTAATACATTGTGATGGCCCTTAGGCCTCAAGACCAATTTCTGGGGAGTTGCTCAATAGGAGTGATGGCTTACACCTGGTGTGACTGCTCAGCCATATACAGTATATGGGTGCCTGAGCAGTCAGTCTCTCTCCTCTCTATTTAGTTTGGTTGGACTTTGGTTGGTTGTGTTCTTACACCTATACATGTTCACACATCCACACACTACACACATTACTGATGAATGGACTGCACGCTTAATTTAGCTTCCTTAAAGGTGCTAAATTCAATATTCAGAGCATTAATATAGCAGGAAACAACTATTTGCTATGTAAAGTTATAGAGGAGTAATGTCTACCTGAGCAGAGAATGAAGTCACTCTCCCTCTGTGTGTGTTGTAATCCGAGCTTCTCCTTGCTTTGTTGACATCGCCGGGCCGGCCGCAAGTGTTTTCAGTGCATGTGAGCATGCCCCACTGGCTAGCTCATGGCCGCCGCTCTGCACTATACTCATACAGCGGTTACAGTCCTGACCAACGGCGTCGTTGCAGAAGCGTAGCACCCACCCTCCGGTTCCCCTCAGGTTAACACTGTTATTTCTGTCAGCACTTTTGCCGTTGTTTGCACTGTTAGCACTATTAGCTGCGAGCTGCCGACTTGCCGTCGCCATGTTGAGAGCCGTTGAGAGGCAATAGAAATGCTCCCAATCCCGTTTTTAGCACTTTTAAACTCTTTACTTTAAAGAGTCATGTGTAGTCACCATATTTTGCCCTTCCTTTGAGCCGGGTCGTGACACAATATTTGTCAAGATTGTCAGTTTTCTGGGTTCTGCGCAAGGTTTCTACCCGCTAAAGGGGAGTTTTTCCTTGCCATTGTCGCATAACAATGCATGCTCGTGGGTGATCTCTTGTTGGGTCTCTTAATTATAGAGTATGGTCTAGACCTGCTCTATAAGAAAAGTGTCTCGAGACAACTTCTGTTATGATTTGACGCTATGTAACAATAAATTGAAATTGAAGATGTATTGGTCTGGACCAGAGTGGTCGACTGACCGACATTGCCATCCTTAAAGCCAAGAGGCTTATGGGAAATGTTGCTTTAACTTTGAGAAAATACTGCTGTAAGATACAGACTACCAGTTATCCATGACAATTGTTTTGGATACTGTGTAATCAGAGTTAACTTCACAATTATACTGTATGTTGATATTTAAAATGCCTCATATTGCCCCAGTGTGCTGGATGGGATGTGTCCCAGGACAAGCATTTACCATAAAGTCTCATTGTGTGGTGTCCAACAGGCTCCAGGAGATCAGTTTACGTCCAGTCTACACTGAAACGTCGGCCAGGCTACCGCACCCTGGAGAGAGACCTGATCCAGCTGCAGCAGCAGAAAGAGCAGCTTTTCCAGATCTTTGTGGTGGTGTCGCTGAGAAAAGGCTCCCTGGGAAACACCTACTCCCCTGAAATCACACAGCAGTTCCCCAAACTGGTCAGAAGGACCTTTAACATAACCCTTATCATAACCCTTCTTCTAGGCAAAGGACAGAACTGTAATTTGATCATAGTGCTTTAACTGAATGGCATTCTGTGCAATTTCATGTCCAAAATTTAATCTTGCTTGGCAAAATGAAAGGATGATGATTCCTATTTTAAGTGATGATGTTCATTTCAAGGGGAATTTCTCAGGTTTTCAGTAGTCATGAGATTTCCATATAAATTTGTATTTATATTTTAGCGACAAAAATATTGTCATGTTGTTGTCATGTTAAAGTTTGGCCAATTTTGTCTCAGGCACCTATATGGGAAAAAAGTAATTGTTTCTTGTTGATTTAGTTATTTAAAAATATTCGAGACAAGTAAACCTTGCGTCAGTCATTCTAAATATCTCATACTTAATTAAGATAAGTTCTATTAAATTATATTCTAATGCAATTAAATGACCACTGATTTCACCTGGGTCCCTCTGGAACCAGTTCAAGGAAGTTATTTGGAGAAGCCCTGCTGTAACTGGAGTCCCTCTGTTTCAGTTTGAGAAGTCATCCCGGCTGTCTAAAGAGGCGGAGGATCAGCTGAAGGTCATTCCCAAGTTCTGCTTCCCGGACTCACATGACTGGAAGCCCTCTGCACACATGCCAAGGTCAGCACATGCTCTACAGTAATATTGTTAATAGCATGCTAGATGTATACAGAAGTAACTGCATCCCAAAGGCTATGACAATGGCACAATGGTAACTACTGTATTATTTTTTTCATCTTTCATCATTTCCTTTATGTCAGTATTTTCTTTTGTTGTTTGTTATTGTACACACACCTTTCATGTGCTCTAATAAATGTTGTCTTTACTTTTCTTTCCTGTATAGTATTTAGCTAAGTTCTAGCACCGTAATTATCAGTCGTATTATGTTTAATACCCCCATTTCCTCTTTTCCTCTTTATATCCTCAGCTGTAACCCATAAATTGCTGCTGCAACAACTCAAATTCCCTACAGGGATAATTAAAATTTCAACTGATCTAATTAAATCTCTGAGTGCTGAGTGGCATTGGGCATTCTTTATTTTTTTATTTTTTTTACAACCGGTTATGGTTTATTGTTGTAATGTGGGTTATGATGTCAACTTCCACTGCCTCCCTGTCTTAAAAACACTCATCTGTGGTAGTGCAAAAAAACAAGACACAATGTCCTTTTACCTAGTTTCTATACGCTCTGCCTTTATATCTCCATAGAGTTAAAGCGGCAGTAGGCAGAATATTTTTGGCATCATTGGGCAAAAATTCCATAATAACCTTTAAGCATATTGTAATTCAAGTGTTCTGAGAGAAAACTAGACTTCTGCACCTCCTCATGGCTCTGTTTTTAGGCTTTAAAAAATCTCCCATGACGGGAGACTTTGGCTAATCACAGGTCATTTCAGAGAGAGAGCGTTCCTATTGGCTGTTCATTCAACGGAGGCAGCTGTCAATCACTCACGAACACTGATCCAATGGTCAAACTAGACAACGCTGATTAAATATGAATCAATATTCTGTTACTGTAATGCCTATTTCTCGCCTCAAATGTTTTCAGAAACATCTTGTAGTGTACTGTTTAGCTGTAAAATGAGAAAGTTTGCTCCGGCTGGTGGGCGGTGCTTGGTATTTCCTCAACTGATCTCAACGTGGCTGCCGGGTCACAAACTTTCTCATTTTACAGTTAAACAGTACACTACAAGATGTTTCTATAAAAGTTTTATGCGAGAAATAGAAATCACAGTAACAGAATATTGATTAATATTTGGTCGGCGCTGCCTAGTTTGACCGTTTGATCAGAGTTTGCGAGTGATTGACAGCTGCTCAGAGAAGGCAAGGCTCCAGCTCGGCTCTGATTGGTTGTTTTCCTCCGGTCTGTGAAATCTTGCAGATGCCATTAGGAGCACCGGAGGACACAGAGGAACATGATTTTTTTCAGATTGCCTGTCTCATACACTACTGTCAGGATATAGTGACCGTTTTATAAAAATAACTTTTTTTTATCATATTTGCTCCAACTTGCCTACGGCAGCTTTAACAGTCCTGACATTAATCAACCATATTGTTTTGTTGTTTGTTTGTTTGTTTTACTTTTTTAATGAAGTAATTCCCTAAAGATATTTTTCAATCTCTTTATTTCAGCTTTTATTCAAGGGCGTTTGTACAATGATGTTTATATGTTTATTAGGCAGTAATAAGTCAACTGAAGTAATTTCAATATCATATCCTGTGTCTATGTTGTGTTTACAGTGAGACCTTCTCCTTCGTCCTGACCGGAGAGGACGGCAGCCGCTGGTTTTGTTACTGCCGTAAGATCTTGGTGAGTTTGGATGTGTCAACATTTGCATCTGAGTCATTGACTCGAGCGCTTATGTGTTTGTGTGTGTGTGTGTGTGTGTGTGATGACATGGCAGCCCGCCACATGCTTACTCAACATCTCTGAGGAGATGTGAATCAGTATATGTGAATAACAGACCATAAACCACTTCTGAATCGATGACAGAGAGCAAGAAGAATTTCATCGTTTTCCCCTTTCTTTTGCCTCACCAGGAGAGCTGCTTTTAGGTCTTTTAAGACATTTTTCAAAACACACTTTTTAAGGTTGAATTTATGTGGTGTATCTGCCTTTTCTATTTTGTTTGTGGTTGTCCCTTTAAGCTCTCTTTAACTGTGTTCTGATGTGTCTATTCTATCTTTAGTGTAGACAGTTAGGCCAAAGCTAACATGAAGGGTTTTATTGGTAGATAAGCTCACCGCTACAATCATAAAAGTTTAGACTTTAGACTTTTTCTCTTCCAATCTACAAAGTTGAAAATACTATTAAACACATTAAAAGGGAAAATAAGCTCTTGATGAGAATCTGATTGTACTTTATATAGTTAAATGTAAGTATTTGACGTTTTTTGGCATAGTTCTCTCAGTTGTTACCTGCTTTATGACATATGAAACTGTGTTTGTCTTTAAGCCCATTGGAAAAGGAAAGATGCTTCCTGAGGTGCACTGTATTGTCAGCAAACTGGGCTGTTTCAACCTCTTTGCAAAGGTAAGGCAACTATACAATGCATCTGCTCCCTTGTGTCTGCCGATAGACAGCTTTGTAGGGAGATGAAAGGAGCTGGTTCAGCGGGAATCCTCTTGAAGTGTGTGAAAGCTGCTGCCTTGAAACTCCTTGTATGTATTACGATGGAATGAGGCTACTCTAGAAGATAATCCTGAGCAATCCCTGGGTGTGTTTTTATAAAAGAAATTGCATGCACGTAGCTGTGTGTCTGTCGCACCCATTTTCCAGTTGGCCGACTGAAATTTACAAACACTTAAGTGTGAATCTGGCCAGGAGGAAAACTTTGGCTCTGTTCTATTGTTTAGACTTTAAACAACACTACTTCTTTCAGGACACACAGTGATTCATCTGTCTCTGTCTGTCCAGATTTTAGAGGAGGTGGAGAGACGCAGGGAGATTTCCCCAGCGCTGGTTTACCCTTTTATGCGTAGCGTGATGGAGGCCCCTTTTCCAGCCCCTGGACGCACAGTCACAGTCAAGAGCTTCCTCCCGGGCTCTGGGAATGAGGTAACCCTGAAACCAAAAGAGGAAATGTTAATTAGTAGTTTTGTTCCTTCTAACCACGCCTTTCTGCACACTCAGAATGACTCAGAGTGGGAGGTTATCTGAGTAAACAATAGGGATAGCTATTTCAGCTTTGAAGGGTTCATGTCGGGACGGCTATATATAATAACAGTCAACAATAATCAATTTAGTCATTACTGTTTGCAGTAAGGACCCTTCCGAAAACTCAGAGGAAATGCTGCAAAAGCACTGCTTTGTTCTCTTTCAGCAGTTAGGTGGCTCTTAAGGGGATAGTTTGGGTGTTTTGAAGTGGGGTTGTATGAGGTACTTATCCATAGTCAGTGTATTACCTACAGTAGAAGACGGTCGGCACGCCCCCAGTTTGGAGAAACTTTGCTCCAGTAGATTGCGGTCGGCGTGCCCCCAGCTTGCAGAAGCAAACTGGGAGCACGCCGACCGTAATCTACTGTAAGTAATACTAGGGATGCACTGATCCGACCTTTTCTGTCCCGATACCTATACCTATACCTGGGCTTTGGGTATCAGCCGATGGTGTTTAATTAATAAGCTGTATGCCTCACTGTGTGGAAGTAACTCGGATCATTCTTTTATGTCTAAGGCAACATCAGACTTGACTTAAACATTGCTTTCTTAACATTGTAAAACAAAATGTAACAAATAAATACATAGATATAAAGCAAAAAGAGGTAGAGCAGGTCGTCCACCAATCGGAAGGTCGGTGGTTCGATCCCCGGCTCCTCCGGTTCACATGTCGAAGTGTCCTTGAACAAGATACTTACACCAAATTGCTCCTGAAGGCTGTGCCATCGGTGTGAATGAGTGTTTAGATTAGATCCTGATGGGCAGGTTGGCACCTTGTATAGCAGCCTCTGCCATCAGTGTATGAATGTGCGTGTGAATGGGTGAATGCTGACGTGTAGTGTAAAGACTAGAAAAGCGCTATATAAATACAAGTCCATTTACCAAATAATTGTTATATATTATTAAAATAATAAATCGTACACCAGCAACTTGGTGAAAAATCTTCAAAATGAACAGAAATTATAATTCAAGTGTAAACCCTTTTTAATGCAGCAACAAATTGGTCAAAACTTAAACAGGAATTAAAATTCCAGTATATAATGTATGAAGTATACAAACATAGATCTGAATTGATTAGATCTACCCCATTGTCACCGATACCCGATCCAGCTATTTGTGTTAGTGTCGGCCCGATATCCGATCCGATCCGGTATTAGTATCGGTGCATCCCCAGGTAATGCACCGACTATGGATAAGTACCTCATACAACCCTGCTTAAAAACACCTAATCTATCTCTTTAAGACGCCAACTTATGTTTCGACTTCTGTGGTTCTAAACTCCATCGTCCACCTGGATGTATCTAAAGAGTCTGTTTCTGTTTAACGTACAGCTTTCAGGCACTCACCCAACAGTCAGTGTGGAACAGCTAATGTAAACAACTGCAAGTTATACCGCTGTATTTACACTTAGCCTGGCTCCATGTGCTCTTGTTGCTCTGCCAGGTCCTGACTTTGTGTCGACCAGTGGACTCCAGACTGGAGCACGTGGACTTTGACAGTCTGCTGCAGTGTCTCAGTGTCGGGAATCTCCTGCAGGTGTTTGCCTCCATTCTGCTTGAGAGGAGGGTCATCTTCATCGCTGACAAACTCAGGTACTGATGCGGTAACACAAAACACTGCAGGGCCACTTAACTGTCGGTATATGTATAAGGATGATATACAGTACAAAAATACAAAAATAATGACGAAATCGGCAATTTAAAAAATTCTCCCCCTCCCCCTTGATGTGTCCCCCCTCTGTTCCTGCTTGATTACATCACACAGGCACAGTGCCAATGTCATTTATGTACCTTGGCCTCAATGCTGAGCTTTGGCAAAGTCTCAAGTGCAAGTCAAGTCAGGTTTATTTGTACAGCCGAGTATCACTTGCAGTGTCTCAGTGGGCTCTACAGAGCCACAACAATAACTGGTCCTGACCCATCCCAAGCTGGTTATTATTCAGCAGGACATTTCTCAGTTGAATAATAAACTTTAAATGTTGTCTTTATTTATTATATAATGTAAACTGTCATATATACATACAAATGCAGGCTACAAGAAAAGAATGTGCTGCAATTCCTTTTTGCATATCTGCCAACATACATAATGATACTGATAACAAGCCAATATCAACTTGATAATATCAACAATGTTAAACGCTGTGCTTAGATTGAGAATTATGTGAATGTTGTGATGGAGTCAGCAGCATGTTAAGGTAGTTTCGGTGCTACAGAGTGGTCTAAAACGGACTAAAAGGATTACTAATAGGGCTGTCAAAGTTAACGCGATAATAACATGTTAGCGCAAATTCGTTTTAACACCACTAATTTCTTTAATGCATTAACGTAGCTTGCAATTTGTGAAGAGTGAAGATACTGGCCTCATAGGAAACTAGAAAACCTAAGGAATCCATCGGTACCAACCATGTCATACTAGCTTGTTGCGAAGGAGGTTAAATAACGCTCCAAACTTACGCCAAATTTTGTCGAGGAAAAACTGGCATGGCCATTTTCAAAGGGGTCCCTTGACCTCTGACCTGAAAAACGTGTGATTAATTTTTGATTAATCACGATTAACTATGGACAATCATGCGATTAATCGTGATTAAATATTTTAATCGATTGACAGCCCTAGTTATTAGAAATATAATTATCTAGCAGTTGATTGGATTTATTAACATTTATTAAATGTAGATGATAAATTGGTTTAAAGTTATAAAAAATGGCAGGATTCAGAGTTGGCTTTTTGCTGAGGAGTATAATAACAGCAGTTTGTACAGGGACAAGGAGTGTTATCAGAACTAGTAGTAGTAGCTACTGCACTAAGAGTATAGATCAGTTGCATTTTAGGAGAACTCTTTGATACACAAGTACTGTTTGCTGAAAGTTCTTACTGTTGGTCACTTTGAAAATGTGCTGGAAAAGACTTATATCAGTGTGCCCACGCTAGATTCAAGGAGCTATGATTGATATCTTTGTGTCATATGATCTGTGTGAGAACTGAATAGAGTTTTTGTGCTTTAATCTTCTCTCTCCTCTGCTGTTCACTGCAGTGTGTTGTCTCGGTGTAGCCATGCAGTGCTGGCGCTGCTGTACCCCTTCACCTGGCAGCATACCTTTGTGCCTGTGCTACCGGCCAGCATGCTGGACATCAGCTGCTCCCCCACCCCATTCCTCATCGGGGTGCTGGCACCGTGCCTGCCACAGCTGCTGGACCTGCCCATCGAAGAGGTCGGTCAGAGTTCTGTTAAAATGTTTTCAAAGCATTGTCCAATTTGCCATTTAAATTGACTGGTCAGGCTGTGTAGAGGTTTTAGTGCCGTCTTTTGGCTATACATTTACTGCATAATGTGAATGAATCAGAACAGAACCAGTAAGGGCTCCACAGTAACTTCCACTGTGTGTCAATAGTAGTTGAGAAACACCCTCAAGAGACTGTAGCTCAGGCTCACCCCACCTTGTTGCGAAATAGTGAACTCTTGCAGTCTGTAACTGTCATTCTTCTGTCTTCCCAGGTGCTCATAGTGGATCTGTGTGCAGACAGGTTTGTCGTTCAGGTGTGTACACATAGCAGTGCATAAAGGGAATGATAGGTGTGGTCCCAGTGGGGAAACATGGCTGTGCCTACACTTGTCCCTTGTTTACATGCAGAATGTTTTAAGGGTGACAGATAAAAAATCCTGTTACACCCACAAGCGCTGCAGAGATGAAACTATATAGGATGCAAGCCAAGACCGCAATCCATGTCATGACGCGAACATGAAGGCTGTTTTGCAGCAGATTCAGAGCTGCAGAGTGTGTAGGATTTAGTGGCATCTAGCGGTGAGATTGCAGCCAACTGAATACCCCTCTGCTCATCCCTCCCTTCCTAAACATTTTGGAGAACTACAGTAGCCTTCAGGTAATGTAAAAAGCCAGTGTTTGGTTTGTCCAAACTTACTGTAGAAACATGGCGGAGCAACATAGCGAACTCCGTGAAGACGCTCCCTATGTAGATATGAAGGGCTCATTCTACACTAATGAAAACACAACGTTACTTATTTTCAGGTAATTATACACTAAAGAAAACATAGTTATGAATATTATACTGTATTACATTTCTGCTAATAGCTCCCCCGAAATCCAACACATTGGTCCTTTAATGATAAATGTGTTTGTTTTCTTTGGTTGTGTTTATATAAGGGCTGTCAATCGATTAAAATATTTAATCGCAAATTAATTGCACATTTTTTATCTGTTCAAAATGTTCCTTAAAGGGAGATTTGTCAAGTATTTAATACTCGTATCAACAATACTCTAATATGCTTGCTTTATGCAAATATAGATTTATATTTATTACTGGAAATCAATTAACAACACAAAACAATGACAAATATTGTCCAGAAACCCTCACAGGTACTGCATGTAGCATAAAAATATGCTCAATCAAACTGCAGCCCAACAGGCAACAACAGCTGTCAGTGCGTCAGTGTGCTGAATTGACTATGACTTGCCCCAAACTGCATGTGATTATCATAAAGTGGGCATGTCTGTAAAGGGGAGACTCGTGGGTACCCATAGAACCCATTTTAATTCACATATCTTGAGGTCAGAGGTCAAGGGACCCCTTTGAAAATGGCCATGACAGTTTTTCCTCGCCAAAATTTAGTGTAAGTTTGGAGCGTTATTTAGCCTCCTGCGCAACACGTTAGTATGACATGGTTGGTACCAATGGATTCATTAGGTTTTATAGTTTCATATAATAGCAGTATCATCACTGTAGCTTTAAAATTGAGCCCGCTACAACCTAAAAGTCAGAAGTTGTGTTAATGTATTAAAGAAATTAGTGGCTTTAAAATGAACTTGCGTTTACACATTATTATCGTGTTAACTTTGACAGCCCTAGTTTATATCTATGTCTGTCTTAATTTGACTGGGTTCCTATTTGACATTTGATTTAGCTTAATCTTTGTTCAGGCACAATCTCTCTTACAAGCTAATAGGACACACAGAGATTGACTTGCCACCCACTCCAACATTAGCTGTCTGATATACAGAACTCTAATTTCAATATTGCTGGTAGCTTCCCTCCTCAGCATGTGACAAAAATTACATCATTATTTGAATAAAAGTGCCAGGGATGATTTGACATACACAGTGTAGTCTGTATGGTATTTAGACGGCCTCACGCTTTCTGTTCTTTTGGCTCGTGGCACATTGGATTTGAAATGGGTCATTGTCCAAATACTTACAGATCGCCTTTAGTGTTGAACAGCAACACATCAGAACGCATTAGCTTTTTGATTTTTGTACAGCAGATTTAAATACATCTTCATGCACCACAGCACAAACCTAATTCCGAAACAAAAATGTACAGCTGTTAGTTCATCAGAGCAGATTGGCCAAACGTGACCAATACAGGGGAAGTCAGCACTTTTAGTCAATCAGAAGTACATACGGTATTTATGTTCCCGTCCACTGATCAGGCAATGATTCCCACTGAGACCAAAATGTATGTTGTGACAGTGTGCGAGACAGTTTAGATGTATGTTTGTAAATGGCATCATGTGACTGCTGTTGACGTTTGCTGTGATATGTGACAGCTGGGCGATGAAGACTGCATCCTGCCCAGTAAACTACAGGCAGCACTGCAGCAGATCCTGGAGGACAGGGAAGAGATCCTGAGACAGGGGGATGGAGACAGTAGTGGAGGTTGGTATAAACCATAGACTGTATATAACAAGTGGACGTAGTCACTGTGACGTCACCCATCGGTTTGTGGACTGCTGTTTTGAAGCTTTAAGTTCGGCGTTTTTGGCCGTCGCCATCTTGTTTTTTTGGCAACCAGAAGTGACGAGAGAGGGTTGAGCTAAGTATAACCGAACGCTAAATAAGACAATTTTAGGCGACCAAAAAGGTTGTAATTAACTTCCATGAACTGAAAACACACTGTGAAAGGGTTAAAGTTCTAAGACGAAAACAACCCCAGATCAGACAACACCATGGTAGCGACCTGTCAATCACAACGTAGCCACGCCCTAAAGCATCCTCTGCTTTATGGTCTATTTGACTCTAAATGGGACCATAATTTACTAAATGAACATCATGCTGTATTGAAGAAGACTCGAAACTAGTGATTGAGACCATAAACTCATGTTTACAATGTTTACTGAGGGAATAAATAAAGTAAGAAGTAGGCTCATTTTCTCATAGACTTCTAAACAAACAGACTTCTTTTTGCAACCAGAGGAGTCGCCCCCTGCTGGCTATTAGAAATAATGCAAGTTTAAGTCACTACTGCAGTGGCTTCACTTTTCAGACCCAGAAGTTGCCCACTGATGTAAACAGATATTACATGTTCCAAACTGGGCAGTTGAAACTGTAATCAGATGTTCACTGATGACCTATTTAGGTTGTTTACTAGATTACAATTTGCAATACATCCATTGTGCTCCACAATAGAGACGTTTCAATATTAAGTCGTAATGTAAGCAAAAGCCTTTAACATGTCTCAGAATTTGTAGTAAGTCTGTTTTTATTATGTTATTAAACAAATGTATCTGTTAGATAATCTTATTGTAAAACTACGGTACAATTCATCTGTTTTGGAGTCTGTTATTAACCCTTTTGTCTTCATCCAAAATGTGGCCCGTCTAGGTCAGCAGGCTGACCTGAGCTCTCTGGTGTCGGAGGGTTTTGTGCGGTTCTTCGTGGAGCTGGTGGGCCACTATCCCCTCCACATGGTCGAGTCCTCCAACGGAAGCAGGGAGGTCCAGCGCGACAGCTTTCGCAAATCTCACCCCTCCCGTGGAGTCCGCCAGTTCCTGCAGCTCTTCATGGATACTCAGATGTTTGCCGGCTTCATTCAGGACAAAGAGCTGCGCAAGGGAGGTGTAAGAGGTAAGTGTGCTGATGTAGCAGTGCCAATAGTCATGAGGGTTTTTTTTTTTTTTAAAAGCATTGAGAAAACTTTTTTTTTTTACATGACCTTATGAAACGGCTAATTATATTGTCCAATAGGGACTATTTTCTCTGTTTCCGTTAAGGTGCACTGATATGAGTTCTTAAAAGACGAAACAAAACTTAAAGATGCAATTTCTTTACACTCAGTTCTGACAGAGGAACTACTTTTCATCTTAAGAAAATGAATAGGAAGAAAAATAAATATTCAAGTCAATACTAGGATTCAGCTTTTTAAGTTTTGATACCTTGACATTAGGGGCTCTATCTTCATATTGTCATTGCTAGTTTCAGACCGACGCAGTTTTCATTTTCACGCCCAGCGCCCACGTAGTGCAAGTAGCAAATGTATTCGCGCCTATCTGTGCGCCCATGGAAATGAGGTGTGTTCTGGTGCTTTGTTGTCGCATTGCTGTTTTGAGGCAGCAGAAAGCGATTGCACCATTGACCAACAAAAACCTGTTCTGGCCCAGTATTTTCCTGCAATTTAAAGGCACATTATTCAGATAGTAAGATGCGTCTACGCAGGCGGGTTCTCAACACGAGAACACTCTGCTTGTTACACACACAGGGACACGCAGAAGCTCTGCACCGGTTAAATAGGTTATCGGTGCATTTGGTCATATTCAGTCAAATGGAGTTGTTGATGGGACAGAGAACTGGGAGACAGCGGAGGCAGAGGGTCCACTTTTCATCATACTACATCCTGTTTACATTCAGTTTATACATCTGGAATACTGTCTTCCACAAATTACATTTACATTATTATTTTATATTTAACTTATGTTTATATTTAATCCCTATATTTTAACTTGCACTATTTTACGTCTTAGATTCTCATTTTGCTTTTGCTCTTCTTGTGTGATTTCCCTTTTTATATACACATATTTAATGAGCATTGCTGAAGGGAACCTGAGAACCAACATTTTCATTGCCAACGACTGCTTTGCTGTAATTGTTGTGCAAATGATAAATAAAGGAACTTGAAACTTGATCCGTTTCCTCAGCAGAAAGTGGCTCGCTTCTCGAATTTGCCGAATTCGCCTTTTAAATAGCAATGCGCCCGGTGCAGGCACACCTGGCTTTTAAAGGGAAAGGGAGATGACACTCTGATTGGTGTAATTCCTGTTATGCCCAAAACACACCTATGATTAATTACTAAGTGCAGCCCCTTTTCCTTAATCTTTTCCTCTTCTGCCAGGTCTCTTTGACTCAGAGTCGAGTATCTGATTCTCCCGAGCCGGAGCCAAGTGGTGTGAAAAAATTCAAAGGCCCTGGGTAAGTTTTGATCTTTCACCAAATGTTCACTTTGGTTAATCTTCACAGTAAATGATTTCTTTTTTTGGAAACAAGATGAAACTCCTACAAATGAAATGAAAACATACCAACATACCGTGGCTTTTAAATGAAAACTTTGTAATTAAAAACAACTCTTGTTCTTGATAGGAAATGAATGTGGATAGTTTGTGTCTAGATGTGAATGAGACGTTTAGGTATGAGAGGCCTTCTTGTAGACATTGTACATTCCTTGCAAGTAGCATTCTGAGAGCAGTGCACTTTTTATTGGACGAAAACGGAAAGCTTTTCTTTTCTATTTTTTCATATAAATTGAGGACGAGGCTTGTGTTTTAAACTACAAAAAAAACTCAGCTCTCATGTTCCAACTGAAATGGTTTGGACTATTTGATTGAATATCTAATTCTGTACTCGTTCTGTCTCGGTGGCTCAACATTTCTCAACTTCCTCCCAGGTCTCTTTGAGCTCAGAGTGGCCGAGTATCTGGATTCGTACCCTGAGCCGGAGCCAAGTGGTGTGAACAAATTTCTTAAAGGACTGGGTAAGTGTTGATCTTTCACCAAATGTTCACTTTCAAAGGTTAATCTTCAACAGCTAAATGATTTTTCTATTTTTTTAGGAAACAAGATGAAACTCCTACAAATGAAATGAAAACAGACCAACACACCGTGGCTTTTAAATGAAAAACTTTGTAATTACAAACAGAACTCTTGTTGCTGCTGGACTGGAGGAAATGAATGTGGATGAGAGTCTTGTGTCTAGATGTGAATGAGACGTTTAGGTATGAGAGGACCGGATTCATTGTACACATTGTACATTCCTTGCACAGTATGCATGTCTGAGAGCAGTGCACTTTTTATTGGACGAAAACTGGAAAAGCTTTTTCTTTTCTAGCTTTTTTTTATGAAACCTTGAGGACGAGGCATTGTGTCTTTGGAAAACTACAAAAAAAACATTCCAGCTACTTCACCTCAGTTACCAACCTGAACATGTGTGGTTGGAACTATTTTCTCTTTGACTGGAAACTTGTTTACTTGCAACACTTTTTTTCCACTTAGATTCAGCTCTACTACACAATGTGTGCATTTGACAGTAAATGCACCTTTAGTGTAAAATTCAATCTTGTAAGTACTTTACAACTGAAAATAATCTGTATGGTTCCAACCTGATGCATGTTTTTATACATTTTAATGTAAAATTCCATTACCCGTGTTGCATTCGTTTCAGCACAAACTGTACACAAACCTTTTGTTTACTGTGTTTCTATTTGTTTGCATTTCAGATCAAGTAGGTTTATTAACTGTGATCAGAACATTTCAAAGTGTTAAGACTCCAGGTTAAACCTCATCAATCAAAGTGAGTATTTACATTATGAGGAAATAAGGTCTGTTTTTTTTTCTTCTGTCTTTCTCCTTGTTAACTGGAGTTGTAAATATATATATATATATTTTAGATTTTGCACAATGTTGAGAACCAGTGTACAGTATTTGGAATATTTTTGTATTAAAGCATGATGTGTCCTATAAATAAATGGGCTCCCAAGGACAGCATTTAATGAGTGACTATGCTTCTTATAATGCAAATACCTTGAAAACTGGGTTGTACAGGAAACCATAACTAGAAAAACACTTGTAATTAAACCTGCAGTAGGCAGAATGTTTTTGGTATTATTGGGCAAAAATTCCATAATAACCTAACATTGTTAAATTGCCCGTAGGTGTGAATGTGAGCGTGAACGGTTGTCTGTCTCTATGTGTCAGCCCTGTGATAGTCTGTCGATCTGTCCAGGGCGAACCCCGCCTTCGTCCAATGTCAGCTGGGATCAGCTCCAGCCCCCCCGCGACCCTGAATAGGATAAGCCGTTACAGATAATGGATGGATGGATGGATTTTAACATTGCGATCGCATGATTCAGATGTTCAGTGTTCAGTACATAAGTGCATTGTGTTAAACAATACATTATGCCCTATAACAGTATATACAGAGGATTAAATATTATAGAATAAATTAAATTAATAAATCAATCAATGCTGAAATAAGTATGTACATAAATATTAAATTAATAATAATATAATAAATAAATCAAAGCTAAAATTAATAAATCAATACATAATTAAAGAACTTATTTATGTTAAAAAAATATAATTAAAGGAATAACTAAGTAAATGCATAAATGGATGTTGGTAATTAATGGCAAATGGCATAAATAAATGTCAATAGATTGGAAATTTGCACCATAAAGATTTTCGAAACGCACACAAATTTTTGATTTAATTTATTAAGGTGACAATTTGTATTTTACACATCTTTCATGTACATCAGCAATTAAACAGGGAAAAGAAAATATAGTGTTACCATAAACCTCTTATTAAAACCTTTCTTTTACAAAAGAAACTTTGTTATTGACACCATTTACAACTCGTTTTTCATATACAGGAGAGTGACAGTGGTTAAGTTTGTACATTGGAAAACAACAACAAAAAAAGCGGTGAATTATGATATTCACATATATTTGCTTAACTGCTATGTCCCTGGCATTTTAATATGTGATCGACCCAGAACAAGATTAAAAACCACTCAATCAGGGGTAACAATCTGAGGCAAAAATGTAAATAGGCAACTTTACCAATCAATTTTTCATCATGATACATTCGTTATATTACACTGACTTTGTCTCAGTAGTTGTTATCCCAGATGAGGTCTTAGCTTTTATAGCTTTTCCACACTGGTGCAGTTTCTTCAAAAGAACTCATCAAACTCTTCTTGGTCTGGTTACTTCTCTACAGCAGGGTCAAGAAGGACTGCGAGGAGCCAGAGTATTAATTTGACCATAAAGCCCACGTGGTCAATCACCTCTGCCGTCATCAAGTTGCTAAAAATATACCTGATGTCTGAGGGTAGAAATAAGGCTACCTGAAGGCTAATGACAAACATCATCTCACCATGCATGTGGAGACAAAGAGCCTAGAGTTGCTAACAACCAGGACTGGATGGCCCACATGCTGAAGAAAAGAAAGAAAGTGGAGGGATATTTTTAAAAAGTGCTGTGCTTTGTCAGACCAACAACCCCTGAATCCAATGTTCTTCAGTAACCACACCTGTCTCTTCAGTGTGTAATTAACCAATTCAAAAGGACAATCCAATATGAGAAACCACACTACCTGCTATTTTGTTTTCATAAAAATAAATTAATCATCTTCTTAAAATCTGTACTGATCAAACAAGTGTTTGCAGTTATAACACAAATACTGTTTCTTTACACACTCAATGTTGGATTCCACATCGGTAAAACATCTGGAGGTTTCTCTAATCAATGAACAGTAAATTGGCTGTTCTTGGGATCCATAATCAACACACATCTTCAAAATTTAAAACATAGCCACACGTATAATTTCACTGCGTTTCAGACATTCATTTTGAAGTAGTATCTTTGTCTGTAAAACAAAATGACATCATAGGAATTTTGACTGTTATGAAGTGAAAATACTCAGGGGTAAAATGTTCCTTTAAAGGTCCAGTGTGTAGGATTTAGGGGGATCTATTGGCAGAAATGGAATATAGTGTTCATAACTATGTTTTCATAAGCGTATAATCCCCTGAAAATAAGAGTCATTGTGTTTTTGTTAAACAGCTAAAGCTTAATTTTACACTAAACGACTTTCAAAGTCGTCCCCTTCATATCTACATAGGGAGCGGGTCCTCTTCACAGAGTCCGCCATGTTTCTACGGTAGCCCAGAACGTACTAACCAAACACTGGCTCTAGAGAGAACCTGAACCTGTTACCTGAAGGCCACTGTAGTTCTCTGACACGCTTGGAAAGGGAAGAATGAGCGGAGGGATATTCAGTTGGTTGCAATCTGCAACCGCACCACTAGATGCCACTAAATCCTACACACTGGACCTTTAAATGTAAAAGGGAAGACAAAAGTTTTAAATACCACACTGCATCTTTTTGACAGTGATTTTTTAAATTCCAAAATGTTTATTTTCCCATTAATTTTGTGGCTGCCTGTGGGGCAAGAAGAGTTACCTCACCTTCAAATGCTACATGTGTATGAGGAGCTACATGCTATTTCTTTTAAGTGTTTTGCAAAGTACGCATTCAAAATGTCATCAAAGATTTTACCTAAACTGAAAGTAAAAGTTTTGGTTTGTCTTGCATTTGGTGTTTTTCACTTTTCGTACATCTTGAGTACTGAAAACACTGAACACCATCTTAAAATACATACTTCATCCCCAATGGATTTCTTCAGGATCTAGTTTTTAACAAGACCACCCCATGAATTAAAATAAGGAGGGTGTAAATGTCTCTGAAACTGATATTAAGAGGAATAACTTATAAAAATACTCCCAGAATACTCTAATCCAAGACGTCCCATTCCCCATCACAGTGTACAAACTCCGGCCCTATAAAGCTAGGGTAAGTTTAAGTTCTGTTGAAGTCTTCCATATTTCCCACCACTACAAATAATGGAGGCTCCAACACATTTCACAATCATTAAGTGATTCACAGATCAAATACTATAGAACCAGGAAAAGAAAACGGTTTCTCTCTTATTACTTATATCAGGCATGTCGCCCAAATCTCTTTGCAGCACCAAGATTGTCTGTTATTTAAGCATTAATTAGGGGGCACTCTTTAGAAATTCACTACGGCTTAGCTATCATCTTAGACGGGTTTCTGTGCGACGTCATCACATATATGCACGCGCAACTAGGGGGCAGAAAGCACGGCATGTCTAGCAGAGCCAAGCTCCAAAGCAGAGATGACGAGGAGTTGTTGTGCTATGGTCACGTTTTACTGTTCATTTAAAAAAAAGAAAAAAAAGGTCCACTTTAGTCATGAGTAGAGATGCAGATGAAAGTGTGAGAGATTTGAGGATATGATGGGATGAATGACAATGATGTGAATGATGCTAACAGTGGATGAAACAGACAATCTTTTTGGTGAAACTTAACCCTGTTTTAGAAAAAGAACACCCTCACAAAATCGCCTTAAAATTAACACTTTGACATTTACCAGATGATTTAAAGCAGAGCAACTTAATAAGAAGAAATCAGGTAGTCAAAGACACCCTGATGACACACTACTGTTAGAACATGTGACCCTTCTGGTTATGAGATTTCGACTGTAGCCCCAAGGCCACCCTGTTGCCAGTCATTACATGATCACGCGTAGGTAGGAAAAACTACTGCAGTCCCATTAAACAGATGCCATGGAGGGTGAGTTTTCAGGATCCCATGCATAATTTGCCGCACATTCTGAGAGACGGGTGCAGCTTCTGTGTTTTGGTTT
This sequence comes from Sebastolobus alascanus, assembly GCA_916701645.2. Taxonomy (NCBI): domain Eukaryota; kingdom Metazoa; phylum Chordata; class Actinopteri; order Perciformes; family Sebastidae; genus Sebastolobus; species Sebastolobus alascanus. The sequence continues at coordinate 4,117,420 of CAKAOJ020000014.1, read as the reverse complement.
AAAAGAATACAAAATGTTCACGTACCAATCAAGCATAGACAGGCCTGCAGATCCCAGCTCCTTTGCAACAACATGCAGACAACAGTCTCACACACGCACCCATAGACGTACCATACAGGTGTGTGCATGCATGCAGGAGCAGAAACACATGAAACACCCGCTTTTTTCTGAAGGGGCTCCCTGATTTGAACACTGGTGGTCTTTATTCCTTCAGACTCCTGCAGCCACTAATCAACCTTCTCCTGGTTTCTCTCACTCCTGTCCGAAGCCTTCTGTCTCCTCGATGGCAAACATCAGCTTCTCCTTCAGTTGCTCGTAGCTCTTGTAGGGTGGCAAGTCCAGTCTGTTGAAGCTGGGGAAGTAAAATACATTTTTTTTTCAGCTTGGCGTTGGACTCATGTTCCTCTGGTGTTTATTCAAGGTAAGACCTCTTTTAGAAAGAGCTGAATGAGCATCAAGACTCTGATTTGACCTATGGAGAACTACATTCTCCTTAGGCTTGTGCAGTATCGTTATTTTCATACCCTCCTGACATTTCACCGGGGTATCCGGTATATGACGGTATACGCGGTTGGTGGTGGCAGACTGGCAGTTGAATAAAATCATGTGGTAAACTGTTTTTGTAGTTTGAAGAAGACTAAACCCAAAACACTCAGTCGCCATCTTTCTGAGCTCAGCTGCATGTTTCGCCATGGAGACCAACCTCTGGTGGTGTGTGCTGTGCACTACAATACATCACATCAATACAGTATCATAAAAAGCAGAGCGTCTGTATTTATGACGGTATTGAAAATCATACCGTGGGGATTTCTAAATACCCTGGTATACCGTAATGCCATTATACCGCCCAAGCAATTCTCTTATACCCATAAATACTTGTGCATTTTGGGATTATGTCCCAACACAACTAACCATTCAAACAAACTAGGGCTGTCAAAGTTAACGCGATAATAACGGGTTAACGCAAATTCATTTTAACGCCACTAATTTTTTTAATGCATTAATGCAATTGTGATTTTTAGGTTGTATCAGGCTCAGTTTTAAAGCTAGAGTGATGATACTGGTATCATATGAAACTTGAAAACCTAAGAAATCCATTGGTATCATCATGTAGTTTGTTGCAAAAGAGGCTGAATAACACTCCAAATGTGCGCTAAATTTTGGCGAGGAAAAACTGGCATAGCCATTTTCAAAAGGGTCCCTTGACCTCTGACCTCAAGATATGTGAATGAAAATGGGTTCTATGGGTACCCACGAGTCTCCCCTTTACAGACAAGCCCACTTTATGATAATCACATGCATTTTGGGGCAAGTCATAGTCAAGTCAGCACACTGACACACTGACAGCTGTTGTTGCCTGTTGGGCTGCAGTTTGCCATGTTATGATTTGAGCATATATTTTTATGCTAAATGCAGTACCTGTGAGGGTTTCTGGACAATATTTGTCATTGTTTTGTGTTGTTAATTGATTTCCAATAATAAATATATACATACATTTACATAAAGTAGATTTGTCCACTCCCATGTTGATAAGAGTATTAAATACTTGACAAATCTCCCTTTAAGGTACATTTTGAACAGATAAAAGAATGTGCGAATAATTTGCGATTAATCGTGATTAACTATGGGCATTCATGGAATTAGTCGCAAATAAATATTTATCGATTGACAGCCCTAAAACAAACCAAATTAAAGCAGGAAACACTAAGCTTAGTTAAGTAACAATTTTAACTATAGGAGTTTGATCCACACTGAGTCAATCTGATGTAGGTTCTAATGTAGTTTGCATGAACTCACCACGTGTGACTTCTGGGAAGCCAGTTTTCTTTTCCCACCTTCTCAATACAGAACTTCTGGGGACCATTGCTTCCTGTAAAGTGAAGCACAGGTCAGCAGGAGCTAGAAAGATCAGGGTTAATTTAACACACCATCACCAGTATGAACTGGGGTAACACTTTATAATAACCATCATTTATAAATGGTAAATTAATAGTTAATTAAATTCAGTTAATAGTTATTTTACTGTTAACAAACAATGAAATGAAGTATTTGTTAATGTTAACAAAATGATGTGCATACCTTTAAGAAATAGTTAATAAAACATCTATAAACATTACATAGACAGATATTTCTAACACTTTGTTAATGGTTAATAATTCGTTTGTAAACTATCTATCTATAAATATTATTTGGATGGCTATTATAAAGTTAAAACTGATGATTATGATACCCCGTTAAATTGTTAATAAATACTTTGTAAAGCATCTATAAACATTATTTAGATAGATAGTTAATAGTTTGTCAATGATTAATAACTGGTTTCTGGTCCATCTATTTATGTAATGTTTATAGATGATTTAGAAACAATTTCTTAAAGGATTATAAATCATTTGGTAATCACTAATACATACTTATATACTTAGTATATAACATGTTATAATGTGTGCAACAATAGACTATTAATAAATAGTTTACTAATGTAATCAGAATGTAATTGTTATCGTCTCCTATCAGCTGTGATACAATATATCATTTACAAACAAATTATTTTATATAACACAACTAATGATAAAATAACAGAAATTATAGCATTACAAATAATTATTAAACATTATTAATTAACATTTGTTGTTTGTTAACAGTAAAATAACGATTAACTTAGTTTAATTAACTATTAATTTAACATTTATTAATGATGGTTATTATAAAGTGTTACGGAAACGGGGACAAACACAATCAGATCCCACTGATACCTAGCTTTACAATCCCAGTTAGAAAAACTGCTGTATAAAACAAACTAGTAAAACAAAGTAGTTTACAATGAGTACTTAATAAACAGAAGACAGGAAAAAAAGAAAAAATAGGTTTACAGAAAATCAAAAAGGAACAAACATTATCCAGACATTGGTATAGATGCATATTTTATCTGCATTTGGAATTAAATGCCAACTTAAATTAAACTTATATATTGATGTGATTATTACCCATAAGGTCTGAAAAGCCTCCGACGGGCAGGCGACAGGTTCCGGTGACAAACTGCAGCAGCCTCATCCTCTTCTCATTGTCCATCTCCTTTATAAACTGCAGGACAAAGTGGCAAATAAATAAATAGCATGTTTTTTGCCATTTAGGTGAAAATGACGGAAAGTAAAAATAAAAAAATTAAAAGCTGTTTTAAAGTGTGTAATTGTGCTTCACCGCTAAAACGTAGTATTTATATGTAATACTTTATTCACATTTTATAAACGTTGGCAAGATGTAGGTGTTGGTTGCCATATTTTCTTGAATTTGTACAACTAAGTATCAACTTGAGTTTCTCTATTTGAAGGTGCTGCATAACACAATTCACACAATTAAATCTCAATTCAACTGATTACTTGGGTTAATTCTTGGACTTGCCGGGTACAGGTTCACAAACAAGTACCACAACCTAACTACTGATGAGAATGAAATGGTCAATATATAAATACATAAAATGCTAATAATGCTAATAATACAAAGTCATCAAAATAAAATATTAAGGCTCACAACACAGTATATTAATTTGGACTTTCATTAAACCTATATTTCTCATATCCTTAATGTCTCTGCATGTTACAGTAAAAGGTTTAATATGACTGCTGCTGATGCACACCGACCTGCCAGAACCAGACGATCTGTTTGCTGCTCCGAGCGTAGTGTCTGTAGATGGTGTTTCTTTGCCAGTCTGCCAGGTCGATCTCCTGCATACCACACAGCATCACCTGTAACAAGACACAAGACATTCATATTTTAAAATTAATTTTATTCTTCTAGAAAAAAAAAGCTGTTACAGTGAAATCAGCTTGTCATTCTACATCACAAATTAAATTTACAGCCCAGTATGCGCATACCAGAGGTCAGACAAGTCTCTTTAGTGCATCCCATAGCACATCATGTATCATGTGAATGATTAGAGTTTCTGGTTCATCCATACCTCAAGTTCTTTAGCATCAAAGTACTGCAGGTACTGCTGAGGGAGGACCTCGTTGAAGCCTTCAAAGAAAGCCTGTGTCTGCTCTTCCACTCCTCTGGACAGCCTCCACTCTGCTACCAGCCTGCAGGGGGAGACAGACGCAAATATACTCACATATTACACTCCAACCTCTTCAAACTCAAAAACACTAAGAACAGTAACACTATGTGCTTCATTTTCAGAAAAACTACATTATAGCCCATTGTTTTACCGAGTAAAATCAACCTGACACATAATCTACTGCGTGAATTATTATATCCTGAATTAAAAAGGCTGAATGAAAATGACTGAATCATAGGAATAATCCACCTGATGTACTCCTCCTTGTTCTCCTCAGTGACCAGGAGGTCTCCTCCTTCGGGTTTCAGCTCATGGGTGGAGATTTCCCCCAGGATCTCTTTGTCAACGGAGAAGAACATCTCCAGCCCACACTCCTCGATGTCGTTATCCCTAAAGAGTCGCACATACAATTACAGCACAATCAAATACAGTCCTATTCTCAATTAAACATATCTAAAACCAAAGATTTGATAATTGATTTTAGACATGACAAGACATGCCCACACATAAAGTCATATCAAGAGTCAGACAGTGGAATGTGTGCAAACTTATACATATATTGGGACAATTATTGACTCAAAGCTGAACTTTGAAGCTAATTGTGAAGCCGTGTGCAAAAAGAGGAACCAGCGTCTGTTTTGCTTGAGGAAGCGGGCATATTTCCACAGATTTCGCCTTTTCTTTTCTTGTCTATCTTTAAAGAACAGAAATTCCCTGAATCAGATCGAGACTGTGGTCTCGTAGGCCGATTGGTGAGTCACAGCTTAACCCAGAGTCCCTGTACACCAGATGGTTACAGCGGTTAACCGGCTCCATTTTAAATGATGACTCCCACCCTTTGCACATTGAATTTCAGCTTCTTCCTTCTGGACGGAGGTTTAGTGTCTCAAGGTGTAGGACAAAGCAGTACAAAAATAGCTTTGTTCCAGCAGCCATCACTCACATGAGCAAGTTGTAGAAACACTGTACAAGTGCTATAGAAGCAACACTTGCTTATTTATTTATTCATATTTATTCATTGTATTTTAGTGTTTTAGTGATCAGTGGAGCCTTGAGTATTTTTTATCACGTTTGTCTGTGTTAGTAAAATTTGTGTGTCACGATGGAAACCTTGTCTTTTTACTGCAAACCAAATCTACCTATGGGTACAAATAAAGTAACCTGAACCTGAATAACTGCTACAACACTGTGCGTCATCCATTCACACAACATTCTACACTAAAAAACTGGGTGTTTGACAGACATGGCAGACTTGCTGCATGTCAATCAAAATCAAACAAGTTGCAAAACTTTGAAGAGTTGTATTAGAAGGGCAACCGAACTCTGAGGACCTCCATAGTGTTTTGTGGTGCTCTACATACGGGATCTGCTATAGCAGTGATTGGAACTCTGGTCTTAAATAATACTTTAACCACGCTTGCAACTAAGTTTTCTTGAGTTCAGATTGGATTCCCCAGACAATGATTAATGAATAAAAATAATCTGTGCACAAAGCAAAATCTAAGATTTTTGAACCTCTAATCTAATCTTCTAGCGCATTACAGTGGTCTATTATGTACGCTATCAACATCATTACTCATTTATTCCAACAGTGCCTCTGGGAGGCATACAGCTACTAAACATCCTGTTTTAAGAACAGCTTCTCAGGGTTTTCCCACAGAAATTGGTTAGCAGAGATGCTAAACTCTACAAGGACCATTTGTTTGCTGGTAGTTTCAGATTTAGAGAGTGAGAGTGATACATGATCAGTTTGATCATTCAGTGCACTTCTTTAATTCTTGAATTGTCAAGAATCGATACAACTGATCTAGGACCTAATAACATTAGAATCAAGTCCACCCGGTCAATATCAAACCTAAAACTAACTTCAACTAATGCAGACTATATCGGGTAAAATATGTGTCCAGGTATAGAGCTTTTTTCCTATCTTCATTCAAGAGCGTGGTCTTTCACGGCTCATTGATTTCACGTTCAGATTTTAATGCTTTCCCTCAAAACCCTGTCCTTGTACTCAAATAGCCCCTGCTTGCGCTTGGATTTGCTCTGCTTCTGCTCAAACAATTGAAATCAGATATATTGTTGCTTGCACAGATTTCCTGCTGTAGCTTCAGTCCTTCTCCTGACACTCAGTGTGTGCTCGTGAAAACATCTGCTCTCAGGTTTCAGATTTTCAGTGCAATAACACTGTCAAAATTCCCCAACCAATAGAATGCCAGGTGTAGTGTTGACCAGTGAAATGATCCCTAATGGGCCTTTACCCTTTAAACGGGTTCATCTACTTCTGCCCCATATTATATGTACTTCCCTTGCTTTCTTTACAACTATATACAGTATATAAATATTGTAATATTTTCATCAGTTGGCCTTGTGTTACCTCTTTGGCCGACAGATAGTGACTTAACAGACATTTATTTAAAAGGAAATTGTATAGTTATTTAGGTATACCGTATAAGGCTCACTCAGATTGAACTACTATACCATTTAACCTTAAAGTTAAACCTTAAATGTAATTCCTTCTGACGTTAGCAGAAGTCGGTCTTTATTTCAGGCGAGTTTCCTATGCTGAAATCCCATCCTCTTCATCTGAATTTCATCAGCAGAGAAGTTTATACAAACAGTCCTGTTGTTGTGATGTCTGACACATTTTGCTGACTTGACTCACACTCAAAGGCTCAAGACTTAACCTGGATTAACCATGGATTTTGTGACACATACATTTATCAAGATCAAAAAAAATACATTTAACAAGATGCTAAAAACTAGTTAGGGTTGTCTGATTCTTTCAGAATTTTACTTAAACTTTCAATCCAAGCATGAAATACAAGACCATTTTGGCAACTGAGATGTACAGGGGAGGAACATAATAACTTCAACACGTGTACAGTCTAATACCATCAATCGTATTTTCAATTCTTTCATGATTAACCACAGAATAAGAAAGGTCTATATTGTTTAACTTGCTGTAAAAGCAGACTACCACCTCTCTCTAACTGCTGTCCACATGGCTCGGTGTACTCACTTGATCCACATGAGGGAGTTGTAGAACTCCGGGTCTATTGACTCAAGGTCCTTTAGGGCCAATGGCTTGTTTAGGATGCGCTTGTAGAATGGCAGTGAGAAACCAGTGTCGATGAACTTGCCATGGAAAAGAGCCTGAGGGACAGAAACACACACGGCTTACTTGTTGTACTCTGTACAGTACAAAACCCTGAAGCAACTCTCACGATGACCTTTCTTGCCATACTAAGTGATATAAACAAATGTATTAAATCACGACTAACCATGGCAATGAAGCGTCCTATGAACTTGAAATACTTGAGATGGTCAGGGTTGATGTAGGAGGCGGGGTTGATCTGGAGACAGTAGTTATCTTTACCGGCATATTCAAACAGGCAGTACATGGGGTTCAAAACCTCATGGGACAACAGGAAGAACCACTCCCTGTCAGAGAGGAGAGCACAGAAATGAGAAAAGGACAGTATAGCATAGCATAGCTGACTAGCTAACTAGCTATCTAACATACTAAACAGTGGGGAGCATTCCTTTTAGTGTAGATTTAATTAATTGGGGTGAAATTATACAAGAAATACAGCAAATGCATGAGACAAACTATCAATATAAAGACAGACGTCAAGAACATATAAATCTAAAGTCTAGGTCAGCCTCTTATGATCCAAAAGAAGGAACACATTTCAGAGAAATCATGTTACAAAATTTAAGAAAAAAATCAGCCTCTCAATATATATTAAAATATTTAAAGGAGACTTCTGCTATAGAGGTTGTGGTAAAGAGAAATACTGCCAATGAATTTAGTAGTTAAAACTCAAAATCACTGTCAAGACAGGTTACACAATAGGTCAGCAAGGCTCAACAATAAGGATTTCCCAGGGCTAGTAAAATGCCACGTCGGGCTAGAAAATCTAGCATATTAAAAAAAGAATTAAACACATCGTTTTTTCTGGAGCTGATGATGGAATTAGCTGAGTGAGCCATCTTGCTTCTTTCTCATCTCTGTTGAGAGTTGCATGCACAGTACCGATCGGGCACTCGCGACAAAGTCTATGACCTGAAGCGCAAGTGAGCATTTCAATTATCCTGGAAAGAGGAATTTAGTTGGGTGGCGTTAGAGAATGTGGGTGAAACTCCAACTATACATTACACAATTTGCCACAAGTTTGAGAGCATGGTGGACAAAACGGGGTCGTGGTTCAAAGGCACGTCAAGTTTCCGAAAAATGTGTTCTTGTTCTGATTCATTTACTTGAATACAGATTAAACATAACTATTAACTTTAGTCTTTGTTGTTATTTGATAACCGTTAATAAATAAAACACGTTGTCTAGGGGCAAGTAAAAATGTAATTGACAGACATCTACTTGCCCGACCGCGCAAGTGAAAAAAAACCCATTATCGTTAAACCTTATAAATTACAAAATATTCAAATAATTATTGAGGAGGACCAAAGCAACTACAATAAACTAAATGTATGAAAACACCTAACACATTTTCTTCACTACATTTGAGCTTATATTTCTAACCATTCATGCTGAGCCATTCTCTTCCTTACCTGGCGACGCCTCCGTAGTCGAGGCCTTCTTCTCCAGGGAAGATAATCCATAATCTCCTTCGCAGGTCTTGAGCGTTGAAGCTCATTATCTAAAACAGAGACAATCCATTGATAGATCGGTGGTGTACATACTCACTGTATTACACAATAACTTAGGGCACTGTCTTAAATGGTTCAGCACATTTTCCAAAACACTGTTGCAGTTCTCAAAAAACTAAGAACAATCACCGCTGCATTTTAAACTGAGCTGCTCATTTATCCTGCAAAAGGTCGTCACTCGCTCAAAACTACTTCATCAGCAAGTTTATCACTGCCACCAAAATGACATTTCCCCCTTCATCACTGCTTAGGTCAAGGCGGACAAATATCAAAGTAACTGCATCAGTGTGACAGAAGACATTAAAACTGTGCTTAATTACGTCGCTTCTCATTAAAACTTACAGACAGTAACCCAATAATAAAGTCAAATATCATCTACAGCTGACTGAACTAACTCATGTCTTATAAACACCAGATTCAACAGTGTATTTACATGTTTCTCACTGTCAGTTTTGAGAATCATGATTTTCATTCATTGATTGTGCCAAAGCAACTGAGAAATACTGTAAAGTGGTACCTGCAAAAAGTTTGGTACATGAAATACTAAATAATTCAATCTGCTTCTTAACTTCACTAGCTGCCCTTCGTGTTATTACCATAATAAAAAATGTAGTCCTCTTTTTAGTGTTCACATTCAGAAAAACAAACTGACTTTTAAAATATCTTACCACTGCTCAAGCCTGGAATTTCATCATTTTAGGGGCAAGGCCACTTTGCCTTTTGTGTTGTCAATTATTTGAGGGTACAAAGGCCAAATGCCAGGGCAGCAATGCTATCAAATAAATCCAGGTGTAACATTTGTGTCAAATTATCGTGCTAAATAGCCCGGTTTTCCAGTGTTTTTTATACCAGGCTTGAATCAAACCCAACACCGTTTATGTGCGAAGCGTTTCACTTCAGAAACTGTCTAAAAAACGTACTGACAGGAAAGAGGCAGAAGAGAAAATGGCGAAATCAGCTGGGGCAGTGCGGGCGGGGCATCAACACCACCGCGGCTGCCTTCAGGGCATACGATCTTTGAGGGGCAGAAGGCCAAACTGAAGGGGCACGACGTCTATGGCCCTTGTGGCCTTCCTGAAATTCCTGCCCTGCCACATGAAACTTTACTTAAAACCAGTTCAAAAATAGTATAAAAGATAATAAGAGATCTTCCCTAAATAAGACATTATGTTGTACCCCTATTCCTGTGGCATTAAGAATTTACCAATCTAAAACAACATCTTATTAACTGAGGTTAAGACATGGATGTACTTCACCTTAAATCTGCATCGTTTTATGTTTTAGGTTTTGTGGAATTAAAAATCTAAAGACCGGAACAACATCACTTTAGTTAGAGGTAGAGTAGGTGAGGCACATCTTCTAAATACCAAACAAGGCAATGGGCTGAGTGTAAAAGCGAATCCTCCCAGAGTTCAGTGAGCTCTGTGTGACTGCGTGGCGGGAGCGGTTTCACTTTACCTGCTGGAAGGAGTCCTCAAACAGGGTTTTTCTGGTTACATTGATCTTGATGTGTTGTGGCATTGACAGTTGCTGGAGAAAAGGGAAAATGTCAGAAGAATTTAGTGGCCAAATAGGCTTTCAGCTGTGACATGACAAAACATATTGTTATCGCACAGTGTATAGGCACCATGATGGCCATGATCGCTAAAACAGGCAGAAACTGAAGCAGTCTACTGATGCTCATGGTACTTTTCTTGATTGATACAGTGGAGAAAAGAAACATGCGCTCAAGGAGAACTTTACTGAAGTATAATTACGCAGTAATCCTGTCAAACTGTGTACTGTTACAACTCTTACCTGGCACCAGAATCTGAAGTACTGTACTTTGGCTTTGAAGTCTCGAACGTAGGTGATCTGAGGACCGTTTTCACTGTGAAGGGAAAGAAGCACAGACAGACTCTGAATGTGTTTCAATATCTTAAAGCATATTAAATGTTATTTTAACAGGACAGCTGATAATTGTTGCTATTTAACTCATAAAAGTATTGTAGTATGCAAGACTTTGCAAGGGTGTAAATAGGTTATGGTTATTTGGCCAGTGTGTTACCACTCCTGTCAGCTCATATTGTCACATTCTTATTCCCCATTCACCAAACTGGTTTTTCCACCACTGAAACCAAAGCAAAGTAATTACTCTCAAGTCATATTATGCTCACAAGTTATTATCATGACTCCACTGAGGTGTTAACATCTGTGAGAATGACGAGGTGACCCATTAGTCATATCAGGATAATGTGTCACAAGTTCTAAAAATAGAGAGGGATTTCAGAGACGGTGACTCATTTAGCTAAAGATCTGCGTCAACAGATCTACCTGGTAGAATAGTGCTACCTGGTGCTGTATGTTCAATAATCAAATGTCAAATACAAGCTAATACAAGCGAAATACTTTGGGTTGTTGGAAATTTGAAAAAATGACATCCCTATTAGCATCAAGTAAATATTTTATCTTAACAGCAGCTTTATGAGCTCATTTTATGTTTTTCTCTGGCTGGAAACACATATCACACGTTCATTTCTGGCATGCAAAAGTGCTGGAAAAACTAAATGTTACCGACAGTCACTTCTGGCAAAATGTATCCAAGGTGTACTAGTTAGAAAGAAGCTACTAGTGTACATGTTATACTATTTTTTTCACCTAAAAAATGAAAAATCCATCCATAATCCATGAAGTTCATTCAATCACCCCAGTTATTTAGTGACACTATTGTAATTTCTTCCTCTAAACATTCTTTATCTGTTTCGACCTGTTAGTAATTTCCTAATTTCACAGAATGTCTTTTGAAAACAGGAAACGTGTTCATAAAAACATTATGGTGCTATGAGGAGTCCTTTGTTACACAGGTTTGATGCCTAAAGGCCGTAATCTAGTTGCCTGGGAACCAGACGAATCTGCAAGCTTATGTTTTGTTTGCTTTGACAGATGCGTCTGGTCCCCCACCGCTCTGGACAGATCGTTGTTGATGTGTCTGCTGTACGTCAGAAAGGATCTGGCAAAAGTATAATACATCAACTGGCCCCGCTGGTCGCCAAAAAGATGAGGCACTGTGTTTCATTGCTCTTATTGGTTGTAGGTCTATCTAATTGCGTCCAAGAGGCATATTGGTTTTCCGGTTGGAAATCGCAAATGAACTGAGACTAATTTGCATTTGGTCTGGCGATGTCAGGCTATTAATCTAGAGCCAAACATTAGAACTAGGGCTGTCAATTGGTTAAAATATTTAATCGCGATAAATAACATGATTGTCCATAGTTAATCTTGATTAATTGCAAATTAATTGCACATTTTTTATCTGTCCCATAGAACCAATTTTTATTCAAATATCTTGAGGTCAAGGGACTCCTCTGAAAATGGCCATGACAGTTTTTCCTCCCCAAATGTATGGCTTAGTTATTAAACCTCCTTCGCGACAAGCTAGTATGACATGGTTGGTACCAATGGATTCCACTAGTTTCATATGATGCCAGTATCTTCACTCTAGCTTTAAAACTGAGACCGCTACAACCAAAAAATTGAGATAATGCGTTATTATCGCGTTAACTCTGACAGCCCTAATTATAACAATATATTAATTCTTCATTGCTAGTTGAATATCTGCTCTAGTGAGCTACCGTGCTTGTATCTGATAAACAGAGGTTGGAAGCTGTGCTAGAGAGTGGCTATGTTTTTCTAATATCTGCTGGTTATTGACCAATGGTCAACAAAGATCACAGATTACCTGATGCCTCTTTAAGTTACAAAGTAATATTGTTATGTGATTCTCAAGTCTCAAGATTTTGAGGAAGTAGCAAACAAAACGGTAGAGGACTTACAGTGAGGATTTTCCAGTGCGAGGGTCGATGTAGGTGGTCGTTCTCCTGTTGTGGTCTACAAAGTAGGGAATCCCATCTACAGTGAACCTCATCTCCCAGCCCTCTGGAAGGGGCTTATCATTCAGCAAACTAAAAAACGGGGACAAGATCAACCTTTAGTGAGGGGTTGTTTCAGGAGAACCTAAAATGATACAGCAAACAGATTTACATCAAATTCGAGTATAGTGCTAAATGCATTTATCTGATATTTGGGTTGTCTGAAAGGACAGCAGTGCAATATGCAAACTAACCCCTGTGTTCGTGGGTCCTCCCACTGTGTTGTCCGCGTAGAATGATGTACAAAATAAACTCTGCCATTCGTGTCCGTTCTCTTCTCTGAAAAGACACAGTGACAAAAAACAACAACAAACAAAAAAAAAGTTGATTATTCAACTTGTATGCACTCATGAAAAGTGGCAGTTTAGGGTGCCCACTTGTCAAATCTAAAACTTCCTTTAAAAGTCTTTTAACTTAGTAATTTGAGAGACACTGGAGGTTTGGATGAATTCTATAATTTCCACCGGGCCACCTGTAGTAGTCGTAATCTATGTACTCAAGCATCTAAGCATTTGAAGTGAGATGTGACACCGACTACATTATTTGTAAAACAAGGTGCATTCTCCTGCGTTGTATGTTGTTATGAATATTGTATCAAGTAAATGTGTCTGCTATAACCAAAGATAAGGACTCATACATATACCTAGAGTTCAACAGAATGATGTTCAACAATACAAATGTGTCCCATGACAAACATCTTGAGGTACCACTGTGTATCAGCAGAGCTGTAAGACAAGAAGCCAGCTCAAGTGCAAACAGCTAGAATCCCGGAGGTAGATCCAGGTCCAGTATCAGCCAAAAGGTTTTATTTGCTTGTTTTTTGTGCACCGGAAGAAAAGTACTGTAAGACGTAGCTTTCCTGTTGAGTACAGACCATAGACTGTATATACAGATGGACGACATGACAGCTCCCCAAAATTGAAGCCAAAACATCTCAATCGCCCCCTGGTGGCTGGCTCCAGTACAGTTTTCCCAAAGATATTTTCTGCCTTTTTAGGTAGTTCTTATCACGCTGATGTATGTTCAAGTGTTCATTTTTCTGTGAGTGGGTTATTTGATGCTATAAAAAGGGGGTGAGACGTCAGCTGTGATTGACAGCTGCTCTGAGTGAAGTAGTCGACGTGGAGCCGGAGGCTCGGGAATTGTACGAGAGAGCAGATGTAACTTTAACTTTCCATAACCGTCATGAGTCTGTGTAGTAGAACATGTGTCAGTTTGGTCATATAGAGATATTATAGTTAGTTGTTGTGTCTTCCTAGCCAATCAGCTTCTGTGGTACTAACGTAGCAGCTAGGTGGCTCACGCTAGCAAGTTACGTCTGTGCTCAGATCGAGATTGGCTTGGGCGGGTATGTGGGTGGGACCTCGATACCGCGGCTCCACCCCCCCGATCACTACTGCGCAGACTCTGGCTCCAAATGACATCAAAATCTCCAGATGGCAGCTCCCGTATCCAGGATATTTTGGCTTCACTTTTGTACAATGGAAGGAAATCGAGACGCGTCGTCCATCTACATATACTGTCTATGGTACATACATACATACAATTTCACATCTCCACAGAAGAGAGACTGTGGACAAGTATTATATTTAACCATCTTGTATATGACATTATACTCTGGTTTACGTGGAAACGTGTAGTGTTCATAACTGCAGAAGTTTGGTGAAGTGGGCCACCTTGTCTAAAAGGAATTCAGCTACAACTCGGAGTTACACAGGTGTTTGAACCCACTGTTGAAAGCTACTTATCTTAAACAAACAGCACACATATTGATTAAGATCTTAAAGGAAAAGTAATGTGGAGTGCTTTGACACACATTAGTACAATGGAATAAAATCAAAGTCTCAGCTATGAGATAAATGTTGAATGTTTACAGTCACAGGTTAAATGGTGTCTCAGGATTCAGTGTATTTAGATTGAAAAGCCTTAAAGATCTTACCCCATCCATGTGGCAGAGGCCCAAGAGGATCAAACTCCTTATTCTGAGTGGCTGACACCTGTTCTTGTAGCTACACAGCAGAGAATCACAATAATTAGTATGAATCGAAAAGCACAAACAGACAACTACAGTGTTTTGGGATTTGATGCACAAACAAACAAATGGAGTTACTTTGGTTATAGGAACATATCATAGGGGAAAAGCCAAATTTAAAGACAAATATCAGCTTGAACCAAAGCAACATCTTTGACAATCAGTAGTGTTTGTCATTGTCATTGTGACGTATTTCTGTTTCATCATAGGACAACCAGAAGGCTGTTGCAATAATTGTGACCATATTCCAGTTTATTAACGCCCACATTACCTCACAGTATCACATGACAAAGAGGAAGTCTCACCCCGAATATGAACCTCTGGTTGAACTGCTGCATGGCACCCTGTAGCTGGCTGCGCTGGTGCTGCCACTGCTCGTAGTTACGCACCGTCTCCATCGTGGGGCGCTGCCATGTGGTGGTTCGCGTCATGTGATCAACAAAGTAGACCCGCCCCATCTGGTCGATGCGACGCTCCCAGCTAAAGACAAATCAAACAAGGGGAGACCGTGGGAGTAAGTATGGGTAGATTGACTAAAACGTAAAAATCTCAAAGTCATTATGCAATATTTAAACCAATTAATCTCTCTCAGTGATTTTAAATATAAATTGTCACTGGAGTTTAAGAATCTATTTGTACACAACTTGATAAATATTTGATAACCAACCAAGAGGCAGAAAAAAAGAGCAAACATGTTAAGGAAGACGGAGAAGGGTTAAAATATGGTGCTATGGTAGACACGAACCATTGGATCCACATGCAAATCACACATGAGACAGTCCAGCCAAAAATTAAAGAAAATACATAGAAGAAAAATACAGAGGTGCTAAATGGACTTGCATTTATATAGCGCTTTTCTAGTCTTCCGACTACATGTCAGCATTCACCCATTCACATACACATTCATACACTGACGGCAGAGGTTGCCATGCAAGGTGGATCTAATCTAAATACTCATTCACTAACAATGGCACAGCCTTCGGGAGCAATTTGGGGTTAAACATCTTGCTCAAGGACACCCCATGTGAAGTATCCTCCCGGAGGATTGGTGGACAACCTTCTCTACCTCTGAGCCTCTGAGGGACTTCTGAAGTCAACACAGTCTGCAGGGTTTGTACCTCACTCCAATGTAGTATTGGAGGAGACTGACCTGACAGGCCAAACGGCACTAAAGACAAAAATGCCTGTGTTTTCTTGTAAACAAACAGTTATGTTTGCATTCAATGTTTCTCACCAAAATGCATTGTGGGAATCCTTGACAAAAGTGTAGAATCTTCAAAAACACTTAGAATGGCAAGTTTTTGAATATTTTGAACCCTACATTGTTTACATCCATTTTTACTAGCTCAAACCTCTTAGATGGGGGACCCTGGGACAAAATCTTACCAATGGAGGTCTGTGGTCTAATTTGTGTCAGCTTAGGGGTCCTTGACGTGAAAAAGTCTGGGAACCACTGTACTAGCTTAATGCCGTCACCCTCATACTGTACTAGTGAATCCCTGTGCTCATGCAAGTAGAGCACAAGATACAAACGGCACTCAATAGGTAGTTACTGATCAAAAGTAATGTTGTCTTTCTGCCATCATCTTGACCAGTTCATTCTGAATTCTGGTGATGACGAGGTGTGGCTAACAAAACTGCTAGTTAGATGATTTGTGTGAGAAAATGTCCAAGTTGGGGGGTACAGGAACAGTGGACAGCAGCTACTGTAATTAACAATACATGTAAATAACATAATCAGGATCTTAAAGCAGGACTTGAGCAGGTATCTAGTAACCACATAATTTAAGATGGAGAGACCCTCTTATTTGATCTTCAATTAGATCCTATCCTATAAATAGAATCCAATAAACTTTAAACTAAAGTACTATCTGTGTTTAAGAAAAGAAAGATCAAAAGTGAAGGACTTTTTACCCAGGTGGCAGTGAATCAGGGCGTTCCCACGCTGTTCTCTTTTCCACATGATCGACAAAATACAGCCTGCCATTATGATCCACCCTCTGCTCCCACCTAGTTAAAACAACAACAATAAAATTGGGGACATTATTTAAGGGGAATGGTAAGGATGCATGGCCCCAGCCATTTAGGTTATGTATGGATTCAAAACAGCTATCACAACACGAGTCTTCCTACTACAAAGGCAGCAAATAGCCAGTGTAGGTCATGATGTTGTCACAACAATGACACTAAAACAGTTCAAAAGGGGTATTTAAGGAATTACAGTCTGAATGAAACCAAAGAGAGAGACAACAAGAAAACAAGGGTGATGATAACGGAGGCACAACCACCAATGTTCAATGTTCAGACACACCTGTGTTGTTTCCTGCAGACTAAAAGGTAAGAGGTCACTCTTTCCTATTAATAATAATAATAATAATAATAATAATAATAATAATAATAACAATAATATGCTACAAGTCTGAAAACATTTGTCTACCCTCACATTTGTCACTTGTGCTTGCTCCCAGAAGGTGTTTTTTTTTAGATATCTTCTTATGGATTTCAGTGAAGGTTTGATGTGATATCTAAATCAAAACAAAGAGGTAATCCCACAATCCTCTTTGTTCTAACATAATGTACAATTTGTGTGAATTGTTTGTGTGACGATTATATTACTGCTGGCTGTGCAACAAATTGCCCCTCTGGGATAATGAAGATTACCTTCCCTTGTTGTCCTCACACTCTTTGCTCTTAAAGCAGGGGGAGGCAGTTTATTTTTTTTGTGTTATTGGGCAAATTGGAATGCAAGTGGTACCCCAGGGTAGGCGGTTTTCTGGAAAAGTCAATAAAATCCCAGAATTAGAAAATACAGCCCTCAACTTTCAGCTCTGCCCTCTCTGTCCTAATCCCCTCCCAGCAGACAAGCACAGGCACATGCATGCGCTTCATATCTTCAAACATCATCCCGATCGTGATTGTGATCCCGATGCCGTTATATAGCGACAATTCTATGAAAATTATCTTCCCCTTTTCTTTGCAAACTCGTGGGCCTGTAAAGCTCTTTGTGATGACATACTGTGATTCGAGGCTCTAGCGAGCTGCAATATTGGCCAAGCGTTTCAGAGATGGAGAGGACATGTTGCAAATAATTTAGCCTTCTTAGAAGGGACGTGCACGCGCATCTACATTTGTAGAACAGCAAATAGTAACACCCGTTCTCTGAAATGACCTGTGATTGGCCAAAGTCTCCCGTCACAGGCTAGATTTTCTAAAGCCTGAAAACAGACTCTAAAGAGTCTAGTTTTCTCTCAGACCACTTGAATTACAATATGCTGAAAGGTTATATGACATTTTTGCCCAATGACACCAAAAAGCATACTGCCTACCCCAGCTCTAATGTGCATACACTTCCATATATCCATACATGGCTTCACGTCATGAATGAATAAATTTCAACTGAACTTTGCCTCATTGCTGTATTTTTATTGGGGTGGTGTAAATGTTATCCCAGAGTTTGATACACTCTACTTTTTGCTCAAGGATGACCCAGTTTCTTTGCAACACACTAATCCTCCTGAGTGTGTGATTAATCAATTATTTTCTTCTTGAACTTTCTCTTGATGAAGTTTGTATTTTGTAGCTCAGACTCCCATCTTCGTTCTGTTTCTTTGTCTCAATTCAGTATACAGCGCAAAAAAACATATAATCAGTTGTTTGGATTGGGCACTATAATACTGCTATTGCTCAGCATGACATTGGGAGATCAAATAATACTGGTCACTCTTTCATGTTAACGACAAGATAAACTTGCATAAGTGACATTTGTGTCTAAAAAAATAAATATTGTTTTGATTATTCGTTAACCAAAACCTTGCTCAGTTCTTCTGCAAAGATGACAAAAAGAGAGCTAACCCGGGGGGCAACGGCCCAGCGCTGACAGCGGGGACCCTTGGAGTGACAGCAGTGGTGACGCTGCTGGTCGGCTGTCTGGTGGCTGCAGCTCCAGAGCTGGAGGCCGGTGTGGAGTTCCTGTCTGAGCCTGCCGATGGACTTGATTCTGGGGCTGTCGGGGGCCCTGAGGCCGGTGTTCGCACCGGTGTATCAGAACCTGACTGACCATCACTGCCGTCGGCTGGTGCAGAGCCATTGCTGGAAGGTGCTGAGGAAAGAATCAGACAACACTGAAAGTTAAATTGTAGATCCTCAGACAGTACGACAGCAATTACAGATGAACAAACATGACTTAGACACTATTGTTTATCAAGGCCGGGCTGACACCACATTTTGGCCTAATTATTTGTGCTGTTCCTCAACATTGCCTTGTGTGAATATGGCTCATATATTAAAATAAACTGTGAAAAGTGTCTAGAACAGATCCGAACGGGACCTTTCTTCAGTAAACGTCTGACCTGGTGAAGAGGTGGGTCTGCGTGGGGTTGGAGGAGGAGGTCTGGAGGGCCTGGGTGGACGGAGAGGCCTCGATGACAATGAGGGAGACCCTGTGCTGTTCACTGACCTCTGGCCACTGGGAGAAGACCTGTGCTCTACACCGTCCACAGCTGGGGAGCTGTCTCGACTCCGTCTGTGAGGAGGAAGGGTCCAAGGAGATAAGTAAAGAACAAAAAAAAAAAAACAGAAACTAGAAATGTGACACGAGTGAAACTCGACAGAAGATGGAAATAGCTACTGTACCTTATGGCGTTATCCCCATTGGGTTGTGATTCCCCATTTGATTTACCTGAAGTAAACACAAACAACATAAATAAAAAACACAATAGGAGTTCCTGTTGACACATAACAAAACCAGTCAAACAAACAAAACAATTTTGTATCTAACGTTTTGCTTGATTATTCCACCTATGAACTTCAAGCAACGAAGACATGATACTGACAGAATGAAAACTAGGGCTGTACTCGACCAAAGAAATTCTTAGCTGACTACAGTAGCACTCATACCATTTTGTTGACTAATCGATTAGTTGATTTAATCGACAGATTTGTGAAACTGACTTTCTCTCCAAAGAAACACACAAAAGCACCAATTTAAATCTTGTGTTACCAGAGATGTTCACACAAGTTTCTCAGAAATAGGTCATTCAGTACGAAAAAACATAAAAACGGACTAATCGTCTAAAGACCAAAATGACTGATTACGGTGGTTTCACATCAGGAACGGAAGCGCCGCGTTATGTTAATTGTCGTGCGAGCTGAAGCCTGGTTGTTCACACCAGAAGCTCATTTCTCCGTGATGATGAATGATGTTGATCCGTGCCAATCAACACGCGATTCTGCTCCTCTGCTATTTACTATAGAGCTCTCTCTGTCTCCCCGGCAAAACAGCAGGGAGAAAGGGGACGGAAGTAAAAGAGTTCATGGGATGCATATTTTATCATTTTATCAGAATCAGATCATTTATATCATGTAATATATCATTTATATCGTTTATAGTAGATTATCAGTGCGTTTTCTTGCCAGATTCGCTCGTGGCACGCAGAGAATAAATACCAGACACTGAAACTCGCCGAAGATCACGAGCCGGCCGCAGAGCTTCATGGCGCTGCACGTGCTGTGTCAACAGCTCAATTGAGACACATCTGCGTGCTATGTGAACCTGGGGTTAGTCGATTACTCGACTAAGAGGGGGCGGTCCTAAAAAAAACTATTATAGATGTGTTCATTTCATGTTTTCCTGGCCTTTTTTAACTAGAAAGGTGCAGTGGAATAATTGTATTTTTCACAGTTGAAATGACAAATAACCCTAAACTTGTGAATATTCAAACGGGCTTTTGATTTGAGCTCTGTTCAGCTTGTGACTCACTGTGATGGTCGGCCTCGGCCGTGGCGAACATCTCGGGGTCGACAGTCATGCCGTCCAGGCAGACGGACAGGTCTCCCATCACATCGGACTGGTCTCTGTCTGCACACAGCTGCAAAGTCTGCACCACCTCAGAGACTACATCCAGACGACAAAAATATTAGATGGTCTGAGTAAGACGACACAGAAAATACCAACTTTATTGTATATTTCCAGTGTCACAACTGCACGACAATACCAGTAGTCTTTTGTTTGGCTCTGTGTAGAGACATTACAGATTAAATTACGATAAATTATGTAAATAAATGAGAAGAACAAGACAACACCGTTAGATCTGCTGGTTCAGGCTGGATGTTGTTCTTGCTCTTATAATCAAGGGCTCATTTGTAACGAACACAAAACATGTTCAAATCTACAAGTAGTTTAAAATTACAGTTATGATGATCAGTGTGCAATTTCCTGCTCTGACATGGAACATCAATCAGCTGTTTGACATGTGATTTGTTTCCAGAGTTCTCCGTCATTAGCACTGCTGGACAGGGTCCATGCATAAAAAATGAGCAGGCAGGCAGGGGACTGAATGGAGTCTTTATGAGAAACAAACCAAAGTTAAAGAGCCCAAAAATCTACCAGGGCAAAAAGGGATGACAAAAAACAGCAGCCTCTTTCAGGAATTTTAAGTGGAGTGCCTCATTGAATTTTTTTTTACTGTGAAAAAGTCAGATGAACCACATCTGTAAATGCTTTGAAATAATTTCTGTATTTTAGGGTTGCCTGATATTTAAAAGAGGCCTCAACATTCTCAAACTGTTTCATTAAAATATTCTTTTATAAATTCCTACATTTTGTCATCAACTTGTACCACACTGGATACAGAGAGGTCTCTGACAAAAACCTCTAGTGATGCATTTTACATTTCTTGCAGCTGCAACAGCTGTATGAAATAAATGAAAGAAGAACAAGGTAGCTAGCAGAAATAGCCAGGACTACTTAACAGACAAAAGCTCCATCAACATGAAAACCAAGGAAACACCCCAACACACTATGAGACAAACCAAAACATAGCATCCAAGATGGCATAAAAAAGGCATGTTACCATTTTTCATATACAAAATTAAGATCATATTGGATAAAGATTCTCCACAAAAATTGTGAAAAAAATTGCTGTTGTTAATCGCGGCCAACATTTCTTACTTCAAATCATCAAGACTTTTCTCTGTTTTTTGATTCTTTGTTCACTGTGGAGGCATGCGAGAAAAACAAAGTTTTCTTCAAGAATTCAAGGAACTAGAAGGGAGTCATTGATATAGAAATGATCATTTCTTGGTGAAGTATTCCTTTAACAGCATGAACAAAGATGCAAGAGGAATGTTTGTCATGCCGTTTATTCATGAAATATATTTGGACACTGGAAATGAATCGTCTACCCACATTACAGACTGCAGGTAACCCAATATTTCTAAAATAGTTTTTAAATTAATGTCAACTGGGACGTCTGGAACCAATGTATGCCTCATTACACATTTCTAAACTAGGGCTGTCAAAGTTGCTGTGATAACGCGTTAACGTAAATTTGTTTTAACGCCACTAATTTCTTTAATGCATTAAGGCAACTAGCGATTTTTAGGTTGTAGCGGGCTCAGTTTTAAAGCTAGCCATCATATGAAACTAGAACCTAAAGACTCCAAACGTACGCTACATTTTGGCGAGGAAAAACTGGCATGGCCATTTTCAAAGGGGTCTCTTGACCTCTGACCTCAAGATATGTGAATGAAAATGGGTTCTATGGGTACCCACGAGTCTCCCCTTTACAGACATGCCCACTTTATGATAATCACATGCAGTTTGGGGCAAGTCATGGTCAAGTCAGCACACTGACACACTGACAGCTGTTGTTGCCTGTTGGGCTGCAGTTTCCCATGTTATGATTTGAGCATATTTTTTATGCTGAATGCAGTACCTGTGAGGGTTTCTGGACAATATTTGTCAATGTTTTGTGTAGTTAATTAATAATTTCCAATAATAAATATATACATACATTTGCATAAAGCAGAATATTTGCCCACTCCCATGATGATAAGAGTATTAAATTCTTGACAAATCTCCCTTTAAGGTACATTTTGAACAGATACAAAATGTGCAATTAATCACGAGTAACTATGGACAATCATGTGATTAATCGTGATTAAATATTTTACTCGATTGACAGCCTAATCTAAACATAAAACAGAGTGTGTATATATAATCGATGAAATGTACGTTCATTTGAAGCACAAATGCACACACACACACAAGACATCCTGAGGGAGTCTGCTCGTATTGTTGTGAAACAAACTGAAGTCAAAAGTATGGAGCAGGTCAAAAACGAAAAAGAATATGTAGAACAGTTGTGTATCACACACTCACTTTTCATGTCGTTAGACTTGAGCGTGTCACTGACGTCCAGCGTGGCCATGCCCAGCAACACGTCTGACTTCAGGGTCTGGTGGCTCCACACGCGAAACACCAGCTTGCTGAATGGAGTCACAATCCTGTTGAAACAAACACTTGGAATGACAGATGTCCACTGAGGAACTGATTTAAAAAAAAACTTCCACTTCACCAACATTTCATCAATCACAGTTTCAAGCTCAGTGGCCTTTCAGCGAGCACTATTTCCTCTTTTTCAGCAGGAAACTGGTAATCTGTTCCCTCAATTATAATTTACAAAACATAAACAAAGGTAGCTTGATGTCACAGCTAAAATAATATTGTGAAACAAAACGGTATTACTGATGGCAACATAGATAAAAATTGAACTTCAACTTCAGCAAGTTTTTCTAATGCATCAATCCTTTTGGTAGTTGACACAAAGCTGTTTAGAGGTTCTTTTCACAGGTAAACAAGACTCGGTCACAACCGAGGATATGTTTGGACCGTGTAGGGTCAGTCTGTGAATCTGTGGCTAAATTGTTACATGAATAGTCAGTGGTCATGTCTATAATGTTAAATCTAGCAGTACATGTCCACCAGGTCCAGTGAGGACATAGAGGGACGCGCTGATCCACTCAACTGGCCGTTCAGGCGGTGACGTATCCTATCGTGGAATGAACCCGATTGGTCCCTGGTTTTCTGCTTGCCGTTTCAAACAGGAAACAACATGGCGACCTGCTCGTAAACTTTCTGTTATTCCGTCTAAACAGTCCACCAAAATCTACTTCTGAAGATATTTTAAGCGGGAAACAGGCTATACCACTGCTGAATGTCGTTTAATTTTAGAACTAGGTCGCCTAGTTCGACAGCTTGGTTCAAGTTTTGTGAGCCGCTGGACCTGCTTTCCATAGGAAATGAATGGAAAGCGTTGAGACGCCCTCCATCACCATATCTGGTGAGTGGAACCGCTGACACGCCCCCAAACGCAATTGTCACTCACTCAGTGACAGACATTTGCGTTTGTAGGGCTGGCCCTCTACTGTCCAGCCAATAAGTGAAAGCAGCTGGTAGTTTGCAATCCATCAGCCACTGTGGCTTTTGTCTTGACGTGAGAGCAAACCACAGACAATGAAGCTCCGAAGCTATTCAGGGACAACGAGTGTCTATAACTGTCACTATGGCAGTTGTTTAGCTAGCACCCTCAGGAAAAAACATTTGTGGGCACATGGGCTCAGGTCCGATTACATGCCATAGTAAACACTTGTTACATAATAACTAGGCCCCCATGGGTCCAAGAGAAACCGTAGGAGTACTCTATATTAAGAAGGTCACTGTGCACAGCAGAAGATCCTCGACTGGCTAAACTTAAGAGGACATGTGGTGTGTGAATATGTTGGACTGCAGGAAGTCAAGTGGTGTGTGTGAGCTAAATGTACAGTATACGTTTAGAAACAGGATTCCTGTAATTGAACCGGACACACACTCTCACCACTGTGCGGCATTTTCCTTCTAAGTGCCAACCGCTTTGGAGATAGCATATCTTTTCTTTAAAACTGTACACACACCATTATCCTGAACTCAAGAGTTGCACTACAGAGAAACTCCTTCCTGAAAACCGAGTCCTGGTGACTCATTCAAAAAGAAAACTGCTGCAGGTAAAACATCTTGATCAAAATCATACAGTATGTTACACCAGCAACTTTACATAAGTATAAGGAAGTGCTTGGTATGCTTCGGAGAAACTCCTCAGGGTCTGGACAGTTCTCTGAGGAAATTATGATGAGCATTGCCAAATACTCCAGTCAGCAGTAATTACTCAAGATATGCTTCTTCCTAAAAGCCCAGCCCTAAATAACGACACTGGTTTTTAGCAATCTCATGAACATACACCTCGGTTTATTAAACCAAGACCAACAGACTTGTGTTTGTACATTTGAACTGTACCTCACCCAGCTGCACAGATAGTGATTACTATGCGCTGTATGCTATTCTGCTTCCTTCAGAAGCTTCTCATCAAATTTGAAGTACTACAACATTCTTGATGAGCAAGTTAAAGCTGCTATTACTGATAAAACGGATACTACATTTCCTTAAAGGTACAGTGTGTAGGATTTGGCGGCATCTAGTGGTGTGGTTGCACATTGCAACCAACTGAGTACCCCTCCGCTCACTCCTCTCTTTCCAAGACAGCCGTAACATGAGCCACCGTGTGCAAAACCGTGGTAAAGCCTTTTTCGCTTCGCTCAGAGGCCATCCATACCATAATAACACTACTTTAGGAGCAACAGACAGCGACTGGCGGTACCACAGTTTTGCACTTTGCGGCTCACGTTACCACAGTTTCACAAGCATGTCGGAGGACAACGGTGGCCTTCAGGTAACGTAACGCGAAAGGCTCTTTCTAGAGCCAGTGTTTGGTTTGTCCGTTCTGGGCTACTGTACAAATAGAGTTGTTCCGAATGCGTCCGATACTGCCCAAAATTCAGGATCGGGTATCGGCGAGTACGCCAGTCTACGCATCAATCCGAAACCATAATTTATTAACTTGTTTAACCGGACATCAAGTCTTCTTTGCTGCTCCAAAACAGTATCCTTCACTGTGCTGTCGCCCTGGATGTATCATGGCTGCCACTCGCAACTACTGTTTCAGAGCAGCGATTGCAGGTAGTTTGTCACGTGACAGTAGCAAACAACAGTGTGAGGAAAATGTCAGCCATTGGGCAGTATTTCACAGTGGAAAGTGAAACTGAATAATTTCTATAGTTAGTATAGTTCTATTGCATTCATTCTCTGTATGTATTTGTTCATGTTTTACAAAGGTTTTAACCTGAGCCAGGCCATACAACAAAAATAGTAATCATATCACATCCATACATGGTCAGTAAAAAACAGCTGTACTACATTTTTTTTTTTTTTTTTAAATCGCACTGGTATCGGATCGGTACTCTGTATCGGCCGATACCACAAGTTCAGCTATCGGAATCGGTATCGGGAAAGAAACAATGGTATCAGAACATCTCTTATGTAGAAACATGGCGGACTCCGTGAAGAGGACCCGCTCACTATGTAGATATGAAGGGCTCATTCTAAGCTAACGAAAACACAACGATTCTTAGTTCAGGAGATTATACACTAATAAAAGCATAGTTATATTATATATTTATATATAATTATATTATATTCCATTTCTGCTAATAGATCCCCAGAAATGTTACACACTGGTCCTTCAAGAACCTTCAATACTTCTTGTACTGTATCAATAATGGCTAGTCACCAAATGGCAATAGTTTTAGTTACCTGAACAGTCTGTAATTCAACAAGTGCTATACCAGAACAAAAAGTGCTAAGTGATGATAGTTCCTTTCAAACACTTAACTTCAATGTGTGCTCACAGAAAATTTATGCTGGAGTCAAACCTGAGAAAATAAGCTTTTGTAAATAACAGTTAGGGTTGTTATGAACTGCCTGGAAAACCAGACTGGTAACATTAAACACATTAGGGCGAACTATAATAATTACGGTAAGATGTCAATCAAACATTAGAATTCACTCTATGTGGCAAATGCCAGCATGCAGGCAGCACAACACACTAAACACTTGCACACTATTTGACAGAGGTCTGGCTGGAGTAAAATCTCTTTTATGAGTAGTAACAGAATAATAAAGTTCTGATTATCATAAATGTGATCACATGTCATATGGGGCTGGTAAAACTGTGACTCACACAGTGACCGGCTGCTTCCATTTGGGGCTGTGGGTGTTGTTGCATTTCTCGGTTTTCTTGGACTGGCCGTCGACCGTCACCTCCACATAGGGACTGGGACCGAACCAGTTTTTCTTGTTCTCTTTTAGTTTTGCTGATAGCACTGAAACAGGGAGACAGGGAGAAGGAGCCGTGCAGTGGACAGTCAGTCATGTCGGTGCAGAAAGAAAGAGGAAAAGGAAAACAATAATACATGAACAGCACACACTTTTAAAATGAAAAGCAGAACAGGAGAACATGACTACAATGAAATCTGGATTTTACAAGTGCAAGATGTATTTAGCTAGTGAGGCAGCAGCAGTGACTATCTCAAGATGTCACTTAGGCAATGAAGCGATGGGTGTTACTAATAACATTAACAATGTCTCCGTCCTAGAAATCAGCCATCATCTATTCGATTATTTACACCTGCGCTTTTCCTTGATTTACATAAAAAAAAAGCCTATTAGTATTATCATTTAACAGAAACCTGTTGAATGCCAAATGAGAAACAATTTACAAAGAAATGAAAAACTTACAAGAAACAAAATTTGATAACATTTTAACATTTTGACAAAGACTTACCAATGATTTGTAGCTGTGCCTTCATAGGGTAACCATTGGAAGTGCCCGACTTGGTGACTCCACTTGCCATGACATAGGGCTGGGGTGAAGGCCTGCAGCACAGACAACAGGTCATTAGGGTGGTGACAAATCACTTTTCCACTGCTGTAAATTTGCAGCGTACAGATGAGATAATTTAGATCAAATATATTTAGCCTATAATATGAATGACTTGTAAAAAATACACTTCTTACTATTAACAAAAACTCGAGATCATCTTGCAATGGGACCACTGCAGCCGCAACGCAAAATCCAACCGGGGGTGTAAAGTGGGGGAACCTTCCCCACTTCCTACCCCCTTACTTCCGGTGCCAATTCTCGGACCACAACCATCTTCGAACCTCAATTTGATCTCAACTACACACCTGTAAAGTTTCGTGATGCCAAATTGGGCAAGGGCCGGAAAGTGGGGGGGGCCAATGGCCCCTTCAACCCCATTGAACTCTACCTTCATTTTGATTTCAACTACACACCTGTAAAGTTTCGTGACTGCATCTTGCACGGTTGGGACGCTATCACGGTGAAAGAAATCTGTCGACAGGCAGAGATATAAACTCCTGGCAAAGTACTCAAAACCACTTCTGTGGTAGTTCCTGCTCCAGTAGGTGTTTCCAGGACCACATTTTGCCATGATGACTCACACACAGACTCACACGGTGAAAACAATACTAGCGTCTCTGTCATGGCTGGTAAAAAACATAATACATCCCTACCTTAATAATTAAGGACTGTAGGTTTCAACAACCACCCCCCAAAGCTTACCACAGCTTATAGTAAATATAAGGCTGTCAAAGTTAAAGTGATAATAACACGTTAACACTAATTTGTTTTAACGCCACTAATTTCTTTAACGCATTAAAAAAACTTGCGTGAAAGTGAAAAGGCATCATATGAAACTAAAAAACCTAAGGAATCCATTTGTACCAACCATGTCATACTAGCTTGTCGCAAAGGAGGCTAAATAATGCTCCAAAGGTACGCTAAATTTTGGCGAGGAAAACCTGGCATGGCCATTTTCAAAGGGGGTCCTTTGACCTCTGACCTCAAGATATGTGAATGAAAATGGGTTCTATGGGTACCCACAAGTCTCATATCATTGCTTTAAGCACAATGAAGTTTCAACTTTATTTATTCCCATAACCATCAGTTTTCCATTAAGTATTAGTATGGTTAGTACGGTTCAACATTCAGACACATAATACTGACTGCATAACAATCAGTCCGTCACCTTTAGAGGCTGACAATGTAGACTTTGAGACAAGAGGCATAAAACCAATCATGATCGGTGCAACTAGCTGCTATTGTTGCCAACATGAATAACACACATATATGGTCTTCTTCTTGTTACCTCCATATTACCTCATGTGCACTTGTTTTGCCTGTATTCATGCCATTTGACTGTGCAAAAACATTTTTGTCTGTTTCCGCTTGGAGCATTAATCAGCTTTAAGCCATAAAATAAAGTCAAACATAAAAAGCCAAACTAGCACAGCCACCCCCGAAATACCCCATGTAGCCCTCAGCTTCATGAAATATCACTAATACTGTATTTTGATGACATCTAGCTCCTTTTGCTTAGGAGCTCAAATGCTATTTTGTCGCTTTGGACAAAAGTGTCTGCCAAATGAATGTAATATAACGTAATGTAATGTAATAATGCTCTCATCCGGAGAGTCAAACTTAATAGATGGAGGAGGCTACATTTCCTGGAATCCATCCTCAACACTAAAACCGTATTAATAGCAACTGTTGACATTTGCATTCAATATAGCAGTAAGAAGAACAGACTGACTGAACACTCAAAATATAGAACAAGTAACATCAGGTCAAACAAGCCTGCCACTCTGTTAGCGTTACCCGTCAGGTCGTCATGTGAAACACACAGACGGTGTTGCACCATGGAAAGTAATAAAAGGAGACTAAAAGGAGACAAAGGCCAGGCCAGCAGTCTGTGACATACTGCCTCCATAAATCAGACTGCACTGCATCTTCAGCTTCAGCTTTAAAGTGACTCCAAAATAAAGCCTGTGCTTTTGCATCTGCTCTGTGTTTGAGGGCCAAATACACCTGACTGCAAACTATCTAAACAACTGTAAGCAACTGAATGCATAAGGGTTCGTACATGCTGTTCTGAGCAAAAATTTACTTCGTACTGTACATCCATCCATCATTATCCAGGTGTACCAGGTTACTACATGGGGCTAAAGCCCATTTTAATCGCACATGTTTTATCTGTTCAAAATGTACCTTAAAGGGAGATTTGGCAAGTAGTTAATACTCTTATCAGCATGGCAGTGGGCAAATATGCTTGTTTTATGCAAATGTATGTATATATTATTATATCAAGTAACAACAAAAAACAATGACAAATATTGTCCAGAAACCCTCACAGGTACTGCATTTAGCATAAAAAATATGCTCAAATCATAACATGGCAAACTGCAGCCCAACAGGCAACAACAGCTGTCAGTGTGTCAGTGTGCTGACTTGACTATGACTTGACCCAAACTGCATGTGATTATGATAAAAAAAAAGTGTCTATAAAGGGGAGACTCGTGGGTAACCATAGAATCCATTTTCATTCACATATCTTCAGGTCAGAGGTCAAGGGACCCCTTTGAAAATGGCCAAACAAGTTTTTCCTCTCCAAAATTTGACTTACTTGTGACTTGCAAAACAATGACTTGGTCCCACCTCTGGTAGCCTATACCCGGTGAAATGTCAGGAAGGTTTGAAGAAATGGATACTGCCCAAGACTAGTATTCAGGCTTCAATATATTTAAAATATTTTGCTTCAAATTTTGCTCTGGGCTCTTTAAGTTTGTATTCAACATAATACCTTATTATCTCAATCAAATGTACTGAAATAAATGTATATGTGATGCAAATAGACAATTTATTATATTGACAGGTGGATTTTTTCATCTACCAGTCCCCTTGGCTGGTGAGTCAAAAAGTACATTTTAGACACTGCTTAACAGTAGACAGATATGAACTCTGGAAACTCCTGCTGAGCTGCACCACTGAAAAATGTGTCAAAGAAAAAAAGAAAGGAAAGGGATACACTAGTACAAGAATCAGGTCCTGTGATCTTTCCTAGAACCTGGTCCGTGCGTCACTGAATAATGCATGTTCCTCAGTCTATCTCGTCCAGTATGCACATGGCAGAGCAGAAGAAAGTGAGGAGCTCCTGCGTAAACTTTCAATTTCGCTACTGCTTTAGGCTCTGTCAATAATTCATTGCAACAGCTGACTTTGCAGCCTCACGAGCAGGCCGACTGTGTTGTGTAGATGACGGTATCCGCTGAATATTAAACTCTACAATAGCCTGCCTTGACTTGGATTTTTTAAAAACCAGCTAAATGACATTATCCACAGGCCAGTAAATTGCGTTTGGTGATTCGGTGAGGCATTTTAAATTGAATTTGAGCTCAAATTGCAGCATTTCCTAGACAGAGCTCTGAGTGTGGTCTCTTATAGGATGTTGTGCACTTCAACAGCCCACTTTGAACACGATCACCTGGGCCCTGTTTCAGAAAGCAGGATCAGTGAAAACTCTGAGTTAGTTCACCCTGAGATGAGCGAAACTCTGGGTTTTGAGTTCCAAAAAGAGAGGTAACTTAAACTCTGCGTCCGTTACTGTGGTAACTGTGTTAACTTAACCTGCTCACTGGCGGATTTCTTTTAACAAACCCTGAGTTTCTCTCTGTCTCCTTTCTCTTACAGAGCCAGACACGCTGTTTTATTTTCTCATTCATTCAGTCCGTATCGAAGCGTGTATCGAAGGTTTACTGCATGTCAGAATCTAAATCCTGGTTGGATATTAACTTGTTACTCAGGACTATCTAAAGTTATTGCTTTTATGCGCTGTCAGTCAATTGTTTGAACATTCAAATATTACACAGCTTCAAGTCACCCTCAGCTCAGAATATAACCTCATCTCAGTTTATATTGTAGAAGTTTACAAAGGTATGAAGCTTAGACACGT
The DNA here is from genome assembly GCA_916701645.2 of Sebastolobus alascanus. NCBI lineage: Eukaryota > Metazoa > Chordata > Actinopteri > Perciformes > Sebastidae > Sebastolobus > Sebastolobus alascanus. Next base: position 4,086,240 of record CAKAOJ020000014.1, on the reverse strand, counting down.
AGGAACAATGAATAATGATCTCTATCACTCATGATGTGATTGGTCCCAGACGGAACATAATTTCTATAACATTGGAGATTATATATTAATATTTCTGAGTGAGCAGGATCCTTGTGCATCTGCAGAATGGAGTTTGAAGAGATTTTTTTTTTAAATAGGCTACGTATAGAGTGCTGCAGGGATGTATTTTTGTGGGCCAACCAGAAAGTTAGCATCGCCCCGGGTTCCCTCGACAAAAAGCCAATGGGATTTTTCCATTGGGTTCTGGATTATAACAGAAAATAAACTCTTTGGCAAACACACGTAAATGATACTTCTGTAAAATAATCTTCACAAATGAACACCACTTTTATGATATTTGAAGTACGTTAGTCTATAAACGAACTACACTACGGTCGCATGAGCGCGAGTATACACAACGACGCTGTAAAGGCGGAAGAGTCGGCGTGATGTCGTTTAGTAGTCTCATTTAGACACATGTTAGCAACCGCCTTTTTTAAAGACACAAAATTCGTAGAACAAAACGTTAAAATCTTGTGTTAACTGCAGACCTTATTTCAAGCATCTAACTAAAAATCCATTAAAAAAAAACACTGTCTTCGAGACGAGGAAACCGGAAGAGCTAAAATGCTAACTCATTTCCAGGTTTTAGGACTCATTCCTGTAGCACTCTATGGGGGGCGGCTGTGGCTCAGAAATAGAGCAGGTCGCCCTCCAGTGGGAAGGTCGGCTCAATCCCCGGCTCCTCCAGTCCACATGTCAAAGTGTCCTTAAGCAAGATACTTAACCCCAAATTGCTCCCAAAGGCTGTGCCATCGGTGTGTGAATGAGTATTTAGATTAGAGTGTTTTAACAGCATTTCAGTGACTTTCAGTGTTTCAATTTACTACATTTGTAGCTGAAATAAAGCCTCTGAATGCTGTTGAGCCAAAATCCCTGTGTTTTGTCCCTGTCAGATTAAAGCTGAACAAATACATTTAAAAATGTAATGTAGGCCTAAAGTCTAATATACAGTCAGATTCCACCACTTTATCATCCATTAAGGAAATGTAAGTCTGGTAAACAATTAATTAATGGATAATACTGAATAAAACTTTATCGTGTTATGGACACTTTCTCCCACTCTGACTCAGGCTCTTTTTTGTGCATAGTCCTCATATACATGTTTTAATATCTCTATGTTCACTGGATTAAAATGGACGCCTTTTATTTACCTGTTGCCATGGTGAATCGTAGTATGGGAAATCCATTGTTAATGCAACAGCAACATCTCTAAAATTCGTCATGGCTAAAATTGTTTCCTCAAAACAGTTAGCTTCTTGGAATGGTTAGCTCATAGAGATAAACTGTTTACACCATGACTAAGCGTACAAAACAATGATGCATCGCCAAAACATACCTCCATGGAGACCGACTTTATCATACGATAAAGGGACAAACAGGTTCTACTATGATGTTTCAAGGAAACAGCACTGGAGAGTCCCCTGTTTCTTTGATAATAGTCACCGTCCCTTAGAGCAGTAACAGACTGTCATCTTTGTATTTCAACCAAGATAATTCATGGGTTGTTTTTTATTCTTAAGTATACCACAATGGCATATATGACATGAATTACTGAAAATCTGATGTGATCACAAACTAGGTCTCAGATGAAACAGGTCAGGAGATGTTGGAGATATTGGGATGGATTATTAATAGTCAGAACATTTCCCACAACAATTAGGCCAACCAGGAAAACAGCAGCCAGCCTAAATAACAAACAGACGAGGACACAAACTAACCCAACCAACCTTGCCAAGTTGCTGACGCCTAATGAGACTGACAATAAAACCATTGTCTATTTCCTTCTTTCCTGTTTGCTGGACATAAGAATTGTGCTCATATCGGCAAAATATTCTCACAACTGGTTCGTCCAGCTCGCGTTAACATGAGTGTTTGTAAATTTAAATATAGTTTCAGCTATTACTTAGCAGCTAAATGTAGAGAATAAACTATCATATTGAGGAGTGGCTTCTAATAGTTTCTTGAAGACTCGTGTTTTGAGTACTACAATGTGAGAGCGCGGCAACACCAAACTACCACATATTACATGAAGTTTGGCAACACGTAGCTCAAGGTTAACAACAACAAACACCTATTTCATATCATTGTCCCTCTAAATGTCCTTTTTGGCAGGCTACACTTACAAACGTTGATACAAAACTGCATAATTGAATCCAACTAGGATAAGGAGCTAACGCTAAGTGAGTTAGCCGAGCAGAGAGGAACAGTATGTCCCGGTTAGCTAACACACCGCACTGACGCTAAACACTGAGTGTGTATTTACAGTGTCGGTGCTGAGTACATGTTGAATGTCAGCTGGTCAGCAGCTCTGACAGCCTGCTGCCATCACAGCCAGGCTAACTGTTAGCCTCATAGCTCCCGTCATCATCATGGCTGGCTTAAAAATCCCAAAGTCCAACGGCTGTGAAAAAGCAAAATACAGAGAGAGATGTAGTAAGTTGTTAACACTCACCCAGATCTGAAACGAGGATGTAAAACCACACAGGTAGCGCTGCGGTGAACTCCCAGCCCCTCGGTGTGCAGGATGTTTAGGTTTTTCAGTCGGGGATTCACTTCAAGGAAGAAGAAACTTCCACCATCTTCGTCAGCTCACGTCACGTGATCGAAACAAGGTGGGGCGCACGCTTCTCCCCTTTGCGCTGTGATTGGACTAGAGTTGGAGCAAGGATGGACCAATGGGCGGCCAGTAAACACGATGATGCCTTTAGGGTCATTGAAATCAGATTGGATCTTTTATAAAGGTATTTTGTTCAAGGTGCCATGGAAGTATTTTCCGCTGTGGTGTTCAAGTGAACGAAATAAAAATACAGCATTAGCGTGCGCATTTGTGGTCTAAATCAGACTAAAACCTAAATAAGAGTGCGCTATATCAGTGAAGGTAGAATTTGTAATTTATGGAGAATAAAATATTGCTGAGCATAGCTCTCCACTGCACACAGCTGATAGATTTACAGCATCACCTGACTTCTATGATTCTCCACTAGAGCATTTGACTTAATTCAAGATTCAAGATTCAAGATTCCTTTATTGTCACTACACAGAGTACAGCGAAATTTGAAGCAGTCCTTATGGTGCAATCACGCATAACATACAGTATAAAAGAAGTTTAACCTAAACTACTATAAAATAAGTAAATATATATATATCTAAAAGAAAAGTAAATATATATATATATATATATATCTAACTCGAAATGTTGGCCTATGATACAATATATACAATACAATTACAGTACGGTCGAGGCAGTATGCAACTGCAGCAACATTTTTGTATGTGCACTGCTGTGATGCACTCTTGTTTATATGACTGTATTGTAGAGATTGTTGGTGACTTGTAAAGTAACAAAAAATTAACTACTATAGTCTACTTCCTGTCGGGTTACATCTGTGTTACCTGGTACATTCCTGCGGCCCTCAGAGATGACGTTTCCCGGCAGCACATAAAGGCAGCATTAACCAGACTCCTCAAAAGGAGCCGTATTAAACTTGTTATTACATAGGCTGATGTGAATGACATTATACATTCCTGATATTTTCTCCTGTTTTTAGATTTTGCTATTTACGGTATTGTTAGACACTACGGTCCAACTGCCACCAACTACAAACAGCAGATGGCATTGTTGTACTTCACAGCCATATTACTATAGGCCACAAGTCAATCAGTATTTTCTCTCCAATCGGGATATTGAAAGTTTACTAAATAATCTAATGACTATACATTTCCACTGTATGTTTTATAACCTATAAAATATTACATTGCATTACAATTCACTGAAAACAGCACTGTTTTGCCGAAATGAAACACCATTTTGCTTTGTTTTTGCTTTTTGTTGAAAAGCACATAGTGGCTGCTTTTTCATGTTTTTATTATTATTATCATTAGGCCGACTATTATTACTACATATTATTATTACATATTATTACGTGTTATTATTTAATGTTTTTACGCTCGTAGTATATGGATATTATGTGACAGCTAAGATCTTTCAAAATGCCTTGATTAGGATATTTATTTCCGTTGTGCAGTTGAATAAAACAAATTCATCACACATATCTGACTTGTCTTGTTGATATGTTGTTTGTAACGACTGAGTTCAAGCGTCAAAATATTAAACAGCCGTTTTCGATTATTTCAATCGAAGCCTTTACGAGATCAGACTAACAAAAAAGAGCAGGATGATACCGGATGTTATTCCTCTCAGTCAAAATAAAAGCTTCGAATTTGTCTCGAATTTATGAAATAAAATACAGTATAAAAATGTCATGCTGTATTATTCTTTAATTACATCACCAATCATGTTGTCTCTTTCCTCCAGCAAATTATCGTGAATCCAATCCATGCTGATGTCCAGTATTCATGTCAGCTACTGTCAGTGCTTAAAGTGGAAAAAAAAATAAGTGCCAGTACTGACCTTATTCACATGTTGGCATGTGTATCAGCCGGTATCAGCAATCTCTTGCTCCTTTTTATTTATTCATTATTTCTTCAAGCATGTTATGCTGTGTCAGCCATAATCAGCTGTGGTTTTATTGCTATATTAATATACTTGGGCTATGCATCTTCTATAGTTGGCCTATAATACTCCAATAATATTCCAACTGAAATATTATAGGGTGAAGGTGGTGTGTTTTATAGTGTTAATACTTAAAGTGTTTTCCTTTGTTATTTGTAGCCTATAGTATCTCTCTATAGACTATTATTGTTGCTACAGATAACTCCAAAAAAGCTTAAAGACAAAACTTACTATAGTTGAATAGTTATTTGATTATTTACACATATCAAAGCCTTCGTCCGAACATTTAATTCTTCTGGAAATGTTTGCCCTGAAAGAGCAGATTCAGAAAACTTTTAAATAATGTTTCATTAATTATATTTGTTCACAGCTAAAAAAAAGTTATGACCAACAGTTCACTAATTATTTTACAAAAGGGTGTGAAGGATGTATTGATAAATTACATCACCCTCATCTTCATCCCCCCTCCCCCGTGCCATGCGTCGGCTCGTCCAGACGCTCAGGAATTAGAGGGAATTTCTTCAAATTTGGCTCAAACGTCCACTTTGACTCAAGGATGAACTGATTAGGTTTTGGTGGCCAAAGGTCACTGTGACAACACAAAACACATGGCCATATTCAAGAATTCATATACTAATTACGACTATTTCCCACAAATGTCTAACAGGATAAAATGATGAAGTGATGACATTTTGGACAGACATGGATGCAGAATGCAACTTCACTGGTTGGTGGAGGCATACAACCACAAAGCGGTAATTCTAGTTTTGTATTTTAGAATAACCAAGTTTTCTCTCAATTTTTCATCCAGCCAACATTTTTTTCTGGCGTTATTGTAAGTGTGTGTGTGTGTGTGTGTGTGTGTGTGTGTGTGTGTCTAATTCAAATCTAATCTAATTCCTTCTCCATCACAGGAGGAGGAATTAGATTTGTGTGTTGTTCCAAATATAGATACAGTATACTGTATATACGTGTTTGTTGAAACAGGCTCCTGGTGTTTTGGAAGCAGTTCAGCTGCTAGACACTGAATGTAACCTTCAACTGACTTACTCTTTAAGAAGATTCATGTTAACCAACATCAGTGAGGGTAAAGTGTGTAACATAACACAGGCTCATTTTACATGTCTGAGTTTCTTCTTTATTTGACTGAATTCACCATGAAAGCGGTCCAGTGCAGCCAGTGTGGTGCTGAAGGCGGTTCAGAGTGTTGAGTGGACTGCTGTGGTGCTGGAGCTGGTTGTGTGATGCTGCTGGCTTTGTGTGGTCTGGTTGACGTCCACTCTCAGGGGCTTGTGGAAGAGTCCTGCACTGTGATATGAAAAACAAGTCAGGAATGTGGATCCTTCTCTATGTCTGCTGTCAGTGTCTCCCAAACTTAAGTTATGTCGCATTCACACCAAGAGTGAAGCGAATTTTCTCCTCGCTTTACTTGCACGAGTTGGACCGTCGGTATCATTTGTGTAAATTCGCACTAGATGCATCCGAGAGGAGAAGGAGCTTGTCTCCACAGATAACCAACAACTTTTCTTTCCGCCATTTCGACCATCAACCATGGACAAAATAACAACTGTTGCTGCTTTGTACATGTTGTGGAAGTCCCAGATATGTCAGAAAACCAAACGCCGTCATGTTTGGGCTCATAACATCACCCAGCGGCGAGCTGTATTCACATACAGTGCCATTGAACTGACTGCATCTCAAAAGGCACATGTTGCTACTGCGGTAACAACCCAAAATAAACAGATTGTGCTGTGATTTAATTGCAATAAGAGAATTGTTCGGAGTTCGGATCGAGGAATGCTAGGCTATGCAGCTGCTCCATCAACACTCAAGATAACGTCATCTAGGCGTAAATACGGCAGCGACGTTGTTTATACCATAGACAGTCTGTGGTTTATGCATTTATATACAGAGTTTCGTTCGGTCTCTGTACCAATACTATGGACTAATGTAGCTCTGGGTGCCCACTGACAGCTACAATATTGTTTTCCTCCATTTCTGTTTCAACAACGTCAGGACTGTTTGCACTGACTTTGTATGTAATCGAGCCACGTGAAAAGTTCGCTTCGCGCTTGGTGTGAACGTACCGTTAGAATAATGAACTATGTAGTGTTGGCCTGTAGACTAATTCTTGTCTAAATAAATCAGCATTAATCAGTAAAACCAAAGGTTATCTGAGTCTAGAAAACATTTGTAGGCTTCATCTTTGACACTATTGATGTAATGGAACATTATTAAAGAAAGTAGCTGTAAGAATCATTAGCATGCTAACCTTAGCGTGTCACCACATCATGTAAATAATAATTAATTAAATAAATAAATAAAATAAATAATTTCTGGCCAACAGTTAGATGAGAAGATTGATACCACTCTGAGAGGAGAGTGGTATCAATCTTCTCCCCAACAACTATTCCTTTAATGTCCATCTTGTGGTCCGTCATCCATCTGACTCGGTCGGAAAGAAGCATTTCTTCTCTGTCTTGAAGGAGCCTCTGAACTACAGGAACACTGAGCCTGAGTCTCTGTAAAAAATACAAATCAATAATGAGAATAATATATGTATCTATAAACAGGTGTAGCATACAGTATGTAGCTAGCCGCTCTGGTGTTAGAGGAAGATAAGAAAAGAGAAAGATGAAGAAAACGTTTAGTAAGACAAGTAATCTTTACATTATTAATAATGTTATATTGATAAACAGGTTTACACAATAACATACATTACTTTAGTAATTAGTTATTCAGAAGCGCCTACTCACCTTCAGCTCAGGAGATGGAGTAATGTGAGGGTGTAGAACAATACATAATAAGTTAGTGAGACAATAACAAAAATCTTTTAATGATTAAATAAGTGATGTACGGATTAACAGGTGTAGCATAGCACAGTAACTCAGGTGGTTGAGTAAGTTAAAGTAAGACATAAAAAAGGTTAGTTAGGCAAGTAATCTTTTTCATTTAATATTACTCAATAATTCAAACACGTTTAGACGATAACAAATCTTTCTCTAATTTATATTAAAGAGCTCATACTCACCTTTTTGGTCCAGTGAACGGCAGCAGCTCAGGTGGTGGAGGAAGATAAGAGGAGAGAACCAAAAATAATGCTTAATAAAACAGACAAATAATGTTTGAATTAAAAAAGTGATATTATGTATAAATAGGTGTTGCAAACAGTATGTAACTACATTACACAATGACGTACATTAATCTCTCAGTCTTTATATCACAGTCTATTCTACTAACTAACAGTCACTAACAGTCACTATTCTAAGTCACAAGTCAGAGGCTCATACTCCCTTTTTTCGTCGGAAAAAGCAGAAGCTCAGGTCGTGGGGTAAGATGGGAGGAGAGAAGGAAAAATAATGGTTAATAAAACAGACAAATAATGTTTGAATTACAAAATAGGCAATATCATGTGTATAAATAGGTCACAAGTCGGAGGCTCAAACTCACCTTCTTCGTCCGAGCGGCCCCCACCACCTGAGCAGCAGTAAGATGGTAGGAGAGAAGGGCGAAAAATAGGGCGAGTAAAATACGTAATCTCTGAATTATTGACTAAGTAATACTATATGGACAAACAGGTTTACACAATAACATACAAACAGGTTTACACAATAACATACATTACTTTTCCTGTCTGCCTATTCTAAGTCACTTTCGTCACGTCAGATACTTGTACTTACCTTCTTCGGCCATATGAAGTGAATGGCCGTAGTTTAGTTTAGCTGATCAAATATGAATCAATATTCTCTTATTGTGATGCCTATTTCTTACATAAAATGTTTTCACCAAGCAACGCCCACCAGCCGGAGCAAACTTTCTCATTTTACAGCTAAACAGTACACTACAAGATGTTTCTGAAAACATTTGAGGCGAAATAGGCATTACAGTAACAGAATATTAATTCATATTTGATCAGTGCTGCCTAGTTTGACCGTTTGGTCTGAGTTTGTGAGTGATTGACAGCTGGCTCTCATAGACGGCAGCTGGACGGCAGACTCCAGATCAGCTCTGATTGGTTGTTTTCCTCCGGTCTGTGAAATCCTGCAGATGCCGTTAGGATCACCGGAGGACACAGAGGAACATGATTTTTTTCAGATTACCTGTCTCATGCACTACTGTCAGGATATAGCGACCGTTTTATAAAAATAACTTTTTTTTAAATCATATTTGCTCCATTTCTACCCACTGCTGCTTTAAGTGAGTACATGGATTATTGTAAACCAGTGCCTTAACTTCACTTTGGTTCTTTATTGGCGAGCGTTTTATTTTGAAAGTGATAACAGGAGACATGCATTTGGTACTGAGCCCAACTTGACTACTATAGCTGAGCGGTCGGGGTTGGTCAGTGTTGTCAGAGGAGCAGCATGAGAGCTTTCTCTGCTCGGATCATCCAAGCATGGGGATATTTGGAGGAAAAGACAGTTTGACAGCTCAAAGCTCAAAGAAAAGGTAAGAACCAAGTCTCTGCTTTCCGCTCCACAGAGTCCAGGCGACACTTATAGCAGTCTGCTTTTATGTGGCTTCATTTGAATGTGGTCGTCTGAAATGTGTCCATACAAGTCAGGATGTGATGTTTTACCCCCATGAAAAATAACTGTCTATGCAAGAGTCAATATATAAATGGTAGTAATAGAAACAAAAATCGATATATAACAACTTAATCTTTATATGACAAGAAAAGTGACTTGAACATAATGGAGATTGTAAAGTAAAGAATAGAACAAAGTGAAACACAACCGAAAGCACTTTAAGATATCTATAAACACACAATTGAGCACCATAGATAGAATGCAAGTTCCTATAAGAAGACTATAGAAGTATTATTGGTTTATTATCACAAACCATATTAATGTCACTATAAAATAACCATTGACAGACACAGACACACTAAAAGTTCTTATAGTAATATTAAAGGAATATAACTGTATTTTTTTCGGCACAGGGTCATAAAGTATGTCATTGAGGATGAATGCAGGTTGAGGGAAGGTCACACCCTGAGTTGGCTTGTTGCCTGCTTCTACAGTTGCAATTCTAAGTATATGAATAGAAATAGAATAGAGTTGAATAGAGTGTCGCTGTGATTATCTCCACTAATGTGAAACACAACAGATGGCCGATGAGTCCTTGATCAACATACAGGGATTCTACAGTCAGTCAACACAGAGTTAAAAGTGAATGATGTGACAGTGAAAATGAGCAATATTGCAGTGATGTAATCATTTACTGGAAGCTGGTAGTGTTTCCTGTCATTAGCAGAGTTCTGGGACTCAATCAAACTTGAATCCGCCTTTAATACAGCAGCTTTTTTTATCTGAGCTTTTGTGTAACCTGATGTGCAGTAGTTCTACATAAATTAAACCTATATATTAGGGCTGTCAATCCATTAAAATAGTTAATCACGATTAATCGCAAATTAATCGCACATTTTTCTATCTGTATAAAATGTCCCTTAAAGGAAGTTTTGTCAAGTATTTAATACTGTATGTATATATTTACTATTGGAAATCAATCAACAACACAAAACAATGACAAATATTGTCCAGAAACCCTCACAGGTACTGCATCTAGCATAAAAAATATGCTCAAATCATAACATGGCAAACTGCAGACCAACAGGTAACAACAGCTGTCAGTGTGTCAGTGTGCTGACTTGACTATGACTTGGCAAAACTGCATGGGATTATCATAAAGTGGGTAAAGTGGGCATGTCTGTAAAGGGGAGACTCGTGGGTACCCATAGAACCCATTTTCATTCACATATCTTGAGGTCAGAGGTCAAGGGACCCATTTGAAAATGGCCATGCCAATGTTTCCTCTCCAACATTTGGCGCAAGGTTGGAGCTTTATTTAACCTCCTTTGCGACAAGCTAGTATGACATGGTTGGTACCAATGGATTCCTTATGTTTTCTGGTTTCATATGATACCAGTTGCTTCACTCTAGCTTTAAAACTGAGCCTCATACAACCTAAATATTGCAAGTTGCGTTAATGCGTTAAAAAAATTAGTGCCGTTAAAATGAATTTGCGTTAACGTGTTATTATCGCGTTAACTTTGACAGCCCTAATATATATATATAAATGACTGAGTGTTTCAGCTTTCATAGATACTATTCAAAATGACGACCAATCAAAAATAAGCTAAAACATCTCTTACAGACGTATGCAGTTTGATTATAGCTAAACAGAACAGAACAAATTAAACAACAGAGTTGGATTCCAGTGACTGAGTATCTTTTCCATTTGACATTCAGTCCACATCCAAAGCACCAACGTAGAGAAAAACGATGTAGGTTACATGCATGTATAGATGCAACCTTGAAGCTGCTCACAGCAGGCTGGATGCACTGACAAGTGCTTTGTTATTTTCTCTCAGAATTTGCATTTCTCCTGGGTGAAATTTCCATTCACTTTTACATGCACATTGGCAGTCACCAGTAAACCCTACAGACTGGCAGGAGCTGCTCTCTCGTAGAAGTCATGCCTCTTGCTGTGCCTGATCCACACAGATACTGTATATATATATATGTATATGTAATCTTATTCCTTACTTGTCACTCTCTGTAATAGAGTGGCACTCAGTAATATTATTTGAATACCATCCTCAGCCTCACATTTGCCGCTACAAAATTTGCAAGGCAGCTTTTATTTCACCAGCAGAGGCTATTTCCATGTTTGCTTTGTGTGTTTCTATCTATACTTGGCTCAGGACTTGTCTTCAGGGATACCCTTTACCCTCTCTGCCTAGTGTTGCCAAGTTGTAATCCTCACACCCAAGACATCGATCTCGGACCAGCTCCTCACTTAACTTTTGAATGCCTCAGAATGCTTCCTGGACTCTACAGTCTGACCGAGCGTCTGTCCGTGGGAAACGTTCACCCCACCCGTGCCCCAGCGTGTCTTTGACTGGAACAGCCTGCTCTTGCCAGGCAGCTAACAGTGTATTAATAAGTGTTTTGGCAGCTACTTTGGTCCCAACCCCCAACTCGCTCTCCACTCATCCCCCCCCCCCCCCCCCCACCCCCCCCCCCCCCCACACCCCCCCCCCCCCCCTTTCATAACACAAACAAGCCAACAAGCCCACCCCCCTTCCAAGTACCATGTGCTTATTTTAGGCTCGGGGGAAGATAACTGACACGGCAGGGTTGCATACTAATAATTACAGGGGTCGTAGTTAGAGTGGCAAAGATTTCCCATCTTTTTGCATGACAAAAAAAAACAGGATTCATCACATACTTGAGTCATTAGTGTTTATGAACAATACCAACTCCCTCTATTATTTATGTATTATGCTATAAAGCTGTAGACAATCTTCCTTGTTGCTCCCTTAAAGCGGCAGTAGGTAGGTAGAATATTTTTGGCATCATTGGGCAAGAATTCCAAAATAACCTTTCAGCATACTGTAATTCAAGTGTTCTGAGAGAAAACTAGACTTCTGCACCTCCTCGTGGCTCTGTTTTCAGGCTTTAAAAAATCTAGCCTAAAAGTCTTTGGCCAATCACAGGTCATTTCAGAGAGAGAGAGCGTTCCTATTGGCTGTTCATTCAACGGAGGCAGCTGTCAATCACTCGCAAACTCCGATCAAATGGTCAAACTAGGCAGCGCTGATAAATATGAGTCAATATTCTGTTACTGAAACTAGGAAAGACCTCAGTGAGATGAAATGAGAGATGGGATGAAAAAAGAGCGAGAGTAGATGCTTTGGTGATGAATGTGATGTCAGGCTGACCATATCTGAGAACGGTGTCAGGGTGTGCTAACTCCCACACTGATTGATAGGTGGGGGAGACTGTTGTATGGGTGCTGATCTTCTTCTCTCTCCATAGCCTACGGGCAATGGTAGTCAGCAGTCTGGTGGGAGAACGTACGTTTAGTTGGACAGAGGAGTTAAGGAGATGTGTTTGTGATCATATCGGTTCGACCATCTTGTCTTGGGAGCAATGCCTCCATTCTCTGTTCTTCTTTTATAGCCCCAGGGACAAAAAATACAAAAAGACACCACATGGCATAGCTCCAAGCTGGAGGAGCTATATTTGGGTCCAGCTATGGGAAAATAACTAAGTCTGTAATCACTCATACATGGACAGCTCGGTTTCTGTACGTCCTGGTGCTGTTGGTGCGCTGGCTTTTGTAAGTGATTTACAGGAGCAGGCAGTGTTAAGAGCCCACTTTCTACAGAAAACACTGGACTTTAATACTGGGGACAGAAGATGTCTCATTCATATGTGGAAAACAGGTACAAAGCCCCAGAGCCGAATGAGGGATGTGCAAAAACCTAACTATATCGTGTGCAGATCAACTCATATTCCAGACAAGGCGCAGTGCATCCTTTCTTATTCACTCACCCCCTGCTTGTGGGTTACCCTGTTCGTCTTGTACAGTAATTGAACCTCCTTGTGGTCATTGCAGGATTTCGTGTGTTGACTGTGTTGCAACATACTTGGTTCACACAAAGTTTCTTTATGTGTATTTTTTTTTAATATACATTTCAAAGTAGCTGCCCTTAAAGATGCATTATTCATAATTTCATTATAAGCATTGAATCAGTTACGACAGTGAAATGAGTTGACAAGCCTACAGAGAATAAGTACTATGGTACTTTTTAACCTCTTTTATCTCATTGTTTTGGTTTTGAGTGAGTCTCACGGCTCACATCAATCTCATTTCGAGCAAGTTTCAAGCCTTTATTTTCTCAACAATATATAATACTGTGGTAGACTGGTGTTCAGTAGTGATAAAACGAATACACTGTAACATAGACATGATAAAATAAATGTATATGTACTATACTATGGTGTGTGCAGGTATAAACAGGTAGTAGAAGTAGTATAAAGTGTACCAGAACTCTAGGGGAGACGTAAGACCAACAACCTTTCAGGTCATTTTTTCCCTTGCTGTCTGACAGGATAGTGACAGCCCATCAGCTCCAAGCAAACTCTATCCAGATGCCTGTAAACTTCACATCACCACGTGTGCCGTCACAACAGAGTATCTGTTTATTATTCTAGTAATGAAAGCCTTGAGAGATAAGGGAGGCCATATTTGACGTTGCTTTGAGTCCAAGCATGTAGCTTTAGCATAGCTGATGCTAGACTGCTGAATGATGTGTTTTTTGATTGTTACCTTTCTCACAGCAGACTATTTTATTTATCAAACACTGATCTAACTAATAATATTAATGATGGCTGAAATCCATTTAGGTGTTCCAGTTCCAGGGTCCTGGTATTGTGCATGCTGGATGTCTGGCTACGGTAGTTTCATTACTTACACCTGTGTTTTTGCTTCTATGGCAAATGTCTGCTTTAAGAAATGTCCATTTTACAGGACTTCTTTCTTATCATATTTTTTTGAATTAAAAAGATGATAGAAAACCTTGGCAAATATAGCACTATATCTGAAAATTACGATGACATCAGTTTTTTTTCATGCTGAAAAATCGCTCTGGCCAAATTCAGAAAGCCTCCCAAACCGTTTTTGTATAGATTTTTACTTGTGCAATTTTATTTAATTTCTGGCCACTAAAACAGTTTTGGAAGATTTCAGAGTCAGCGAAAGCTATAATTTTTGTTACCTCAGAGCACACAGTCAGCAGCACCATCTTCAGATAAGAGTTGCAATGATTAGTTGATTAATCAATATGTTGATCGACAGAAAATGAATTTGTTCTTTCATTGATTTTCATTCAAGCTATTTATTAAGCAAACTTGGTAAAACTGAACTGGTTCCCGCTTCACGAATGTGAAAATGTTCTTGTTTGTTACTCTTCTATGAGAGTAAACTGAATATTTGGGTGTGGAGCTGTTGGTCAGACAAAAAAAGAAGTTTGAAGATGTCACCTTGGGAACTTGAGATGGATATTTTCCTCTGTTTGTTGACATTTTATAGACCAAATGCTTAATCGATTAATTGAGAAAACTAGAAAAGTGCATTCAGTAGATCTCCGCCAAATGTGTCTGCAACGACCACTGCTGTAATGTTTGATTTAATGAATACAAACCATAATTGCCCCCTGTCTAGACTGCAAGCGTATCAGACGCGTTTTTACTCGCACGTCTCACGCAACAGATGCGCTGTAATTTTAATCTATGCAGCTGTAGTTCTGTTAGCTCTCTTAGCCAAACACACCGTAGGACTCTGCTGCCCACCGGCTTCTAACAGCTAACTGGCTTTCCTCCTACCGACATGAGAAGACGCACTACGTTGTAGTCAGCGTTAGGTTCAGTTTGTCATTTGCTATAGGCGCTAGTTATACATAGGCTACATACATACAGTACACACATGCAATAGTCTTAAGTGTGCAAATCAAGAGCGGAACTATTCGTAATCCGTATCAGAAACAAGAGTCTAAACTGAAGCAGTTGTTGATCACTTGCGGCCCCTACCGGCTGGTTGAGAGTAGTGAGGAGTCAGCATTCAATGACAGTATGTTTTCAAAAAGTGTGAATCATGACAAGTCCTTGAGCATACATTCAGAAATGAGCACAACAAATATAAGGCTGATGGGTCCATTAGTATGCAAGATTAGCCATAGACAGACAGACACACACAACCAAACACATTATCTCCTGGTGGAGATAATAATCGATAATAAAAATAATCATAAATTGCAGCCCTACTTCAGATATAAGACCGATGACTAAATTCCGTAATAATGAACGTCCTCACCTTTCAATGTCTAACAGAGACTGTTGTGGGTTCATATTAAAAGTCTATACGATTGTTAGCTGTATCCCCTCACTATGAAAGTCCCTTCCATGTCCCTTTGTGTATGTGTAACAATGGCTTATTTTTAACCTGTTGGGGCTGTTTAGAAGTGCAGAGGGGAGAGAAGGGAGGAAGTGGTTGCAGGATAACAGAGGAAGATAATAGCAACCTCCTCAACCTTCATCCTTCCTCTGCCTTCCCTCACATAGCCTACATAGACTACACACACACTCCCTGGGGTTTGTGGTTCTCTGGATCCCCCGCTGGAATACAAATAAATCTGAATAATGTGTGACATGCACAAGCAAACACACACTTCACTCCCTGGATAGCTACAAGAAGGAGCTCTAACGCCTTGACATATAACAGTGAACTATTGCAGCTTATTAGAACGGAATTTGAGAGCTGAAGAGTTATGGATTCAGTGCTGAATCTTAAAGTAACTCTCAATGAACTAAAAAGGTCTAACTGAGCAGATGAGATGAGCAGCTGAATGAGCCCAAATCATTTTATTTAGCTGCTTTCCCATCTGAAATGTAAAGTGAAATGAGCCCTGAGAGATGGAAGTGAACTGAAATAGCTTACAGTATATATACTTGCTGTAAGGTTAAGCCACCTTTTGGAGCATACATCCCTGAATGAGGTGGAAACTAACTTTACTCAAATACTGTACTTAAGTACAATTTTGAGGTGCTTACTTAAGTTGATTACAATTTTACATAAAAAAAAAATTGGGCTGTCAATCGGTTAAAATAGTTAATCACGATTAATCGCAAATTAATCACATATTTTTTATTTGTTCAAAATGTATCTTAAAGGGAGATCTGTCAAGTAGTTAATACTCTTATCACCATGGGAGTGGGCAAATATGCTTGCTTAATGAAAATATATGTTTATATTTATTATTGGAAATTAAACACAAAACAATGACAAATATTGTCCAGAAACCCTCACAGGTACTGCATTTAGCATAAAAATATGCTCAAATTATAACATGGCATTAACGTCGTCGCATTAACTTTGACAGCCCTAAAAAAACATATGATACCTTTATGAAATACCATAAATTGTTAAAGATTAGCCCACTGGTTCCCAACATTTTTGGCTTGTGACCTCTCACAATAAAACAGTGTCTAGTCGGGGCCCCTTGTGATGATACAGATGTCTTTGAGTTGTTAGCAGTTCCACCAAAGAGTGTTGTCCCTCTAAACTTCTCAGATTTGTGTAACAGTCTGAGGCCCAAAGAGGTAGAAATACTCAATATTTCACAAAAAAGCAAAGATTCAGGACAAAGTCAACACAATTAATACACAATTTTAAAGCAGAACTTTGATTTTACATCTTTGCAACCTCATTTATCATCTCACGACCCCCTCAGATTTATCTTGTGACCCTTTCTAGGGGCCTGACCCCTTGCTTGGGAACCACCGGACCAAACCTAACTGTATGAAGTAGATAAACTAGCTCCAACCTAGCTTATGTCATATATAAGAATATATCAGTCAGAGGGACCATTTTTTAAGTAGAACCAGAACTTATACTTTTAACCCTTTAAGTACATTTTGCTGATAATAATTCAATACTTTGCATTCAGGACTTGTAATGGAGGAGGCCTATTTTTGTATTGTTGTAGGCTATTGGTACTTTCCTTTAAGGATGTGGATACTTATCCCACCACTATAGAGTGCAGCAGGAATGAGTCCTAAAACCGATGTATGAGTTAGCATTTTAGCACTTCCGGTTCCCTCGTCACAAAGACAATGTTTTTTTTGAATGGGTTAGATGCAGATGAAATAAGGTCTGTGGTTAACACAAGCTGAAGAGATTTAAAAGTTTTGTTTTACGACATAAAATATGTCAGTAAATAGCCCACTCGTGAATTTTGAAGCGTTTACGCATCTTAAAAGGCGGTTGCTAACAAGTGGCTAAATGAGACTACTAAACGTCATCACGCTGAACACTAGTCCGCCTTTAGCGTAGTGGCGGTGACGTGAAGTCATGCAACTATGGTGTAGTTCGTTTATAGCCTAACGTTAGCTTACTAACTTACTACTAACTTACTACTACTACTAATTTTACTTCTGGCGATTGCATTTATGCTTCAAAATTCATAAAAGTGGTGTTCATTTGTGAAGATTATTTTAATGAACAAAATGTGTAAGTATGATAAACGTTTGTTTGCCACAGAGCTCATTTTCTGCAATAATCCAAAACCCAATGGAAAAATTGGCTTTTTGTCGAGGGAACCAGTGTGATACTACAGTAAGTTCCGGGTTGGCCTACAAAAATACTTCATCCTTGCAGCACTGTATACATTATAGTTTGAAGAGCTTAGTAGATAGAATAGTCAATATACAGAAAATTAATTAATTTTGATAATCAATTAATCATCAGTTCAATATGTTAACATTATTCAATTTTAACAATTCTGGTTCTAGCTTCCCAAATGTGAGTATTTGCTGGTTTTATTCGAAGACATCCTCTTGGAATTAATATCAGCAAATGATTTGATAGTGAAAATAATTGTTAGTTGCAGCCCTAGTTTGTGCTATTGGGTCTGCAGAGGATTAAGTCCATTGTTTCTCATTCTTGGTCAGCTCTGGAGAGATGTGGATGTGTATTGTTGCTCCCTTTGGTGTTGTGTTTCTGGTATTTTATCATATCTCTGCCAAACACTCCCATCTGCAGCACAACACTCAATTGTTCCTTTGAGTCATACTTGTTTTAGTTATCATAGAAAGTACATAATTTAATAATATAATGTTATTTTCTCTTTAGTTGTTGGCAGCAGCAGCTATTTGCTTTTAAGGTCACACTTTTTTTTTTCACTTAAATTGTTATTCCAGGCTTTTGTTCTGTTCTCCTTGAAGCATATGTCGTATCCGTATGTCTGGGTTTTCTCAAATTAAGTTCAATACTTCCAACTGCATCCAATTACAGAATTTTTAAAGTAGATTTCCATGTCCCTGCAGGTATATCAAAGTCTTTCCACCCTGCAAAAAAAAAAAAGAATTATAATATGGCAACACATGCATTGATAGTTTTTTTTTTAGTATTAAAGGCCTTCTTTGGAATTACTGCTGGTCATTCTGTACCTCAGGCAATAATGACCTCTAGGGTCGGGACAAACGTCACAGCAGCATCTGCAGTCCATTTCACTGGGTGCAATGGCCAATAAAGCTAAATCTGGTGTAACAAAACAGCAATGTTTGGATTTCCCATCATCCCATGACCCCATGAGAGCAGTATGACTCTCACAGTGAGCTTTAAGGATGTGGAGTATCATAAATGTGCAGTCCTGATGGTTTTTTTTCTATTCTGGTGTGTAGCCTAACCAAACGAGACATTAGACATTTTAGCAGATACAGATGAGTTTGATAAAAGATATTTCAATGATCTAAAACTGTTTCTTGACAGTACCTCAGAATTTAAAGGCAGTCATTTATTCTGTGCAGAAATGTAACAATCATACTGGAAGAAATCCACTGCAGAAGATGCAGAGATACCAGTTTCTCCACAACAGTTCTGCTGTTAAAATGCTTCTAAATGGAAAATTACCATTCCTTGGATTTTTTCCAATGGCATTCTGGGAAATGTAGGACGTCACTAATTGATTTAGAGGGTGGTGCAGGTTTAGAGAAAGTGGGAGTACAAAAAAATCACAGTAGTTCATCAGTAAATAACTTTGAGAATGGATAAAATATTACTGGAAGTGTGGAACACTGGCCAGAACAACACTTGTTGTTTTAATGAGATACCTCGAAGCCAGGAAAGCTTTTTCTAAATGATTGATATTGTTCTCCCACTTTGTTGCCAGGAGTGGTTAGTCAATGCCAGACTACATCCTAGTGAGCATCAGAATGAGTCATTGAGAAGTGCAGTTCGTATTTTATCCGATAAAACACATGTTAATATGCATGTCATGGCCACAAATACACATACTGTATATTTATGTTATATCTCCCAGCCAGAACACATAGTACAAAGGAAGAGGAATGTTATTGGAGCCACTCTTTCTTTATTTTGAAGCTCTGGCTTATAAACAAATCTTAAGAAATATATTTGTTTTAGCAGGAAAAAAAAGTTTAACGACTAAGTCCTGCCATAATACCACTGATATTGACTTGTCCTGTGATCATGAGGAATCATATGAATTTTTGGCTCAGGAGATGTGTGTTTAATTTCCTTAGTTGAGGTTTGTCTCCTCTGGAATGCTTCTTAAAATAAAGTAAAGGACCCAGAGCTTCAAACACAAGACTTAATATTCTTTGTTTCTAGTTTATGAGTCCCTTCTTGATCCAATCAAAACCCGTCAAGATGCGCTGATATACTGTGCACAAAATATTAAGCCTCCCTCTTCTTTGCATTAGATATTTAATTCTTTGTTAATTTTTTTCAGAATTTCCATGTCTTTGCCTTAAACCCCTGTGAAGTAGCAGTTTAGCCCAATCACAGGAGGCTGTTTGAATGTTTGGTCACATCTTGGCAGCAGTGTTAGTTCATTCAGTATGCTTCCAAAATTAATTGGACTGTTTCATCATTCTGATTGTTGTGAGTATGTTGCTCGGTGTGTGATTTCTGCAGATAAAAGACACATTCATTAGAAACATCACTTACCTTGAGCGCTTTGGTTGCCAAGAGACACTGCTGCAGCTCTTTCAGGCCTCCTCATTCCTCAGCAGTTGGTTTCAGCACCTGGCAGGTAGCTTTGACAGGAGATTGATGGCATTATAGGGTCTGATGCATAGACAGTATATAAGAAGTGGACGTAGTCACCGTGACGTCACCCATTGGTTTGTGGACTGCCGTTTTGAAGCCTCGAGTTCGGCATTTTTGCTGTCGCTATCTTGTTTTTGCAACCAGAAGTGACACGGGAGGGTGGAGCTAAGTACAAACGAACGTTGAATCAGACGATTTCAGGTGACCAAAATCGTCTAAAAACACACTGGGTTAAAGTTCTAAGACGAAAACACAGACAACACCCAGAACGGACAACGCCGTGGTAGAGACCTGTCAAGGTAGCCACGCCCTAAAGCATCCCCTGCTTTATGCTCTATGTGACTCTAAATGGGACCATAATTTACTAAATGAACATCATGCTGTATTGAAGAAAGACTTGAAACTAGCGATTGAGACCATACACTTATGTTTACAATGTTTACTGAGGTGAGAAGAATCAAATGAGAAGCAGGCTCATTTTCTCATAGACTTCTATACAATCTGACTTCTTTTTGCAACCAGAGGAGTCGCCCCCTGCTGGATATTAGAAAGGATGCAAGTTTAAGGCACTTCAGCATTGGCCTCACTTCTGAAATCCAGAGGTTGCCCACTGGTCTGAAGTGGATTTTTGAAGGCTGATACTCATGTTAATATTTTTCTAATTAAAGCTGCCAATAGCGTGTGACTTTCTTCTGTAATCAGATGAGTTTAAGTTTCCTCCACATGGTGTACTAGTGGTTTGGTGTTTCTCCAGCTGTTACCAGACAAGCATTCCAGTTTGACAATGACTGCTCTCAGACCATCTAAACATAACACTGGAGAGAGAAATCAGTGCTCCTTTAAAGGAATGCACTGAGATCGGGAGATTTATCAACCAACAGAGACACCAACAATTACCAGTGATTTACGTTTAGATCATTAGCTGTGGTGCTATTTATACCTATGTTAACTTTTAGTGAGATGGTGAAAGAATTTTTGCAAGCTCTATGCAACCAAATATGGCTGTTTTTGAAAAATACTGAACAGAAAATCCAAAGAAAGAAATCCAAGAAGAAAGAAGAAATCCAAGAGAAAAATACTAACACTAACTAACCACAAACATACTTGTAAACGTTACTCAAACATGAGGAAATAGTGAACTTGTTTGGACTATTTTCAGTCCCAGATTTGGTGCATTTCTGAGTATTTATGGCAGCAGGACGGTGTATGTGGGATTGACTCAAAATAAACTACAGTGCCCATGGCTGTGTCCGAAATCATTCACTCATTCACTACTCCATACTCACTATCTATGTAGAGGACAATATAGAGGACTAGTGAGCTAATCGGCAAAATGTAAAAACACTTTCGGACACTACTCTGGTCATTTTCTCTGAGCAGTTAATTGCGTCATTGCTGTCACGCAATTTAAACATGCCAGATCAACGTCTGCTGGTAGACCATCCATAATAAATACAGACATGTATTTTTGTGATAAATACATATTAGTGAAATGCTCTGAGTTAATTTAAGTCCCCCCCTGGTAAGCAGTGATTGATGCAGGGTATAGACTTTTATTATGAAAGACAAGAACCGAAGGAGTAAATCGATGATGCGCAGCCGTCTGCCGTTGTGTCAATAAGTGTATTTTCTAGGGCTGTCAAAGTTAACGCGATAATAATGCGTTAACGCAAATTTGTTTTAACGCAACTAATTTCTTTAAGCATTAACGCAACTTGCGATTTTTAGGTTGTAGTGGGCTATCTGTGTAGTGGTAAATCTGCAGTTTTAAGCTAGAGTGAAGATACTGGCATCATATGAAACTAGAAAAGCTGTCATGTTAGCTTGTCGAGAAGGAGGCTAAATAATGCTCCAAATTTATGCTAAATTTTGGCGAGGAAAAACTGTCATGACCATTTTCAAAGGGGTCCCTTGACCTCTGACCTCAAGATATGTGAATGAAAATGGGTTCTATGGGTACCAACGAGTCTCCTCTTTAATCACATGCAGTTTGGGGCAAGTCATTATCAAGTCAGCACACTGACACACTGACAGCTGTTGTTGCCTGTTGGGCTGCAGTTTGCCATGTTATGATTTGAGCATATGTTTTATGCTAAATGCAGTACCTGTGAGGGTTTCTGGACAATATTTGTTCATTGTTTTGTGTTGTTGATTGATTTCCAGTAATAAATATATACATACATTATACATAAAGGAGCATATTTGCCCTCTCCCAGTATTACTTGACAAATCTCCCTTTAAGGTACATTTTGAACAGATACAAAATGTGCGATTAATTTGCGATTAATCACGATTAAATATTTTAATCGATTGACAGTCCTAGTATTTTCCCAAATTAATAAATACAAAGTAATTTTTGGCCGTCTGTGTTGTGATGCTGCTCTTCTCTTATTAAATACATTATTTTCATGCCACAACTCATATTTTTGTCTCAATCGCACTGCTCTCTCACCTCTCGTCCGCCTGCCATTTTTTGCTTCAGCGCAATGCATGATGGTACATAGTGCCTGTGTAGTGACCATAGTTGTCCAATATTTTTCACAGTGCATTGTGGGATACATTGAGTCTACTATATAGGGTGTAATATTTCTCAATATACATTCGGACAGCACTGCAAAATGGCAAACTCACTAAATAGTCCACTATATAGTGAGTAGTGAGTGATTTTGGACACAGCTCATGTTCATTGTAGTGAAGTAACATGTCACCCAGTGCAACATGTAGCTCAGTGATGTTATAAGTTTTGGGACAATCATGGAGCTCTATGGCACAGAGGAATAAGCTACAATATATCTGGCTTTGCATAAACAGCCAATACTTGCTAATGAATTCATTGCTGGTTTATGTTTATTGATAGTAAGAAAACTATTGAATATCCCTACACTTATCCTTTAAAGTAAACCTGGCTACATCAGATGATATTTCACCTTTTAAATGTAGTATTCTATAGTCTCCAGGAGAAAGACAGACACATCATTCGTAAAAGATTACTCCACCAATTTAGCATTCCTATAACTGTGTTGGACTCACGAAGGAGACTAAAAGTTTTATCCAAATCGATGCAGCAGAATCTGACTTCATGCAGCTCCCTCTGGAGCCACAAAAGGATTTATACAACTGTTATGTGTATATGCTGTATATACTGTGTATATGCAGTAGTACTCCCACAGAAATTTGCTGGGTTTCCCCTTTAAAGGTCATTGGCATGTGGTTGATTTTGGTGTTTATGTCTTCATCACTTTCCAGAATTGAGCTTACCAGTAGGACATGAAATGAAAAGAAAACCAGAAGGGCTGGGCAGAGTAGGGACACACACAGACTCAACGTGAGACAGAGTGACTGAGATAAATGTTGACAGACGACAGTGTAGGAGAGAAAACACAGAGGAGACAGAGGCAGGTTGAGAGGAGAGACCGTCAAAGATCAGCAAAGAGAGGAATAGTAGAGATAACATGAGAGAGGACGGAGAACAAGAGAGTGGAACGGTGAGTGTGTGTGTGTGTGTGTATGTGTGTGAGTGTGTTTGACCTAAGTTTAAACTCCTCTTTTCCTCCTGTCCCCCTACGGGAGACATTGACATTTAAAGCTCAACTATTAACGTAATTTGAACTGTCTGCAAGACATGTTTTCATTTCGCTGTATTTTTGTGTCTCTGCACCTTCCTCAGTTACTATTGTCAGTACTTGTTTCTATTTATTACTGAGTTAGTCATTTATATCTGATGCTCTCGATCACCTGGTCACTGATCAGAGGTGATGACTCCAGACAAAATAAGGGACAAAGGAAGTGACAAATGCAGCAACCTTTCAGTTTGTATTGTTACCAGAAAGCAAAGACAAACCAAACTACTTGGCTGCAGTTCACAGATACAGTAGATTGTGTTGGTTGGTGCCAGTGATGCACAGCGAGCACTGCCAAGGTATTATAGTGTGTGAGTGTGTGTGTCCTTGGATTTACAATGTCCTGATGGGGAACAATACATTGCTAGAGGCAACTGTGTTCATAACAGATGGAAAGGCATCCATTGTTTGGTTCTTATTGAATGGAATTGTAATTATAAATAAATGTCTGTTTGTAGGAGGTTGTGAGTCTACAACAACTCAGACTGCAGGCCAAGGGGAAAATATGCCACAGTGCTGTGTGAAATGCCAAAATGAGCGGAACGGATGCTCAGCACCAAAGATTGGCGACACATTTACAAAAAATTAAATTTTTGGGATTATTTTAGGTCTTACCTGCATTAATAAAGGTCTTGAAACTCTTTAATATTTTTGCTTTCTGTGTTTCAAATTACAGAAGGCTGCCAAAGCGTAGGCTGTGTCAGCCTCATCCAATGTGATCTCACAGGAATACGTCAAATGACCACGACCTCTTGACAGCGGAAACAATTTAATGTTAATGGGGTAATTAGGTAACAAAACTACTTTTTTAGGTTAGGAAAGAAAAGATCATGGTTTGGGTTCACAAAACGTAATTAGAATAACTCAAAACAGACTTCTGGTTTCACATGGGACACTAACACAGGTCACCTGTGTTAAAGTCCCGTGTTTGACCCATCCGTCCACCCCGACCTTGTCCCTACATGGAGTTTGATCAAAATCTATTTCTGCTGAACCTGGAAATTTTTCGACAAAGGATCCTAATTGACTTTCCATTGGCATTCTTTCACACATATGGACATTTGGGGGCGGCGCCATTTTTGTTGGAGGCGCAAATACTGGAGGCAGAGGTGCATGATATGACAAAATCCTTAGAGTTGACCTCACTTGCCCCTCCTTGGTTGTGCTGGATTGTTTTCGACCAATATCACTGCAGGATCTTAGGAAAACTGTAGCACTTATGAGTCCTTCATCAAGTCCCCTTGATATTATACCCTCAAAACTGTTTAAAGATTCAATAGAGTCAATCAGCCCTGCACTACTGTCCATCATTAACAGCTCTCTGACCTCTGGAGTTGTACCAGATCAATTAAAAACCGCCTGTGTTCAACCGCTGCTGAAGGGTCCTGGTTAAGATCCCACAGACTTAAAAAACTTCCGTCCAATTTCCAAACTGTCCTTCACATCTAAAATTCTAGAAAAAGTAGTGCTGGACCAATTAATACAGGTACTCAACAACAACCATATTTTTGAAAAATTTCAATCTGGATTCCGCAAATTACACAGCACAGAAACTGCCCTCCTTAGAGTCACAAACGACTTACTGATGGCTGCAGACTCTGGTGTATGCTCTGTTAGTATTGCTTGACCTCAGTTCAGCATTTGACACCATCGACCATTCCATCCTCATCAATAGATTAAATCAGTGGGCAGGCATCACTGGAGCTGCCCTAGACTGGTTTTCCTCTTATTTGTCCAACAGGAAATTTTTTGTTTCAGTTGGGGAGTTTAACTCCAAAACTGCACAGACCAATCATGGAATTCCTCAAGGATCAATCCTGGGACCTGTCCTTTTTACTCTTTACATGTTGCCCCTAGGACACATTATCCGTCGTCACAACATCTCCTTCCATAGCAACGCAGATGATACACAGCTCTACCTGTCATTTAAACCTTCTGATACCAATAAATTAGCATCCCTACATAGCTGCCTGCAAGACATAACAGGTTGGATGTCTCAGAACTTCTTAAAACTCAACTCTGACAAAACTGAAGTACTCATCATTGGCCCTGAGCACGTCTCAAATCAAGTACAGCCTCTCCTTGGCCCCCTTACTCCCAACGTAAAGTCAGCTACGAGAAATCTGGGTGTTATCCTGGATAGCAACTTGAGTCTGGAGCAACATGTAAAGAAAGTAGTCCAGTCGTGCTTTTATCAACTCAGAAATATATCTAAAATTCGATCAGTTCTCTCTTTTAGTAACACGGAGAAAATCATACATGCTCTGATATCATCCCGTCTCGATTACTGTAATTCTTTGCATACTTGCTTAAACAATCGAGCAACAGAGCAGCTCCAAATAGTTCAGAACTCTGCAGCTAGACTGCTGACAAAAACTAAGCGATTCTCTCACATTACACCAATTCTGGCTTCACTACATTGGCTCTCAGTCTCTTTTAGAACTGATTTTAAAGTGCTTTTAATCACTTATAAAGCTCTGAATGACCTGGCACCGGAGTTTATAACTGAGCTCTTCACACAGTACTCTCCGAACAGGCCCCTCAGGTCTGCCAGTCTGGGTCTTTTAACTGTTCCAAAGACCAGGTTAAAAACAAAGGGTGATCGAGCCTTTGCAGTACTGGCTCCCCGACTCTGGAACAGTCTCCCACTGAGCATCAGATCAGCTGACTCTGTCACGACTTTTAAATCCAGTCTTAAAACTCACTTCTATAAAATGGCTTTTCCAATCAGCTGAATTTTGAGTCTTTTGTATGCTTCTGTGCTGATGTGTATGTATGAGCACATGTAATTGTATGAATATGTATATGCTTGTTTCTTTATTTACCTATTTCTTTTGTTTTTATTTCATTATTTATGGTTCACTGTATTCTGCTGTCTATGATGTGAATTTCTTTGCAAAGCACTTTGTGCTTTGGGCTTGAAAAGTGCTCTACAAATAAAATGATTATTATTATTATTATTATTATTATTATTGTAGCGGGCAGCGGCATGGGTAGAACGCGACGTGACATCACTGTGTGTAAAAGAATTGTTTCCGTGGTGCCGACACTTTCCTTGTAGTAAAGGTTTTCTCATGGGGTATTAAGTAGTCTATTACATCGACCACTAAGAGTACCAACAACTTGATGGGTCTCTTTATTACTTCTGTCAGTTACAGAGTTACCATTCCACCATGGTCGATTGTAAATAGTTAACTTAGATTTGGCGGAGACGGTTGTGCTCTTTGAGGGAGCTCTCAAAGAATCCAAACTAATCCCCAGCTTAAACACTCAAACTATCAGAGATAGCTACATACAGTACGTACATGAACATTAGATCTTAGCAGAGTCAACAGTACTAAAACCCTTGTGGGGGAAGGTGGAGGAAGCTGCAGCACCAAGCAGTGTTAAAGGAATCGTTTTGGTAAATATGCTTACACTCTCATGTCTGACCTTTAAATATGAGGCTGCAGCCAGCAGCCCGTTAGCTTAGCTTTGCACACAAAGACTGGAAATAGGAGGAAACAGCTGTTCTGGCTCAGTCCAAAGATAACAAAACCCAGCTAACAGCACCTCTAAAGCTCACACGTTAGCCTATATCTGAATATCTACATCTAAATCGCCTGTAGGTGTGAATGTGAGCGTGAATGGTTGTCTGTCTCTATGTGTCAGCCCTGTGATAGTCTGACGACCTGTCCAGGGTGAACCCCGCCTTCGCCCAATGTCAGCTGGGATCAGCTCCGGCCCCCCCGCGACCCTGAATAGGATAAGCGGTTACAGATAATGGATGGAGCATTGACATTGTGATTGACAACAAAATGACCACTTTTTTATTGCATTTACATTTAAAAGAACACAGCTGAAAATGTGTTGTGTCATGCTGGCCTTGAGGTCCAAACACCATGTAGCCAGTTTCCTCCCTCACAGATAAATACAGCCCATCATGTTTTCCCACCAAAGAGACACTTTGTGTAGCCACTCTGCTTCTGTCACCTCTCTCTCTCTCTCTCTTATGACGCCTCACGCTGAGTATTTATTTTTTCCTTGTTTGGCTCATTAAAGAGGGAACACTAAGGGGAATTTGCTGCCCTTTCACCCAAAAATAATAACAAACACATCTGTTTCTCTGACCCTGAGTGGGCAGTGGAGAGCATGAACTTCCTGTCCTGATAGAAGAG
Organism: Sebastolobus alascanus; assembly: GCA_916701645.2. Lineage (NCBI taxonomy): Eukaryota > Metazoa > Chordata > Actinopteri > Perciformes > Sebastidae > Sebastolobus > Sebastolobus alascanus. The sequence goes on along the minus strand of CAKAOJ020000014.1, from coordinate 4,058,467 downwards.
AAAATATGCATACTGTAAATATATATATATAAGCACACTTGTGAGACCACACCCTCAAATAAACGATTTGAATTTAAATCACAATAGCCATTTGCACATTTTCTTCATTTTGGGGTCTCTGAAATAGATACATTAGGTCATGGACTTTCACTCTGAATATATGAAGGGTTTTTTTTAAGGGTGGCTGTAGATTCTTGGTCTTGTTTGTGTAATGCTGTATATATAGAATACTTTGTTTATTGTAAGAACCACAGTTTTGGAATAGATAACAGCTTCTCACGTGCAATATATGATTACTTGACGATCTGGAGTAAAATGTCTAATAATTGCATCGTCTTTGTTCTTGTTTCCCTTTTAGAACCATGTGGAGGACGTTAACACTCTCACTGATAGTTGCTCTGGCACTGGGCTCAGAGGTGAGTGTGATCATGTGTGTGTAGATGCCTAGCCCTCTTCTTTTCATTCTATGTAAATAATAGCTAATCGCTTTGACACACTAAGTGTGCACACTAAGTAGGGCTGTCCCGGATACCATTTTTTGGGCCTCGAAGCTTCGGTGAGAAATATTCAGAGGTATTCTAAGCTTCGCTTCGCGGCGCGGCACAGCAGGCTGACATGTACTTCTGTCTGTCCGTCTTCATCTCCACTGTTTCAGTGCCGCTGCCGCACTACTGTACATACACGCACCTCTACAAACAACAAACAGCAATATCCGTCTGAGAATAACTTATAATAACTAATGTTAAATATGCATATACATTAATATTATATACTTATATATAAAAAATAAAAAAATTAATCGAAGCATTTGAATAGTGATTTGGAGGTCGAATACCATGGCAATGGTCGAAGCTTTGAAGCTTTGAAGTATTTGGGTCAGCCCTAACACTAAGTAGGTTTTCACATACAGTATTACTTCTCTCTATACTCCAGTACTTTCCAACCTTTACATTACATTTTAGCCATGCATTTTTATCTAATATATCCAAGTGTTTATTGGTTACATGTTTTCATAAAATCCCATTTTCTTTTTTCTTAGTATACCTTATAGGGCTGTCAATCGATTAAAATAGTTAATCGCTATTAATCGCAAATTAATCGCACATTTTTTATCTGTTAAAAATGTACCTTAAAGGGAGATTTGGCAAGTATTTAATACTCTTATCAACATGGGAGTAGACAAATATGATGCTTTATGCAAATGTATGTATATATTTATTATTGGAAATCAATTAACAACACAAAACAATGACAGATATTGTCCAGAAACCCTCACAGGTACTGCATTTAGCATAAAAAATATGCTAAAATCATAACATGGCAAACTCAAGCCCAACAGGTGACAACAGCTGTCAGTGTGTCAGTGTGCTGACTTGACTATGACTTGCCCCAAACTGCATGTGATTATCATAAAGAGTGCATGTCTGGAAAGGGGAGACTCGTGGGTACCCATTGAACCCATTTTCATTCACATATCTTGAGGTCAGAGGTCAAGGCACCCCTTTGAAAATGGCCATGCCAGTTTTTCCTCGCCAAAATGTAGCCTAAGTTTGGAGCGTTATTTAGCCTCCTTCACGTCAAGCTAGTCTGACAATGCACTAAAGAAATTAGTGGCGTTAAAACAAATTTGCGTTAATGCGTTATTATCACTTTAACTTTGACAGCCCTAATACCTTATTCTTTCTTTTCATTTTCCCCGTTACAACTTGCAATGCTAATCGCACAATTTCCCCCTGTTTCTAATGCAAAGTAAAGTGATATTTGAGTCTAAGAAAGATTATGTCAGGATGAGACATTCATCATTCTAACATCTCGAAAATACAGTATGTGATGTGATTTTTTTACCCAGGTGTCCCAGTCTGAGGATGTGGGCTCCATGGTAGCTGTGGAGAAGGCGGTGGTGGAGCAGCAGGAGAATATCAGCGACATATCCGCCGTACTGGGAAACTCCCGACTCCAGATCCTGGCTGCTCAGTTTGAGTGCTACCTGAAGATTATCCATGATCCACCATGTACAGATGAAGGTGATGAGACTTTACCAATGTTCTGTTTATTCACAGTTCAGCTGATAATGGAAGTTACATCTCCTTAATGGTATCAACACATTTTATTTCTGGCGGATGGCACATAAATGTAAATCACAACATTATGCTTCCAAGTTGCAGTGCTGAAGCAGTTTTAATGAAATCACTCCCTCTGCAAATTTAATCACTTTTATTACAAGTAAAACATTTAATTACAGGATATCCTTTTAAAGTTAATCAGTTTTCATTCTGCTTAAATAGCCTTGCCATTAATTCAATGGTCTCCTATTTTAGCACCACTGTAATGATGGGATGAAGACCCCAGGAAGAGCGCCGGGCTTTTAAAGCAAATTTGACATTCTATGAATAGTAGTCGCTCCATCACTTTGGTCCAGACTGAAATATCTCAATAACTACTGGATGGATTGCCTTTAAATTGTATACAGACACTTTTTATACAGACATATACAGATATACAGAAATTTGCGTGACACTGTCCATCAGAATCAGAATAAGAAATGGAGGAAAAAATATTGTAGCTGTCTGTGGTCACCCAGAGCTACGATAGTCCATCATATTGGTACAGAGACCGGACCAAACTCTTTATAAATGTATGTGAATAAACCACAGACTGTCTATGGTATAAACAACAACGTCACTGACGTATTTATGCCTAGATGACTTTATCTTGAGTGTTGATGGAGCAGCTGCATAGCCTGGCACTGATTGATCCGAATTCCATTCAGAAAACAAGCAATTTAAAAGTTGTTCGATTGTCGTTTTGCGGACAGACTTTTTAAAATCAACATTATTATGTAGTTATTTTGGCATCCTTTTGTTCAGTTACTGGCAATTAAATCACAGCACAATCAGTTTATTTTGGGTTGTTACCGCAGTCGCAACATGTGCCTTTCTAGATACAGTGTTAATACAGCTCGCTGCCGGGTGATGTTTTGAACCCAGACACGACGGCATTTGGTTTTCCGACATATCTTGGACTTCCACAACATGTACAAAGCAGCAACGGTGGTTATTTCTGCCATGGTTGATGGCGGGAATGGCGCAAAGAAAAGTTGTTGGTTTCTATGGAGACAAGCTCCTTCTCACTTCTCTCCGGTGCGTCTAGCGCGAATGATACCGGCGGTCCAACTTGCGTGAGTAAATCGAGGCAAAAATTTGCTTCACTCTTGGTGTGAACACAGCATAACATTTCCAAATCCTACTCATGGGAGCTTTAAAGTAGTTAACTATCTCTGCTGTTGTGAAAAATTAAAAACTGCTCATGCGGACTTAAGTGGTTCGGCCTCCTGTAGCCTATATGATTGGCTAAAAACATGTCCTGTGGCTTAAGGAGCCAGTGTTTTTGGCCTTGTTGTTTTTAACATGGTGGAAATCGAAGCTAGTAAAGCAGACACAGCCTGTCCCTTCAGCTCACTTTGATCCATCACTGTTAGCTTAATTTTAGTTTACCGACTCTCATCTTCTCTGCTCAGCATAATGTTCAGTGAGATAAATTTCTGACGAACATGCAGATTTAGATATATGCATTACTGGTTGCCCTACTTATTAACAGTTTCCAGTTTGTGCACACACTAAGAGAGAGAGAGAGAGACAGACAGAGAGAGAGGAAGTGAGTGTGAAAGAAAGGAAACTTGCCCTTTGTCTCTTTCCTAGTGCCTGTTACTCCCGCTCAGTGCTTCACTGCCTTTGAAATGTTATTTTGTGCTCCGTTTCCCAGCATGCCGCAGTACAACCTGGTCCCGTCAGGTTTCCGTGTATTGTTGACAAGCTTTGTGCCGGCTGCAGTTAGACACATAGTTTAGCGTAACACACCATTTATGTTGAATAGATAATTTATATGGTTCATCCATCCAGGGAGCTTATTAAAAATGTAAGTTCCCTACCTTTATGATTCTCTGTTGACATGTGTGCCGCTGACAGCACAGATACATCACACAGCTGGTATTGTTTATGTGTTGAGTGATAATACATTACAGTAGACTTCTCAAATGTTCATTTAAAATGTAATCCAAACCTATTATTTCTGAAATACTATGGTATAATCATACTTTAGTGTTCTTAAAGGTTTACTAAGACAAGCTGAAATTTTGTCTGGATATATTAATCAAAATAATTGAAACCATAATGCCCTTAAGAGCACAGAGAGAAGAAGAAGCTGAATATTAAAAGAATATGAATCTGTGATTTCTGTCTATTTTGCCTCAGACAACACAACACTCTTCACAATTTATCATAAAATGTCAAATGTTGCCCTTTTGTTCCTTCAGCAATAAGACTGTTACATGAGAGGAACAGTACAAAAACATTGCATTGACCACCCAAATTTCCCTATTTGGGATAATAAAGTTTAACCTGGCCTAATATAGAACACCAAAAGCCTGAAACATCTTTCCTTGGAGGAATCCTCTAAAGTGATGCCTTTTATGATTCTTTATTTGATTTAAATAGAAGAAGAAAGGAGTGGTTAGCATGCGCAGGGGTATTGTGGCCTCAATGGCTGAACAGCTCCACCTACAGATCTCAAACTTCAACAAAGACTGTACAGAACATATGATGCTACGTATAACAACATATAATACTATTTATAGAATTAGCATTTAGCACCAGGGACGGAGACACCGTTCAATAAACAAACAATTTATGTCGAAGAAGGTCTTATGGAGCATGACAGGATTAGGTGCCTCACTTGTGCAGACATCACTTAGAGGAGGAATAAGGTTACACAGTGCTCATTCTCATCTCCTGATTTCTGTGTCATGTCCGTACTGCCCTCTGTAGGTAGCTACTGTAACCGTACGTGGGACGGCTGGCTGTGCTGGGGGGATTCAGCTCCAGGGACTGTCATGCAGATGTGTCCCGAATACTTTTTCGACTTTGACCCTGCTGGTGAGGCCTTAACACACACACACACACACATATATGCAAGTACAACTGTTTATTTTGTTTGTCTTATATTTCCCTTTTGTTTGTTTTGATACTGTACGTGTAAGGCTTTTTTTTTTTTTTTTTTTTCGTGATTTCGTGGGTTGTCCATAGTGCCTTGTCTACTTTTTGCTGTTTATATAATGCAAAAAAGAACTAATAGTCTCTAATTCTAATCTAAAATTGAGATTTTCATTGTCTATTTGCAACATGTTCTCCTCCCAATTCGTCACATACCGCCGCTTTGTCACGCCTCTAGGCGTCACTTTATATTTGGCATCAAAACCACTATAGTTAGGTTTAGGAAAAAAATACATGGTTGGGCTTAAAACGAATATGTTTGTATAGTGAAAATGACACTAAACGTTGAGACCATGGGACACGAACAAACAGCTGATTTTAACGTGACACAAAGGACATGAACAGCGGTCTCCTGGATGAAAGCCTTGTGTTTGTTGGACCCATCCACCTCCCCTCCCACCCGCTCTGTGTGTGTATTTTCACTCTTTAAACTACGTCACCACACTCCCAGCGCACTTTCTCAGAGCGTTTACTGTTGCTTTGTTGCGGTTTACATTATAGTTAAAGCTGCAGTATGCGATATTGGCGCAAATATGATTTAAAAAAGTTATTTTTAGAAAACGGCCGCTATATTGTGACAGTAGTACATGAAACAGATGACCTGAAAAAAATCATGTTCCTCTGTGTCCTACTGTGTCCTCCGGTGCTCCTAACGGCATCTGAAGGATTTCACTTACCGGAGGAAAACAAGGTCCGCTGCCAGCTGCAGTCTATGAGAGCCGGCTGTCATCACTCGCGATCTCCGACCAAACGGTCAAACTAGGCAGCGCTGATCAAATATGAATCAATATTCTGTTACTGTAATGACTATTTCTCGCCTCAAATGTTCTCAGAATCATCTTGTAGTGTACTGTTTAGCTGTAAAATGAGAAAGTTTGTGACGCGGCAGCCATTGTAAAATCTGTTGAAGGAAGCCAAGTTCTGGTCACATGACCGGAGCACAGCCAATAGAATTGTCTCTCTCTCTGAAATGACCTGTGACCTCTGCCCTCTGTGACCTCTGCCGTCACGGGCTAGATTTTTCTAAAGCTTGAAAACAGAGCCATGATGAGGTGCAGAAGTCTAGTTTTCTCTCAGACCACTTGAATTACAATATGCTGAAAGGTTATTGTGGAATTTTTGCCAATTATGCCAAAAAATTGTTGCCTACTGCCACTTTAATGGAAAGCCTGGTGTGTCACACATCGGCGTGAAAGGGTGCCGTGTGCGGTGGTACCAAACTCCAACGGCCGTGACAAAGCCTCTGTATTTCAAACCCTGGGAATGGGAACGGGCTGCTATTTGGCACCTGAATTCACCTAAATCAAACCATAAACAAAGTTTCCGTTTGTGTAAATTATAATGCTGTCTTCAACAGAGAAGGTCACCAAAGTGTGTAACCCTGGTGGCCAGTGGTTCCACCACCCAGAGAGCAACAGAGTCTGGACTAACTACACCCAGTGTCAGGCCTACACCAAAGACAAACGCAAGGTAACACACAATGCAGTGTATGAGAGGATTTCAAAGGTTTAACAGTGTTTGGAACGGTTGTTTGTGGTTGCTTGTAGCCCTCTTTCAAGCGGACTGATGCACATAACCATGTGACTGTAATTAATGCCTTTAAATATGTGTGAATGTATGCTTCTTTATTATTTTATTTTGTATTTATGTTATCCTTTATTTAACCAGAAAGGTTCCATTGAGATACAATATCTCTTCTGTCAGAGTCCTGGTCAAGATGGGCATTAAGTACAAACGACGACAGATAACATCACAAAGAAAAAATACAAGTACAAACAGGGACAGATAACATACACAGGACAATGCACAAAGAACATTACCCTTATATAAAACAAGGAGAGATGTAATGTACTGGGTTTTAGTCTCTGGGCAGGTAGGTAGAATAATAAAATAGTACGAAAAATTAGACATTAAAAGAGTACAAATACTAAAGTAGTCAATAAAAGTATACAAACACATTCAGAATTTTGCACTCCCCCCAGAGTGGTTGACCGAGCAGCTCGTGTTTTTTTTTCTGAGCTGAGTGTAACAAAGTTCTTCAGGGGCGGAGGAGCAGCATTTGAGTGCATGATTAAATTAAAAAAATTCAACAGTGGTGATATTGACATTTTTTTTTTAATCATGAATTTTAAGTTTAAGCGCAGCATCATTTGCTTAATGTTTATGTTTATTTATTTTGCACAAATTAAGACTACACAAACATAACAACAATAGATAATATACAGAGCAGGAAGAGGGCAAAGAAACTCACTGTTAATGCAGTAGCTGACAGGAAGTAAACTTGGACCAAAGCTGTTGCCCTAGAAACAGAATGGCAATGAAAATGTCTATAGGTGCACTGTGAATGGATGAAATGCAAAGGGCAACATTGCACCTTTTTCTTGGCATGGTGTGGAAATGTAATCCAAACCGACTACAGGAAACAACACCAGCAGGGATTATGACAGACGTTGATATGTGATAGTCAAGAGTTATTCGTGCTTGGACAGCTGAGCATGACAACATGAACATGAGGGCTAACTGCAGTCCTGACTCACTCACTTGTGTGTTCTGAACTGAACACCGGAGACTGTAAACTAGTTTGACAATCTCCTAACTGTCAAAATCTCTATAGGATCAAAGGTTAGCATGTTACTTTGATTCACACGTCTTGATACGTGAGGTGAAATAAATACCATCCTCACTACATCGGGCTAATCAAAGTGCAATATTCAAAAATACTGCTGCTACTTAAAGGGGACCTATTAGGCTTTTGTGCGTTTTCCTTTTCCTTTAGTGTGTTATATAGTTTTTTGTGCTTGTAAAAGGTCTGCAAAGTTACAAAGCCCAAAGTCCACACAGAAACACTGCTCCCGAACTGCCTGAAACGCCTAGCTTGAAGTCCCGACCTTTCTTCCATAACGCGGCGATGTCACCAAGTAACCCAAGTAACACATCTGCATAATACCTGCCTAGCGGCTAGTTTGGCACGCACCCAAACAATGTTATTTAGAGCGGAGTCCGAAGAGTTTGGTTCGGTTGACCAATCACCACAGAAGGCCAGCTGACCAATCAGAGTAGACTGGGCTTTTCGGGTAGGAGCTCAAACAGAGTGTTTCAGACAGAGGGTGAAAAGAGGTGCTGTAGCACCGCCGGTATGAGAAAAATAAAGCGATTTTTGTTTTAGTTACCTGGAGCAGATGACTATATAATGAAATCCAGCACAAACTTACGTTAGCCTGTAGCCAAAGTAAAAAAAACAAAATGTTGGAAACAGAGTGTTCACAACTGTCAAAAGCCTGTCGGAAGCCTGATGTTTTTGCACACAGGAAATACTTTTACATACGTTTACTTCATTATTTGACACTTTGGCCACGTTTAATATGAACATCCAACATTTTAACATTTCATATACTGTATAAGAGAAAATAAGGAAAGGCATAATAGGTCCCCTTTAAAACATGTAAACATGTTCTTGTAGAAACCCATGATACAAGTATGCACCTGAAAATGAGCATGATATATCCCCTTTAAATATTTGATGTTCTGTTGTCTAATTGTTTGTGTGACATTGCCTGTTTTTCTTGTATAAAGTGGTTATATATGATCAAATTTGGAGATGCAAAATTACTGTTAGCATCAGGAAATCTCTGAAGCAGATAGTGAGATCATCGAACATCTTTACATCCTTGGAATTCAAACTCAACATCTAACATGTAGAGTTATGTCTCTGTGGAGTTCAGATTTAAATGTAAATGTAATCTTCCTCCTCTAGTTTTTGATGATGCGGGATTAATCATTTGTATTCACCACATGTCTACAAGTACCGTCTATACTGACTTAAACCTGCAGGTCATTTAGGATTTGTTCCACCTGGAGGATGGCGAAGCTCACAGATATTTCTCTAGGAATACTCCTTGAAAAGATTGTCTTCCATGAATCTCATTTATTTGCCATGACCCTTGGCCAACAGTATGATTATGTTCCCCGGTGCATCTAAATTGATGGCCATTCAGGAAACATTTTTTTTTCTGAATTTCCCCAAAAGGCTCATATTCTCCACAGATTTTCCTTTGCTGTCGTCCATGCTTCAAAGAGCATTTGTCTTTTGATACCAAACTGTATCGATGTAAACTGTGCAAACACTGTACCTGCTTTACTATGCTGGTTTACTTCTTGAACTTAAAATATAACCATTCTTATTAAGTGAATTTATTAATATTTATCATGAATAAACCACTTCTTTGTCCCTGCAGTTTGCCATCAGTCTGTACGCCCTGGCCATGGTGGGCCACGGCCTGTCTATTGTCTCCCTGATCATCAGTCTGATCATCTTCTCCTACTTCAAGTGAGTCATGACTTTTCTTATAATGTTTGATCTGACTCAACACCTCGACGGCCTTTTTCTTTCCGATTTCAGCGTCAGTTTGTGTATGACGGCTTAGAAACTGGTATAAGCTGCTTGTATGCAGACAAATAAGGAAACAATGTTGATGTTTATAACATAATAATCACATCCTATTGGCTGTTCTACAAATGGAGACAAAATGTTGCTAATAGTCTTGCCTTCTGTTTACGCCTGCGGCTAGCGTCGTGAGCTAGCGTCGTGAGCTAGCGTCACGGCTACAGCAGCTACGGCAGTAGCTCGGGGAAAGCATCATTTCTCTCCACTTCTCTAATAGTTTAGACTTCTGCGTGAGCTCACCACTGCAGCCCAGCCATGATGGCTACGGTTGGCATAAGGCTTCGCTGATATTGTAGCTCGCGAGAGCCTCGAATCACAGTATGTCATCTCAAAGGGCTTTACAGGCCCACAAGTTTGCAAAGAAAACAGGACGTTAATTATCATAGAATTGCCGCTATATGACGGCATCGGGATCACAATCACGATCGGGATGATGTTTGAAATGAATGACAAGTACTCGTACAGGTTACTGTATGAAGCATGGATGTATAGGAGAACTGGATACAGCGTTGGAGGCGGGCTCACACTCATTCCTATGAGAGTTGCTCAGTGGCGCATGAAGCCAAAATGGCTCGACTGCCGAGTGATAAAGTACCTGGATCATCCGGCGATCTTCCGCATCCATTGGGCCCATAGAGCAGGCGCGGTAGCGTTTCCTGTAACCCCGCCTCCCAGCCCTCGCTCCAGCCTCGGTCTGAGTCTCATACACATGAACAGAGGAAGGAAAATAACTCTGGATTCAGCTATTAGTGCATTTTACAACTTTTAGGACCTAATGATTTAAATAAGGGCTATTCAAGTGTTCATACTGAGAAGTTGATTTACCTAAACAAAATGATCCGCTGAGTTACAGACGTCTCTTCCCCAATGTAAGTCTACGGGAAAAAGTATTTTTGGGCCCAATGGCATCACGTGATGGACACGGCAGTTGTAGTACCGCCGTTTGTTCAGTACGAAAATTTGCTTGAAAGCTCTTCCTTTGATTTCCAAATTCTACCACTTGAATTACAATATGCTGAAAGGTTATTATGGAATTTTTGTCTAATAATGCCAAAATAAACTGCCTCCCCCAGCTTTAAGTTGTGGGTATTTTTTTTTTGCAAGAAAATGGTGTGGTCAGATTTTGAATAACAGCTATTGCAATTTCCGTCCAAAAATGTTTGTAAAAGCCTTTACAATTTTATAGAAACATTAACTAAACCTTTCCTTCCCTCTCTCTGTCTGTCTGTTTCTCTCTTGCAGGAGTCTTAGCTGCCAGAGAATCTCCCTCCACAAGAACATGTTTCTCTCCTTCATCTTGAACTCCATTATTACTATAATGTGGCTCTCGCTCACTGTAGCCAATAACCAAACCATAAGCGCCAGCAACCCTGTGAGCCACTGGATTTATCTTTCATCCATATTTCATCCCATTGCACTAATGGATTTCCTAATTTCCCCATGTTAAAAAAAAATTCCCACACTTAACTTAATGGTGTGTTCATCTGGTATTATAGTCCACATCTTAGTGCATTACTCAAACTGTGACTGGTTCTCTGTTTGTAATTATTTACTGTATGGATTCCTGTCCGTCAGGTGAGCTGTAAGGTCCTGGCTGTCCTGAATCAGTATATGTCTACTTCCACATACTTCTGGATGCTGTGTCAAGGCATCTATCTCCACACGCTCATCATAGTGGCTGTCTTTGTCGGGGAACAGCAGCTCTTCTGGTACTACCTCCTGGGATGGGGTGAGTCAGGAGGATCTTAATCTCTAGAAACAGATTCTACATTCACATGTACAAATGCAATCTGGGACCCCACCGGCTATCATCTGACAATGATTTTGCTTTTTATTGGTTTAAAATTAACTGGCTACTTGTGAAACAATGCAGTCGTACACGTCGTCTCTCAACTCCAACTCCAGTCTCGCATCTGAAGTTGCTAATAGGAGTGTAAACAATAAGCAGTGTGCGGAAAAGGAAGTCTTGACCACAGGATCAGTTTGCGTTGGTTCAGGGGGCTCACTGAACTCCCTGGTGGCCGTAGCCAAAAATGCATGTAGGGATATCTATATTGCTTTTATAATAACACAGAACTAATCATTTATTGTAATGATGAATAATATCGACCTTGTGTCTTCTTATTGACAGAATAAGAAACCAACAAGATAAGAAGATAGATTTGTGGGCTTTTTATTTACTTATAATAACTTTGGACGCTCTCCGTCCACACTGAATCCATTACATACGCACTTTCAGTTACGTCATGTAAACAAACCACGTACCTATCAGCTGTGAGATCAGACTGGAGATGTACCCACTCAAAAGATGGATACTTGATATCTTCCTACGTTTGTTCTTTTAAAACACAACATTTTATAATGTGATATTTACTGGAAATGATTTACAATATAGCCAAACAGCAAGTAGGAAACTTTCAGGCGATCTCCCTCCAGCCACCTGCCTCCTTATTTAGGTGTTAGTGTAGTGAAATGACTAGGTATCATATAGATAACTCATTTCAACTTCATGAGTCAGCCGTTCCTCGTCCATTGCAGCGATTTCAACGTGAGCGACAGGTATAGAAACAGGACGTCTGTCAAAAGTTCAGCTCAAAACGGCGCTGCACCGCGCAGCGCAGCAATCAGTGAGGACATTCCAGTAGAAAACAATGCAATCAAACTGATTTTGTCGCTGACGCTCGCTCACGTTGCATTCAGTTAGGACACGGTGTAATATGTACACACAGCATCCCAATACACTAGACCTCTCTGTGTTGTACACATTACATTCCCTCTAGATTTTTTTAGTGAACCCCCGATCTTAAATTTCAAACTGCGCCTATGGTCTTGACCCGGATATCCACTGCCTACACCGGAACCAAAGAACGTATATTGATAAGAAGTGAAAGTCAATTGTTTGTTCCATTGCAACATCAGCGCCCAGCAGCAGAGCTACGCTTCCACCATTTTGGACTGAAAGCGACTACCGGACGCCGGTAAAACGTCCGCCTACAAAGAGTAGAACTAAACAAAAGTAACAAAAAATGTTTTTTTTTCTTATGTCATATATTTAATGTCTCTCGGAAATGTCCTTTGTTGAACAGTAAAAATATTATAAATATGCATACTACTATTAATATTTACTTACTTACTTGCTTATTTATTTATTAAACCTTTTTGTCCGGCTGCTTCCCAGAGGAGCATAAAGTGAGCGATGGACATAAATGGAAGTTAGAAAAATCCAGCACAGATTTTGAGAGCTATCTCAAACTTTTTCATGTCAAGGAGCTCCAAAATCGATGTCCAACAGACCACAGACCACAGACCATGGATGTATAAGAGGTTGTGTCCTGTGCTTTTGCCCTACGTGTTAGTAAATAACCTACAACTACATTAAATTCTGTTGATGTCATGCTACTAGCACTACTAGCTACTGGCCGATAGCCGGTTGTTTGGGAACAGACACGTTCATACATCCACCACGATACAGGCTTACAGCATACAGCCCATGGGTGTATTATAAGATAATAAAAGTGATGAATTACAGCCAATATATCCATTATTACAGCCGCATGCAGCTAACAGGAAGCTGGCAGAACCGGATATGTCATATGAGCGTGCAGGGCGGTGCAGTCCCGTGGGTCTGATGCACGTTCATTGTGCCGAGGAAAATAACTCTGGATTCAGCTGTCACAATGATTTAAATGAGGGCTATAAAAGTGTTCGTACTGGGAAGTTGATTTACCTAAAAAAAAAATAATCCTCTTATTTACAGACGTCTCTTTATACATCCACGGCCACAGACTCATTGGCGTTATCAGTAAAAAAATGGTGGCAGTGCTACCGCAGGGCCATCTAGCGGCTGTTGACAAAAAAACACCAGAGTTTTATCTCTTTGCTTCAATACTATTTACCAGAACCCCAGAAATACAGCCCGTAGCGCCCAGAGGCTTATCCGTCATCAGACCGATAGCCAATGGGTTCCGAGATTGGGAGGATCTGAGATGACCTTGAAGATCCAAACAATGTCTAGACAACATTTAAGTATCATAGTGCAATGAGGATGTGATACCAGCAGATTGCTGGGCAAATATGCTGGAATTAAATTAATACAATACATTACAATTGCATTTTGTGGGTGATTATGGCATATCACAAGATGCTAATAATGCTACTTCATGATAGCTTATGAGCAACCCTCCAAGTGAAGGGTTACTGCGTTATCCTCAACAGACACCGTATTCAAGGTAAACAGTACTGTTAAGTCTTCCAAATTCAAGTGCCCAAACATTCATTTACTCATAAGTACACCTGAATTTATGAGAGCATCTGCAATCTGTGACTATATTTTAGTCTTGAATTCTTTTGTTGCACTGAGAACATCACATTTCCACCATAATTCAATACATAAATGTATCCTTGAAGCCTGAATGTACCTGTGCATAGATAAGTGGGCTTTTCATCTCAGCTCTCATGTAGGCATCGAGCTCTTATGTATTAGTAATTGATTCTTTTATGTCTCTCTAAGGCTCACAACTTTTTATATCTGTACTGTATAGTGTGCCTGTAATGAGCATGGCACATGTCCTTCATGCCACCTTCTCTTTGAACTCACTGCTGTTGCTGCTGATACTGAAAGCTTTCTGACTTGAGCTTTCTTTAAAGGTCCGGTGTGTAGCATGTAGGGGGATCTATTGGCAGAAATGGAATATTATATTATATAATATAATTATATATAATTTATTTTATAATTATATATCATTTATAATATAATTATATATATATATTATATAAAAGTATGTTTTCTGTAGTGTATAATCACCTGAAAATAAGAATCGTTTATATTAATCGCCGTTTATATCTACATAGGCAGCGGGTCCTTTCCACAGTGTCCGCTATGTTGCACCGCCATGTTTCTACAGTAGCCCAGAATGGACAAACCAAACATTGGCTCTAGATAGTGTCATTCGCGATTTTGCATTTTCACGTTTTCGTGTCGGCCACTGAAATTCTCCTACACGCTTCGCACACAGGAAAAGTTTCAGTTGGTTGCAAGTTGCTTAAAGGAGTACTTAAAGGTACTTAAAGGAACAGTTTAACGTTCAGGGAAATATTCTTATTCGCTTCTTGTGTTAGATCTGAAGATCGATACCATTGTCATGTATGTGCGACCAATATGAAGCTACAGCCAGCAGACGATTAGCTTCACTTAGCACTGAAAACATGATATCTCATTCGTTTAATTTGCACATCAACTGATGTATAAAATGAAAAATACATAACCCCCGTGAAAACACAAATTGTTGTTTTTACACTTGGGTTTTTGTATGGATTAAATGACGTGACAAGTTAATTTGTGAGTTTTGGAGATGCTGTTAGTTGGATTTTGTTATCTTCGGACAGAGCCAGGCTAGCTTTTTCCCCCCTGTATCCAGTCTTTATGCTAAGCTAACAGTCTCTTTGTTCTAGCTTCATATTGAACTGATCTTCTCATCTAACTCTCAGCAAGAAAGCGAATATGAATATTTCCCAATATCTTTAAAGTTAGTTTAAAAATACTGAACACATTTTTTTTCTTTCAATTAAATATATTATTATTATAACATATCTAGTCTATCAACATATTAAGGCGCTGTATTACTTTTCATATTATGTTTTAATATTGTGATGCAGCTGCAGAAGCCTGTGTAGAGATCCAGGATGTCAGTCTGATATTTCTGTCTGTGTTTCCCTCTCTGTCCAAAGGTTTTCCCATCGTTCCTGCCATCACGTATGCTGTGGCTCGCGGGTTTTTCTATGACGACAAGTAAGACGTAGTGTGTTTGCTGTGCTTCTGTGAAGCCTAGATCAAGGCCAGGAATGTTGCAGTATGCAGTCCCCTGTGACATAACTACAGGCTTGCTGGTTTCTCCCTCTGTCTCCTTCCTCTGACCTTCTACTCTGTTTCAGGCTGAGAGGATTTGTAAGATATCGATTGTCCTCATCAAGTGGTATTTGCGTGAAGCCCTTTGTTTGCTGAGTCTAGCATTAATGATGAACGATTCAGGCTTTCAGTGATTTAGGTCACTTTGCATGGAAATCTCACTGTAATGGTGTCTGGAATTTCAGTTTTTTTTTTGGCTCTGTGTTTGTTTCAGGTGTTGGATCAGCTCTCACACACACCTGCTCTACATCATTCATGTGCCCATTCAAGCTGCACTACTTGTGAGTAATTAATAAAAGTATAATTTTATATATACACATATAAGGTATTCCCACTTCATATAAGATTACTATGAACAGATTGTAGCTTACTTGATCGAAATTGACCTTCAAAATTGCAAAACTGCACTAACTGTGGTAGCAACGACAAACTGGCAGGGTGGAGATGGCTGAGCAGTTTTTTTTTTGAGGAGATCTTGATTATTGTGATGCAGTGCAGCTGGTGACTCCGGGACACCTGCAGATAATCATGTACAACACAGAGAGAGTGCAGTTCCAAGGCAGACAGGTTACCATGAAACATAAAGTTCAAGGAGCAGATGTAACACAAAACTGCTTTCCAAATATGAAATGGTAGAGTACTCTTACCTGAAACTTATAATGCAGTTACAATGTGGTACAGATGCAAATACAGTCAATTCAAATACGCTACTGGCAGTTATCAGTCAGTTTCTAATTTACTGCCTTTACTGGCAGGACTGTTCATCAGAAACAAAATTACCAAACAGCACTGATATTGAAGCTGGGGTAGACAGGTTGGAGCAACTATGATTAAAAAAAGTTATTTTCATAAAACGTTCACGGTATCCTGACAGTAGTACATGAGACAGGGAATCTGAAAAAATCATGTGCATCTGTGTCCTCCGGTGTCCTTCGGTGCTCCTAGCATTTGCAAGATTTCTCAGACCGGAGGAAAACAACCATCAGAGCCGAGCTGAGGCCTGGCCGTCTCTGAGCAGCTGTCACCAATTCCGTTGTTTCTGTTTCTGAAAACATTTTGCGCAAGAAATGGGCATTACAGTAACATAATCTTAATTCATATTTGATCAGCGCTGCCTAGTTTGACCGTTTGATGGGAGTTCGCAAGTGATTAACAGCTGCCGCCGTTGAATGAACAGCCAATAGGAACGCTCTCTCTCTGACATGACCTGTGATTGGCCAAAGTTTCCCATCAGAGCCATGAGGAGATGCTGAAGTCTAGTTACAGTATCTCTCAGAAAACATGAATTACAATATGCTGAAAGGTTATTATAGACATTTTGCCCAATGATGCCAAAAATATTCTGCCTACTGCCCCATTAATATGACACTGAGATGTAAAAGTATTTAAACATAACTATTGCCAGGAAATTGACAACAAAAACTCATCTAAGTTCTATTGTGTTTTCTCCATGCATACTAACAGGAAAGGAGGTTGTAGGAGACTAACTTCCATGAGCATGTTATTTAAAGGTGTGGTTATAGTGCCACCGTCAGGCCAGTCATTGCCACTCTTCACAGGCTGTGGCTCAGAGGGTAGAGCAGGTCGTCCACCAATCGGAAGGTTTGTGGTTCGATCCCCGGCTGCTCTGGTCATATGACGATGTGTCCTTGAGCAAGACACTTAACCCCAAAATTGCTCCCGAAGGCTGTGCCATCGGTGAATGAGTATTTAGATTAGATCCTGATGGACAGGTTGGCACCTTGTATAGCAGTCTCTGCCATCAGTGTATGGAATGAATGAGTGTGTCTAGAAGACTAGAAAAGCGCTATATAAATGCAAGTCCATTTTACCATCACTCTTTAGATACAGTAATATGCAAAGATGGCCCTTCCCTTCAAGTTTAGTCAAGTCAAATATTGAAGTATCACAACAGATTTGTGTCTCTCCCTTCTCTTCCTCTCTCATTTCATCATCTATCAATCTATCTAGGTGAACTTTTTCTTTCTCCTGAACATCGTCCGGGTTCTAATCACCAAGTTGAAGGAGACCCACTGTGCTGAGTCCACAGCCTACATGAAGGCGGTGAGAGCCACCCTCATCCTCATCCCTCTGCTGGGAATCCAGTTCATCCTTTTCCCCTGGAGGCCGGACGGACGCATCAGCCGGGCCATCTATGATTTCTTTGTAAATATCATCTGCCACTTCCAGGTATGGTAAACAATGAACTGCACATTAGATCTGAACAAAAGGATGATACTGCTACTAACCACAGAATTTGTATTAAACCCACTCCTATGGTGAAGTTACTATAACCAATTTTACACTAATAGTATGCAAGTTTTTCCTCATGAATACATCTCAATTCACAAGATTTAACATTTTCTGTTCCAAACACATTTGGTGTTTGGCATGAAGGCTTTCCATGGTATTAAACCATTCAACTCCATGGTAAATACCATTTCATTTTCATTAAAGTGACAGTTTGTAGGATTTGGCAGCATGGTTGCAGATTGCAACCAACTGAATACCCCTCCGCTCACTCACCATGGTAACACCGTTCGCCTCACTCAGAAGGCGAATGGTGGGTCGCCTCACGGGCGGGTCGCCTCACTGGCGGGTCGCTAGCCAGCGATCCCCGCAGGCACGTATAGGAGACCAGTCTGTAAAGGGCTCCAGCCAGCTCATAGCAGATTCTGTCAGCGTGCCTGGCCAAGTGGCTGGCTGACAATCCCCGCAGGTGTGACCTTGCTGTCGCGCCAGTTTATGGAGCTTTTATGGAGCTTCTCGACTCCAAAAACGTCAATCAATTTTCGTAAATCTACACAGTTGATTTCTTGCCTCAAAAATTCTCAGAAGTGAATTTAATGATGAAAAAACATATCGTGTTCGGACCGGGTAGCCTGCCTTTGGAGCTGCCGTGGTTAAGTCGCTCTCCTCAGCCACGGCAGCTCCGAAGTTCCATTTAGCATCATAGCTAGGCTACCTACCAGTACATTACCACATGCGATATCGGATCGAGCAGCCGGGACAGATCGGGTACTGACAGGAGGACCCGCTCCCTATGTAGATATGAAGGGCTCATTCTAAGCTAACGAAAACACGATTCTTAGTTTTAGGTGATTATACACAAATGAAAAAATAGTTATCAATATTATATTCCATTTCTGCTAATAGATCCCCCGTAATGTTACACACTGTTCCTTTAAGCAACAACATCAAAATAAAAACTTTTAATAATTTCCTCCACACTGAGGCGCATAGTAGAACCGCTCTGTGCTGCTGAATTTGAATAAACAAGTACTATTGGGCCTCTTGCTTTTGGAAATTTGACCTTCAGCTGCTCTGTACATTGATATTAATATTAATATTAGAAAAACAGGTTTCTAGTGATTGCCAGTCTCAAATTCACAATAACTAGAGAAAAAGAAAGTATACCTCATTTGGTCCATGTTTTTCAAATAAAATATGATGATTCATTGACATTTATTATTTACAGGATAATCTCACTGACATCTGTTCCTGTATGAATATTTAATCAATGTCCTATTGCTTTGCAGGGACTCCTCGTGGCAATTATATTCTGCTTCTGCAATTCTGAGGTACATTAAAACCTTCATATTTCATGTTTCAAAGACACTTTAAACTGCTGGGACTCGTTATGACCCAGATAATGTAAACTGTTGTGTCATATACAAGATGCTGCACGTAACCTCGAACTAGACTAAACTAAACTTGGTTGACGTCCAGGCCCAGGCGGCGCTAAAGAGGAAGTGGGCTCAGTGGGAGTCTGCCTGGGGTAAAACCGGCTGGGGTGAAACACCCATCACCAACAACCACTTCAACTACCACAACAACTCCTCCATTACCGAAACCAGCCGCGCCACCATCAGCTTGGACGAGCCTGCCGCTGCGCTTTCTCAACTACACGAAAACAGCCACTTCCTGTCCCAGCAGAATGCCAACGGGCAGCAGGAGACATGCAGCAACGGGGAGGTGAACACGCTCAACAAGTTGGAGACCACTGACATCTGACTGGAGGAAGCACGGAGGTGATGGTTGATGTGCCAAACACATACACACACACACACACACACACACACACACACACACACACACACACACACACACACAAACACACACAAACACACAGAAAGACAAAAAACAGAGAGGTTGCAGGTGAAATTTCAAAATAAAGGTAAACTGATTGGGCAGTGTATGTACAGAATATAAGAAAAGCACTTAAAAAGCATGTGAACATACATATTTTTATAGTGACAGCTCCAGTTTTTGGACTCGTATTGAGAAAAAAATAATTTATATCATGGTGTCATCCTGTAATCCTAGTATAGTCATGTTTTCGCGTACATGTGTTGTCACTGGAATGAAGTCCACTTATGTATTTCAGTTATTGTTTTTTCTAGTTTTTATAATGTGTTTCTTGTTAAAATGTAGAGTTACAAATCCCAAACCTGCCATTTTGATATCCCAAATGCAGAGCTGTTTATGTAATCTGTTGCCTTATGAAGCCTCTGAATGCTTTACCTGTGCACCACTGTGACCAATGAATGTCATAGCCCACTGATGCGATCCATATGGTCTTTTACATGCTTTTTATCATCACTGACCTGCGAAAAAAGCCAGCATCCCCATTTAACCCGTCTTTAAGAAAATAAAAACCACACCACACTGAGGGAAAAAATAGGACTCTCAGTCAGAGGAAGTGTACGATGGGCCAGAAGACCTAAAGTTTTGAACATACATTACTTCATTTTTCATTGCATGTAATCTGCCCTAAAAACAGAGAACGTATATTGCCAAGAAGCGAAAGTCAATTGTTTGTTCCATTGCAACATCAGCGCCCAGCAGCAAAGCTACGCTTCCACCATTTTGGACTGAAAGCGAATACCGGACGCCAGTAAAACGTCCGCCTTCAAAGTGGCGTACAAAAGTAAAACAAAACTATTTCTATTCTGTTGTCATATTTAATGTCTCTACTGAAATGGCCTGTGTTGAACAATACAAACAATATAAATATAATAACCGTTTTCAGTCCAAAATGGCGGCAGCGACTGTCGTCAAAAAACACAGGAGTTTCATCTCTTTGCTTCTATAGGCCTACTCTTTGCTAGAAAGGCAAAACACAGTAAAGACTAGAATCTGACTTTTTGACATCTGTTTTACCATATAAACATGTAAAATACTACAAAGAAGTGTATAATTTCTGCTTAAACAGGGTGCAACAGAAAAACTGAGCTAAAACCCAAACTGTAAAATCTACACTCTGGTTTGGTAAATCACAGAAAGACAGCCAACACAACAGCTACAGCAAGAGCTACATCAAGTTCAAGCTAGCTGGAGATAGCTGCAGCTAGCCTTAGCTAAAGCTAAAACTATTTTATTTACTGATTTTTCCAAGCTGTTATCTGTAACAGAACATCCATTTTGATGAATATGGAAATTCAGTTTGTTATTCCACATAACTAAATAAGACAGTTGTAAAATCCAATCACGATAGAGAAAGAATTAACGCTAATGTTATAAATATAACCTCAGATAGGCCTACGCAGTTGGACAGCTAACCTGAAAAC